>CAUJRU010000503.1:0-576984 GCA_963277665.1 Viscum album
GATGGATCAGATTCACCGTCTTTCTATCCCTGGAATCCCTCGATCGTAATAATGATTGGACACATAATACAAAAGTAATTGTTCTTAAGAAAAAAACTCTGACAAGGATTCATTAGAATGAAAACTCTCTATAGAATTACAATGACTCAGAATTATATGCTCACACAGAGAAAACTTCAAAAGATGTGAGTTGCGAAATGTATTAGCACCCAACTCTTCAAATGATTGACTATTTATAGGCAAAGCTCCAACGGTCATATTTCTAAGTTAGTTGTAATGGTCTCAAGCAGTTGGCTCTTTGATACCTCACAATGTTCTGGCATAACTGAATGTCTGAAGTCATTTGGTTTAGTGTCATTACAATGATAATTAGTATTCCTTACAATAGAAATAAGTCTATATATTCCAATTATAAACTTAGGATAGTATGATAGAATTCATTATCTTTGACAATATGGTAATCCTTATGAGGGTCAGTCTGATGTATCGATACCAAAATCAGTCTGATGATCATGACTTTTGCGAACCACTGGTCTGAATATAGGTAATTCTAATTAATCAGACACATACTTGATATGATGGATCATATTGAAGAATGATATGTTTATATTCATAATATATTATAACTTTTTCTATATACAGTAAAAAAGTAATGTTTTCTAAAAAACATGCTAAAACACTTGGGACATAGAAAAAGTTAGCAAACTTAGTTTTAAGAAAGTTTATGTGATTTCCAAAACTAAAGGAATGGAAAAGTAAGAAGTAATAATTCAGACTCAACATATGCAACGTTTTATAACTAAACATTATGTTATATATTTTATATTATATTTTAATAAAAAAATATTATGATAGGGTGGTGTTTAATATCGTCAAAATTATGGAATGGAGATAGTTCATGAATACAAGGAGTCTATCGACTTCAGCAAGTGGATAAGTATTAGTGTATATATAATAATATTTCACTATCAAAACATATATCAAAACAAATTACTTATTTTTCTCAATTTTTCTAAAGTGTTTGAAATAAACCAATGAAAATGATTGTGGTTATTATGTTTGCAAATTTTATGAAAGATATTGTATGACATCAACAAACTAGCGTCCCTCAAGAGGTATTTTCGAAGATAATTACAATTTCATTTAAAATATTTATTAATCCTTTGTTTATTTATATTGTTTCAGTCTTACCAGGACTTCTAATAGTCCTCTTATTCAAAATAGTAAATAGATTTATTTAGAAATGAATGGACATCATACCTGGTGTCAGAATGTATACAGATATCATAAGGAGGAGGGTTACTACTACTTATTTAGTTGATTTTCTCATCATTTTATCTATTTTTTAGTTAACTCGTTTTTATATGATACTTTAGGAAAATGATCCATATGTCATTTGTGACATATAAAAATCAATCAAACCTTAATTTGATACACGTTATGCTCGGAATGACTCAAATTGCGTGTTTTCTGTTTAAAATTATCATTTTAATTGAAAACACACGTCGCATACTCAAAACCAAGAAAATGAATTCTGGTTGTTTTCATAATTTAGGAAAAATATCTATAAGTCATTTGTGATGTGTAGGAATCATCTTCACCTCAATTTGATATAAGGTGTGTCTGATATGACTCAAAGTGTGTATTTTCAGTTTAAAATTGACAATTTAGTTAAAAACATTTATCACTCTCTGAAAACCAATAAAATGTGCTTGAATTGTCTTTATACTTTAGTAAAACGATTCATAAGTCATTTGTAATGTATAGGAATCAGTGTCACATCAAACTAACACACGATGTGACCGGTAAGACTCAATGTGTGTGTTTTCAGTTTAAAATGATATTTTAGTGAAAAAACAAGCGATATACTCAAAATCAACCAAACATGTTCATATTATTCGGATACTTTAGGAAAAAAAGTCATAAGTCATCTGTGATGTGTATTAATCAGCCACACCTTAATCTGACGCATGGTGTGATTGGTATGACTTCAAGTGTGTCTTTTTATTTAAAATTGACACTTAAGTAAAAAAGACAAGTGACATACTCAAATCTAAGAAAATGGATTTGGATTGTTTTAAAACTTTAATAAAATGGTCCATAAGTCATTTGTGAAGTGTATAAATCAACCACATCTCAATCTGACGCATCGTGTGAATGGTGTGACTCTATGTGTGTCTTATTATTTAAAATTGACATTTTAGTAAAAAAGACAAGTGACATACTCAAAACCAAGAAAAAACATTCAGGTTGTTTTGATACTTTAGGAAAATGATCCATAAGTCATTTTTGACATGTATGAATCAGTCGCACCTTAATTTGATACATGGTGTGCCCGGTATGACTCCAAGTGTATCTTTTTATTTTAAATTTGCATTTTAGTATAAAAGACAAATGACATACTCAAAACTAAGAAAATACATTCAGATTATTTTAATACTTTAGGGTAATGATTCATAAATCATTTATGATGTGTAGGAATTATCCACACATCAGTTTGATACACAGTGTGCCCGATATGACTCAAATTGTGTGGTTTGTGTTTAAAATTGAGATTTTATTAATGTATTGTTTCATATTTATGTTTAATTTATTTCTTTATAGTATTACTAACATAAGAATTTTTTTCTTATACAGGTTGATTCTTTTGCTCGAGTTGGGGTGGTTTGTTTGAAGTTGCTCGTGCTCATGGGAGATTGGACTTTGAGGCTACAACTGAGACAATGGCAACATGGAAATGGGTCAAGAATGTATATAGACATCTTGAAAAGGTGAATTTCTACTACTTATTTAGTTAATTTTATCATCATTTTATCTATTATTTTTAAGTTAATTTCCTTATCATTTTTTTCTAATACTTATTTAGTTTTTTTCATAGATCTTTTGAGAAGTCGTATTTTGCTTTCAACTATCTACAATAAGCTAGAAAAGAGAGAACATGTTTCTTTTTTATGGAAGAGGAAACTCCATGTTGCCTGAAACGTAAAGTGAATCATAAGGATGCATCTGCCAAGGGATTTTGTAACAATTGAATGAAAAGTATGACATCCCAAAAGATCTATCATGAACATTGACTTGAACAGTGTAGGAATCAGTCATAGTTTAATCAGCTACACCTCAATCTGATACACAGTGTGATCGATATGACTTAAAGTGTGTGTTTTTAGTTGATAATTTTTATTTTAGTTCAAAACACGTATCACATACTCAAAATTGAGAAAACACATTCATATCATTTTGATACTTTAGTACAATGATCCATAAGTCATTTGTAATGTGTAGGAATCAGTCGCACCTCAATTTGACGCATGGTGTGACCGATGTGACTCCAAGTGTGTCTTTTCATTTAAAATTGACATTTTAGTAAAAAAAGATGAGTGACATACTCAAAATAGAGCAAATGCATTTGGATTGTTTTGATACTTTAGGATAATGATCTATAAGTCATTTGTGGTGTGTAGCAATCAGTTGCACCTCAATGTGGTACATGGTGTGTCTGGTATGATTCAAAGTGGTCGTTATCAGTCTAAAATTGACATTTTAGTTGAAAACATGCGCCGCTCGATCAAAACCGAGAAAATGCACTCAGATTGTCTTGATAATTTGGGTAATTGTTTATAAGTCATTTGTGACATGTAAGAATCAGTCTCATGTCAGACCAACATACGATGTGACCGATATAACTCAAAGTGCGTGTTTTCAATTTAAAAATACATTTTACTAAAAAAGAAAAGTGACATACTCAAAACAGATAAAACACATTTGGATTGTTTTGATACTTTAGGAAAATAATCAATAAGTTATTTGTGATATGTAGGAATTAGTCGCACCTCAATTCAATGCACGGTGTGACCGGTATAACTCCAAGTGTTTCTTTTTATTTGAAATTGACATTTTAGTAAAAAAGATAATTGACATACTCAAATTTGAGCAAACGCGTTCTGATTGTTTTGATACTTTAGGAAAACTATCCATAAGTCATTTTTGATTTGTAAGAATCAACTGCAGCTCAATCTGATACACGATGTGCCCGGTATGACTAAAAGTGTATGTTATTAGTCTAAAATTGACATTTTAGTTCAAGATGTGTGTCACTCACTGAAAACCGAGAAAACACGCTTGTATTGTCTTGATACTTTAGAAAAACAATTCATAAGTTATTTGTGACTTGTTGGAATCAGTCTCATGTTAAACTGACACATGATGTAACTGATGTGACTCAAAGTGCGTGTTTTCAGTTTAAAATAGCATTTTATTAGAAAAGACAAGTGACATACTCAAAACCGAAAAAAAACACATTTGAATTGTTTTGATAATTTATGGCAACGATTCATAAGTCATTTGTGATATGTATGAATCAGCCACACCTAAATCCGATGCACAATGTGACCGGTATGACTCTAAGTGTGTCTTTGTTTAAAATTGACATTTTAGTACAAAAGACAAGTGGCATACTCAAAACCATGGAAACACAATCGAATTGTTTTGATACTTTAAGAAAACAGTTTATAAGTCATTTTTAATGTGTAGGAATCAGCCGCAGCTCAATTCGATACACAGTGTGCCTGATATGACTCAAAGTGTCCGTTATCAGTTTAAAATTGACATTTTAGTTCAAAACACATCGCTCGCTGAAAACCAACAAAACGCGCTCAAATTGTCTTGATAATTTAGGACAATGATTCATGAGTCATTTGTAACATGTACGAATCAATCTCACGTCAAATCGACACACGGTGTGATCAGTATGACTCAAAGTGCGTGTTTTCAGTTTATATTTTAGTAAAAAAACTCAAGGGACATACTCAAAACCGGGTAAACGCATTTAGATTGTTTTGATACTTTAGGAAAACAATTCATAAGTCATTTGTGATGTGTAGAAATTAGTCACACCTCAATTTGACGAATGGAGTTACCCGTATGACTCTAAGTGTGTCTTTTTATTTAAAATTGACATTTTAGTAAAAAAGACAAGTGACATACTCAAAACCAAAAAAAAACGCATTCAGATTGTTTTGTTACTTTAGGATAATGATCTATAAGTCATTTGTGACGTGTAGGAATTAGTCGCACCTCAATCCGATACACGATGTGCCCAGTATGACACAAAATGTCCGTTATCAGTTTAAAATTGACATTTTATTAATGTATTGTTTCATATTTATGTTTAATTTATTTATTTATATTATTACCAACATAAGAATTATTTTCTTATACAGATGGATTCTTTTGCTCGTGTTTGGGTGGTTTGTTCGACAATTGATACCGTGATCGGGCATTTTGAGAGGGGGTCGAGTGCCGAATACAATGAATTCATTGATGTTTTTGAATGTTTGTGATAAATTATACTTGTTAATGTAATTGTACAAAACAATGTTTGAAATGTCTATAATATAGTATTTTTTGTATTTGTGATATAATTTTTATTTCAATTAAATTATTAATTTTTCATATCCTGTATTTGCTGCTATTGTTGCCTGTATTTGTTGCTTGTTTGTTGCTGCAGTGTGTTGTAATATCAATAGCACACTATAGTAGTATAACATTTATCAGTGTGTTTTTTAATGTTGATAAATGATCCTTTTTATCAGCGTTTTTTTAGGGTTGATAAAAAACGACCCCTTTTAAAGGTGCTTAGGACATCAACGTTTTTTAGAGTTGTTAAAGGCTTTTTCTAGTGCTATCTTTAACCCAATTTACAGTAGTTGTAGTCACTTATTTCAATCCTAATAAATTAATAATAAATTTAATGTGAAAAATCATCACTCAGGGTTTATGGGAACTCTTTATTAAAATAAATTTTAATATTACACCCACCAAGGTGCTTATGCTGCGCCCAAAACCTACACATTTCAGGTTTTGATCTTTATTGGCAAAGCTTTGGTTTAACATATGTGCCATGTTGTGGGAATTGATTTAATTATGGGTTCTTTTGGGAGTTTTCTTTCACAATGAGGTGAAATCTATTTTCATGACCCTTTATGTTGTTACACAGTTTTAGTAGCATCTCATATCTTGGTTTGGGATTGGTTGCATGCCACATAAACTCTCATGTGCATGTACAAGGATCGTACATGCTCGTGAGAGTTGGGATAATTAAAAAAATAATATTGAGTTATAACACTTACCACTTGCTTGTGTATATTAAATGTCATCCTTATGGGCACATATAACTGTTGTTTTATGACGCACAAGTCCAGGTGATGATCGTTTATAGCAAGGTTTGAGGTTAGGTGATAAATATTGGCGTTTAGTCCTGAGACATAGAACCTCGTCATTTTAATTACCTATATTCACCGGTCAAGTGATACCTGATTTTGTTTTATGATTACTGTGATGTTTATCATGTATGATTATTTTTCATCTCATATTGAACGTGGTTTCTGTTTTTGGTATAATTACATTATTAAAACTAAAAATTGCAAATGGTTAAGTGTTTTTGGTATTTCCAATGTATAAATAAGGTCATTTCAAATTTTCAGTGAAAATTTAGTATGCGAGTTAGAGAAGTTAAACGAGGGCAATGTTTCTCCATGCTCAAGATTAATCCCTTGATGCTAGTTATCGAATTATGATATTTAAAGAGATGTGGTTGAGGCTAATTATGGTCCACGAATGTATTATACTTATTTAATCCCAGGGCTTGTAATGTTTTTGCGTAAGGTTTTACAAATAATAAATAGAGAAATGAGGGTGAAATTTATATAATAAATTATTTGATAATGGAAATCCAAAATTTCAATCTAATTAAATTAATTATTATTAATTCATTAATTACATATTTAAAAATGAGAATAAAATTGTAAAAGATATCTACTCAATTTGAAATTATCATTATACACCCATTTAGAAAAAATTGCACCCACTATAGTTTTTATTATTATCTTTTATCAATCGAGCCATCATGCATTTTAATATAATAAGTTATTTTTTCCCCCATAAAACAACAAATCAACTAATGGTTAGGTCGACTAGGTGAATGAAAGTCTTTTAGTTTGGAGGATTCTATTTATCATATTAGTAGTATTAAAAATAAAAACCAAACCCATGGGATTTTCACATTAAAATGACGAATGAGGGATAATTTAGGTATTTCAATTGTTATATTTATATAATCAAATATATGAATAATAATAATAATAAAACGGTCAAATTTAAACGATTCAAATGGAGGCCGGGATTCAAACTGGGGAACCCAAGAAATCTGACGCAAATTAACCTCAAACATCGCCCCGCCACCCACCCGATCCATATTTAAATGTTTTTAATAAATTATTATTTTAAATCAACAAAAAAAATATGTATTCATGATTTACTTGCAAACAGCAACAGTTTTTCAAATATTTGAAACCTTCTTTCCGAATTCCGTCCGGGGCCGTGAATCTGGGGGCAGTTCCCGGATATTACTGTCATTTCACCGGCGTCATGCCCGGTAAAAGAAGAGGGAACGGGCGGGAAGCGGGGGGCAAAAGCGGAAACACCGCCGTCCCCTTTAAATTTTAATTGTTTTAAACAATGCTGCAATGCATTTTTATTAATTAAAATATTCATTTTATTAACATTTGGAGGCATTCCAGTTTCCATCCCTCGCTATTTTCCGACTTCCGTGGCGGTTCGGATTTCTCGAGGACCAGGAGGGCCTCCGTGCAAATATCGAAAATTGCCTTCGAAATAAAGCAACATGATAAAGAGGAAACTGCCGGGAAGAGGCATTGATGGAATCAAGAAAAATAATAATAATTATAACGATCATAATTACATGTTTAATTTAATCCGTCAAAAAATATCATTTATAAATATAAATTACAGAAAAAAATCATCTGCATTACTCCGCTTCCAAACGCATAATCAATGTTTCGTTTTAAAAAACTTTTTTTAAAAGTTAATTTAACTTATATTGGAGTAGTTGAGCAATGAAGTTGAAATCGAAATTTATACGTTAATAATATTTAAATTCATTAATTTATACCGGTATCCATGTTTTTGTTATTTACGACACGGTCCCAAAAAGGCCACGTAATTAGAGAACCGCCCGGTTCTTCTGGGTCCGTGAATCGGGTTCGGACCAACGAGTCGGGTCGGGCGAGAGACAGACGGGGATGGAAAGCTGGCGGAAGACCTGCACATCACTGCACGGAACAGCACAGCGCGCCCCAACAGCGATGCCGACTGGTTTTACAAAAATACCCCGACGCCCCTCTTTTTTTTCCTCTTTCGTCCTTTCCTTGTTGGCCTCTTTTCTGTAATCATCGTGGTTATTTGTTGGGGGCGAGTAAAAAAAGAAAAAAGAGAAAAAAAGGAAAAAAAGAGAGGGGAGCAGAATAAGGTGCGTCTCTCCCTCTATATTGGACTTATTCGTTCCGAGCGCATCTCCCCCTCTATCTCTCGACTTATAAGACGCAGAAGATTAAAGGAACCGCCATTAGAGGAAGGAGAGGAAGGAGACGAAGAAGCAGGGGAAAAGAAAAGGTGGTTGGAAACAAGGTGGTGGAGGTTCTCTCAGAAGGCATCATTCATTTACTTTCTGCGCCTCTACGTCCCCCGTCTCTCTCTCCCTCTCTCTCATATGGATTGTTGGGTGTCATTGAAGAGTCCGCCTGCGGCTTCGGGTGAAGAGATGGGGAGGCACCTTTCTTCTGTTCAACCGTTCATGCCGCCTCTGTGCTTGGATTAACGCCCACGCCCGCGCCCACGCATTTCTTTATAACCTCCCATACCCTACTCTCCCCATCTCCACACCTCTCTCTACCCCGCTCCCCCTCTCCTGTCAATCCGATTTCTATTTTCTGTGGCTCAGCAATGGCGGTTCAAGCTCAATATCCATCGAATATTTTGGTTAACAGGTCGGTCGTCCGGTCCTCTTCTTTTGGAATGAACGCCTGTGCTGTTTTACTTTCCTCCCTTCCTGAGAACTCGTTTCTGTGGTTGATTTCTTGCAGAGCCGGGCAGGAAGGGACGGTCTCCTTAGGGCAGGGCTTCGCTCTGCAACACCAGACAGGAGGTGTGTATTTCGATCAATCGCAGATGCTCTTCAACAACATTGGAAGAGGTAATAATTGCCGTCATCCTTCAATTTCTTCGCATGCCTGGCCCCTCTCTGTGTTCTCCTTTTTCTGAAAGGCTGCCTGTTGTTCACAGTCGGTATTAATTCGCGGAAGCGAGCGAGAGAGGAGACGATCGGCAACGCATCCTCCATCCCGATCGGCGGCTTCTCGATGCAGCCGACGGAGCTCTCCGGGCTTCAAATCCAGCAGCCGAATGTCTCCACCGGCCTCCAGTTGGCCTTTGGGGATCAGTCACAGTTGCAGCAGATTCAGGCTCAGAAACAGAACCTTCTGTCGCTTTTATCCGATGACCTAGCGACGCAAATTAAGCATCAACAAGGCGAGATCGATCAGTTCCTCCAGAGCCAGGTATGGATCGGATTCCCGATCAGATTTCGTTGTTTTGAGATGCTTGGCCGGTTTGTGACGTCGGATTGTTCTCAGACGGAGCAGCTGCGGCGGGCCTTGGCGGAGAAGCGGCGGAGGCACCACCGCGCGCTGCTGTGCGCTGCGGAGGAGGCGGCGGCGCGGAAGCTGAGGGAGAAAGAGGCGGAGATGGAGGCGGCGACGCTGCGCAACGCCGAGCTGGAGACGCGCGCGGCTCAGCTGCTGGCGGAGAAGCAAGTGTGGCAGGCGAAGGCTAGGGCGCAGGAGGCTGCCGCCGTCTCCCTCCAGGCGCAGCTGCAGAACGCCATCGTGACGCGAAGGGACGGTGCGGGCGCCGACGCCGACGGGCACTGCCCCGGCGCCGGCGAGGGTGGGGCGGAGGACGCGGAGTCTGCGTACGCGGACCCGGAGCGGGTCGACGGCTCGGCTGCGGTGCCGGCGTGCAGGTCGTGCGGTGTGGGGGCGGCCACGGTGGTGCTGCTGCCGTGTCGGCATCTCTGCGCCTGCGCGAGCTGTAACGACGTCGTTTTGACCTGCCCCCTTTGCCGCGTTTTCGTGAATTCTCGAATCGACGTCATCTTCTCGTAGGGACGGCCACCCCTCGGCTCGGGGGTGTGCACCGCAGGAAAATATTGGAGAAAACAAGGTAAAAAAAAAATGAAGGGTCAATAATTTTTACAAAAAAAAAATTAAATAAATAGCACTGGAATTTATCTTTTTAAAATATGCTATGGCTTGTTTGAATTTTCTAGAGGTAATGTATGTTGATTTTTCTTTTATATGTTATTTATCCAATTTTATTTCATATCTATTTTCTTTTGAAACTTCTTTTGATGTTGGCCTAGGTGAATTAGTCTTTCTAGGAATTACCCAATCCCAAACACGTAGTGGTCATTGGATTCCTCCACTGGATGAGATTAATTTAGGTGCTATTCTTCCCTTATGTTTTAACTCCAAATCACATCACTCCAACTTTGGCAATTCTATAGAGTGAAGCTAAAACTAGCTATTTAGAGGGGCATCTCACCAAAATGGATTTAGGACACATCCTTCTATGTTAGAGGTTGCCAATTTGACATGACCTATTCATATAATATCTAGAATTCAATAACGCGTCTTTAAAAATTAAACGTTCTACATGACACAACGTATGATTGTGCAACTCACTAGACCACTTCCCATTGAATCTTCTAACATAGTATGCACCATTCTTCTTGACCCATGCATCCAAGTTGGGGTTGAGTCCAATGACCTGGTAGGATTCCCTCACCCACCTTGATTCATTGAGTGTGTTAGTACTACCAAGCTTAGTTTAGGCTCCCCTTGCTTATAATTGAAGACACATATACCTCCATATCCCAAGGAGTTAAATCGCACAACACTTGTCTCATTAGATGTAGTTATCAAGAGAACCATTTTGTGCGATGAAACATTTGCAATAGAAGTCTTGTTTGTCGTAAATGATTGCTTTGAAGCAGTTTTTTGTGATTATTTTGTTGCAAATAATATTTTTAAAGTCGTTTGCAACGGGTGAGTAGTTTGGTGTAAATAATTTTGGTGACAATACGCATGTGGAGACGAAGAAACACTTATTTGTGATGAGATGCATATTTCATCGCAAAGTCTTGTCGTGAAAGATTTGCGAAATAATAATTTCGTCCAAAAAAACCGCTTCACCGTGATTTTTTTTGTGATCGGCTGACCAATGGTGGGAAATACTTATTTGGGACAAAATTCATATTTTTGTCGCAAATAACTTGTGAAAGACATATTTGTGATTGAATAATAATTCACCTGCAAAAAACTGTTTTACCACGATCATTTGCGACACATTGGTCAATTCGTTGCTAATATTTAATTTATTGTAGTAGATGAGATTATTAGTGTTATGTATTTTATGTTTTAAATATTACAAATACCTCGCATTTTACTAAATTAGATAATTTTAACTGTAATTTGGATAATTATAATCTCATACCATTACTCACTTTAATTCAACATTTATACGATTAATTGGTATGTTTACTGTTTTTATAAAGGATTTCATAGTCACTGTTTTTTTTCTGTTGTCTCAACCTTACGAGACATCGTGTGAACTTTACGAAGGTTTATATCAACCTTACGGCGAGCCTACCTTAATGACGATGAAGGTTCAGTCGTATTACCTCAGTCAATAATTTTCCCTTTAAAATGCAGCACAGTGGTGACCAGGAGGTTGTCTCATGAGGATGTTGCAGGTTATCGAACTGTCATTTTGTTAATTTGTTTTTATTAAAATTAGTAAATGAGGGGATTTAGAATTGAAGTTAAACAAAGTAAAATTAAACAAAATCATATTACAATTATGAATTAAAGTTAGAGATTAGAAATAAGAAACAAGACAAATATAAAGACAACTAAAGGTAGCACTACTAAAAAACTGGATTTATCCAGCGCTAGAGCATTAACACTGCTTTAAAAAACCAGTGTTAAAGGGGGCCCTTTATCAGTGCTAGTAAGAAAACACTGATAAAGGGTATATCTCAAAAAAAAAAATCATTAAAATCATTATATTAATATATTAATATATTTATATTGATATAAACATAATATATATATTTCTAAATATGTTTTAGATAAGGCTAAATAGACATTTACACATAATATATAAGATATTTAGTGAAAATGACTTAAAATAATTAAAAAATATTTTTAATTAATATTTTGCTAATTATTATCGAGTAATAGTCATTTATTAACAATTTGAAGATTAAAAAATCAAAAAATTAATAGAAGATCTAAAATAAGTTGAAAACCTAACTCGGATTTCAAACAATCATAACTTTTGATTCAGATATTCGTTTGAACTCTACCACATATCAAATCAAAGCTTGCGATAAGCTCTACGTCCTGACGATCCAAGGAAACCCTGACGGTGTTTTTTGAGGTCAAAAAGGTCTAGAAGGCCTCCAAAACTATGTTTAGTCAGAGTACCCCAATGTTTTAACATTCGATACACACACACACACACACACACACACACATCTATATATCTATATATTTGCGTGTGTGTATTGACAAACATATATACATATATATATATATATATTTATCGATATATTCCAATATATGTATATAAATATTAATATATAATATATGTATATAAATATTAATATATAATATATGTATATAAATATTAATATATAATATATGTAAATAAATATAAACAAGACAATTGTTTTACGATCACAAGTTGATAAATATAATTATACATATTAATATTTATATACATATATTATATATTAATATTTATATACATATATTGGAACAAAATAGAAAAATTGCAAACAAGAAAGAAATTGACCTCCTTCAATCAAGCAAACCATTTCCATGATAATTCAAAAGAGAAGAGTTTAAAATGAAAATCACAAATTCAAAAGGGAAACGCCTTCGGATCTTTGATGCCCAATGCCACTTGGTGTTCAGCCCAACATGGCTAGACTATCTTTATTGGAACTCACCTTCTCCATCATATCTTGTCCAACACATCCCACTCCTTTAATCTAGCCATCCTTTGAAATGGAAGTGAAGAAAAAAATATTTAGGAAAAGGGTGTGGCCAAGGTGTTGTCCAGTTTCTGACCTATGAGAGTTTGACTGATTTAGTCATAGTTTGTGGCTGAATCTGACAAGTTCCCTTCTTAAAAGTTGTTCTAAAACGTCTTAAATCTTCACCCATAAAATTTGAGAGCCTTTGGACACGTGGTGAAAAAGTTATAGCTGAATTACTGAAAAAACATTTTCTGGATGAAGTGTCTCTTCAACTTCTTCCACTCGCACGCACCCATTTACTATCTTAATGAGTGAATTTAATCTTGGTATTTAAATCAGAGATGCGCCTTCAATTCCTCTTTCTTTTCCAGTTGGAATCACCTCAATTGGACACCTGCAGGCCGAGTTACGCCTCATTTAATGAAGTTGTTTCAATTATGTCTGAAGAAATATTTTCCAACTTGAGTGATTTTTTAGGGCCCCATGAAATTCGAATTAGCACCAGGTCTAGTTGAAGAAGTTGAATCTCACGAACAAAGGAATCCTAAAAAAACAATTACTCAATTTGGATAAATATCAAAAAAGTTATGCTCGTAATATATAAGTGATAGAAAAAAGTTAAATTTCCAGAATTAAGCAATTTTCACTTTTAAGCTCAAAACATCCCTAAAATCCAAAAATGATGCAATTCATCTCAAATTAGTAAATTTATGAGGATTAAATCATTTAATTACACATGAAAAATAATGGAAATGTTAGCTCTATCAATTCCCCCACACTCAGCACTTGGACTGCTATATAAGTAAGCATCAAAACCAAATCATGGAAAATTCAAGACACATACTCATGAGATCCACCAATTTTTCACTAAGAAGCAAAAGATATCATGCATCTTCAAAAGCCATCATTTTAGGTTCCCCATTCAGCCCATTCAATCCATTTCCACTTTTTTTCTCCTTCCATGAACACAAAACACCTACCTCACATTAATTTTCTCTCATCACACAAATATAGATTTTCAACAAGAATTTTCTCATCCAAACCCGTATAAGAATCACCACAAGCTCAATAAATTTATACATCTCCACTTGATGTGAGTCAACAACATGTGTCTATCATGAGGAATTTTTAGGGTTGTTTAATGTCTTTTGGTCGGTAGGTTTTAGATGTTAAAAATTCTAAGGCCGAAAAAGGTGAGTTTGGATTTTTTGAAGCAAAATTACATAATTTTAATTTTCATTCAAGTATGTTCTCCTTCTCACTCTCCTTGGAAGAAAATCATCTCTAAGCATCTTTGAAAATCTCATAGACATCTCACACCATCAACATTTCGATACAATAAAATGATATTTCTCTTATCTTCTTCTTGAAAACTCTAGAAAGGTACATTTTTTTCTCTGGAAAGATCTAGAAAGGTACAACTTTCAGAAGAATAATTTTTTTCAACATCAAAAACATCTCTTTAGAATTTGATTTTTCACCCAAAGTAGCACAAAATGAGGCAACACACCACAATATAGCTCCCCCCACAATTAAGTTCAACTGGATTTTGCATTTTCACTTCCAGAGTGGATTGGATAGAGAAAATTGACTTGTAATGTGGCTAATCTAATAGGTTGTTCATGACTATTAAGGGATACACAGATTAAATGTACAAGGCATGCCAAAATAAAAAGGATTCTCTTGAAAAGGGGGATTTTAAATCCAAAGAAATGTCTCGATCATTTTAAACACAAGTACCTCAACCCTCAAGTTTTGATAGAAATAAATCAAATTATGGTTAAAGAAAGAATTGATTAGTTCTCTCAAGAAATGAGGTGAATATAAAGAATATGTTAAAAAGGGTTCAAAAGCCCATGAGAAAGTGATTTAAAAAATCAAGACAGTGAGATGTGAAATGAGATTAAAAATTAGAGGTTTTTCATTAACTTATCAAAGTTTTGAACTTGAAACGAATTTATTTTCAGTATTAATTTAAGTTAGGTTTCAGGAGATAAATTGATTAACTCATTGACATGGGTTTCAAAAATGACAGACATTTGAGCTCACAATTTTCAAAAACACATAGAAATTGAAAAAACACACACAATAATTGTAAGAAAATCTGAAACAAATTTAAAAATAAACACACAAAATCCTAATCTACCAAGGATGTACCCCACGCTTATTTTTTGCAGTATATTCATTGTGTATAGTTTACATGAGAAGTGAAAATAAAGAATAATATATGACAAAAACAATTGGGAAGGAAAGACACAACCTCATTTTTATTGAGCAGTAACAGCCTTGAGCTATCCTCCTAAAAGCCACAACTTGGAAACCTACAAGAAAAACAGAAAACAAAGCATCAAAATTTATTAAAAGAAAAGAAAGAGAAAAAAATTAAATATAAGGGAAAGAGTCTTGTTTTGAACCCCCAAGTGGGTGATAAGATTTCACTGACCCTAGTTAGACAATTACATTTGATCATCCTCAATCCGAAGGTGGGTGTGGTTTCTTCTTCATGAACTATTAAAATGAAATTTCTCCAGCTTTTTCAGCTCACACAACTTGTAGAAGCTCCAAAAATTAGATTTTTTAGGTTATCCTCCATGATTTTTTTGTTCCAACGATGTAGTGGAAGTGAGAAAAAAAATATAAAAGCAACTTCTCAAAACTTAATCCTCACAAAAAACCTCCAATGGTTATTGAAATTCAATTTCTGGATGTGGTTTATCTTCATTTTTATCTTGAAAAATTATTTCTTATTTGAAAAATAACTGAATACCACCATCCTCATGTTTACCAATGTACTCTTTAATTGGAAACACTATTCTTCCTTCAATTTCATCCTTCACATACTCTTTTTCTAAAAAACCAGTCTACTCCAAAGCAATAAGAACTAAATCTTCACAGGGAGAAATAATTAATAATTTATTATCAAAATAATTTGGAAAAAGTGGATCAAAATTTGAGACTTCTCCTTGTGGCTTCTTAGGATCCAGATCTATTTGGGAGTGGAAAATAGTTTTATTGAAAGTAGGAAGCAACTCAGATCCCTCCAAATTCTCTTAAAAAATGAAAGGCTCAAGTGTTTTTTCCACCTTAGCTAAAGTTTTATACAAAGGCTTTGAATTTTTAATTTCAAAAAGTGGGGCTTCACATGAAATTTCATTTTCAACAAAGTTATCCCAATTGTAGAGACTCAATTTTCTCCATGCAAGACTTTGAAATATTTCTATATATATTTATAGAGTTAGGCGCTAAGACAATGTGCGATTCTAAGGCTTAGTGTGCCTGTAATTAATTTTATAAAAATATTAAATATATTTTATATTGCACACACATAACTTCTTTAAGAAAATTGGATAACTCTAAAACAGAAGCTCGGATTAGAAATATGAGACCAAGGTTGAGCCCAGAACATGGTGTTTACCCTAGGCATGGCATAAATGGGTCGACACGGGGTGTTCAGATTCGTCGCTCATTGGTGGTATATTCAGTGAGTTAATTAATTAATTAATTGTGCCATTTCAATGCAATGGATAATTCTATAAGAATGCTGCCATGTTGAATTCTCTGGGGTTAGTTGTATAAACCCTTGGAAAATTCCATAACTCTCTCTTCCTCCTCTATTGGTGGATCTCATCAGATGACGACGAAATGTCAGATCAGATCAGATCAGGATGCAGTGAAAGAAACAACTTCTCTCGATCATTAGAAGATGCATTCTTCATCAAAAAACAATCCATAATTGACGTAGGACTCATCAATTGGTAATTTATGCCCTTTGATTAAATTGTTGAGTAGATCCATCCTTGTTCTTGGGTCTGCGCTAATTGTGGATTGAGCATTCACCTTATTAGCCAGATTTCTAAACTGGTACCACTGTCCTTGATCATTGAGAAATAACGCTTGTCCAATGATTGTCTAAACCTTTGTTATGGTGTTTTTACATGCTTCATATTCTTCATCAATTGGACCCCGCAATCCCATTTTAACATTGTCAGGCGGTACCAAGCCCAATCAAACCCCCAGAACTGTGACCGAATCGCTCGCGAGGCACAAATCGATGAACTGTGCATAGGTATGAGATTATTGTGAGGCATGGGTGTTCATTTTGGCGATTAAAGGTCAATAAATTTATGGTAGAAGTCATGGGTGCATGCGGAACGAATGAGGAACCCCCGTGGATGAATGAAGGCCGATTTCCGATGAGTGGCGGCCCAAAACCATGTTTTTAGCTAGATTCACATTTTTTGTCCATAGATAGAATTAAATATGAAGTGGTGTGACTAGATTCAAAATGATGGAAGCAGATATGAAGATCTGTAAATTTTGTCGAAAACCCAACTACATGCCATGTACAGGGAAGAATACACGGCGTGTAGCTGAAACATCTCGTTACTCTTCTGACAGGTACATTTCTAACCTTATTGTGGTTTTCCTTTTTTGTTGTCTGGGTAGGGTCGAGAAGGAAATGAGAGGATACCAATAATGGTGAATTTAAAGATTTTTTGGAATTTATGGAATGAAATATGCTAGTTCTAGAGCCTGGCATGTAAATCATAAATGAAAATAAATACGTTTTTATCAAAAGAAAATGGGGTTTTCGGTGATTATGATACTTATCAATTACACGATGTGTAATTGGGCTACATGTCATGTAAAGTCCTAAGGGTGTTTTTTTTAAACAGGTAGCCTAACTAAAATATTCATTTTTCTTCCTATAGGATTCCTTGCTCTCAACCTAGATCCTTCCCCAGGCGATTTTGGTAGCCTCCAACCCCTCCAGACCTTTTCATTCAGCGATTGATTGTTGTTGCGATCACAGTGTGTCATTACGTGTAAGCATTCTCCATGCCTCTCTATCTATTTCTCTTTTCCTCCTTGAGGTTTGATAGATCATCTTGGAATTGATGGATCTAAACTCCGCATTGTCAAATCTTGTTTCTAGGTTGAGTTCCTAGATCTTTCACGCCTTCGTTTTTGTTGACAGGTATGTCGCGAGATTTTTGTTTTTGTGAGAAGAAGGTAGGTGGTTCCATCTTGATTCCCAATTTATATTAACCTAAAATTGCTTGTTTAATTTCAATTGTTTGAGTTAAATGCAATTGTTTGATTTTGTTTAAAGATGGATTTCAATTGGTTTATTGGAGAAAAACCAATTCCTTTGGATTGGGGTTTTGAAATGGGTTTTTAGCATGAAATTGGAAAACCTAAAATTCCAGTGAATTGGGGTGTGGTTATGGAAATTAGAAAAGTTTAAATTGTTTAATTTAAATTGTGAAATTTATTTGATGGAAAATTGTAAAAACCCCAATTATAGTGATTTGGGGGTTTATTATGAAATTAATGGAATTTATTTAAAAATTAAATTGATGAATTTAATTACGAGACTGGATTGTGGAATTGTATGAATTGGTTTCAAATCCTTACTTATAAGAAATGGCTTAAAAATGTTTTGATAGAAACCTTAGATTTTTATCTTGGTGAAAAGGAATGTTTTTGATTAAAAACCCATTATGATTTTTAAAGGGAAATTTGGCATATTTGAAATAGAGAATGATATTAATTGTATTTTAAATAGTCCAAAATAAATTTCCCATCACTGTTTTATACTTGATCACATGAAAGCCTTAGGTAGTTAGTGAGTTATCTGAATGACATTTTATGATTTACAACATTCTAAAACATCATATAAGCACATCACATCCCTTAGGCGATGGTGATGAATCCTCTTTGACCTGAGTTCAAAGGGGTATATGTACATATTTTTTGTTCACTATGAGTGTGGGATCCTTATAGTCTGGAACTTCCATACCTTATTAGGAGCATGACCATGTTGCTCACTTGTTTGTATTTCAAATGTATATATTCCATTGTTGTAAACTGTTTTACATGCCTTGAGAATTTATATAAACTATTTTATATAAAAGTGTTTATTTAATCTTTTTTTTTAAAAAAGTGACTTTTGTGTAAAGCACCCTTTGTTTAAAGGAAAATTTCATCTTCTGAAATGTATTTCCATTATTTGAAATGTGAATCATTAATTGTTAAAGTATGTTGATCTTTTAAATCATAAAGCATTATTTGTTTAAATATGATCTTGATATTCCAAACATGTTTGTTTTAAAACTAAAATCACATTCCTGGTTAATTCGATATTGGCATCTTGTTATGGAATATTTTGGTGAAATCCTACTGGGATTTGGATCACACCCTACTTATGCCTTAGGGTGTTTGTAGATTACCTCTTTCCAGGTTTGAGCAAGGGAAAAGGATCTCTTGGAGGTCATTATAACTATTGAACCATAGAATTGATGAGTTGCATCTGAGTTGGGACTTGGGATGGTTTCCCTATTTTGGTACTTCAGTTGTAGTACTTTGGGATTCAATTCCTATTTGAATTCTGGAGAATTACTCCTAGTGAAGTTTCTTTGGATATGCATACTGTCTTGTTTCTTTTACTTTCACAATATTTGTGAAAAAACTATTCACACTTTCAGTTTGTATGATGCCAGGTGTTAGTAACTGACCTATGGGGATCAAGAACGACCTTCGGGCTATGTTAGTGCCAGATCAGTTATCAAGTTACCAGGGTAACTAGGTTGGTTCATGACAAAGTGGTATCAAAGGTTCGGGTTTAGCTTTTGTCTTGAAGTCAGTATGCATTTGTGAAATCTTATCGGGACTTAGGTGGTAGCTGTGATTAAGTGCCTGAAAAACTCTCACTGTAATGAACCTTAAGTCAATAGGGGTGTTTATGGAAAGACTTCTGGTGGTTTAGTTCCAGTTTTTTTTCTTGTTTCGATTTGGATAGGTTGAAATCCAAATCTTGTTTGTTCAATCGGTTGAGATTAATTTCCCTTGTTGCTCTGTTTGAGTGTAATATGATGTCTTCTTTTTGTCTATTTATGTTGTGTAGAATCATACCTATGAGAAGATGTGTGAATCGTACCCAGTAGGAGGATGCTGCTGAACCTCAACAAATGAATCCTATAGTATATCTGAATCTAGTTGAGGTGATTATGCACATTATCCAAGCTCTGGGATAGGAACCACCTCCAGTTCTCATTTAGGCTCCAGCTATGGAACCTTAGAGGGATGTTCTCAAGATTTGTTCTCTAGAGTTCATTCACTAAAAACCAGCACTGTTCAAAGTCTTGAACGATCCTTAGGGGGCTGAGGAATGGTTGGGCACAATGGAGCGATTGGTTGGGTTCTTGGACACACCCGACGAAATCAAAGTGGCAGCGTGAGTTCCTTCAAAGGAAAGTGAAATCATGATGATTCTCAAGGTAGTTATCGATAGAAAGGTCATTATAGACCTCCTATAGTGATAATAGGAAGTTCATTGATTTTCTACTAGTATGGAAAGATAATAAATTCAAAAAGGGTTTGTATTGAGGCACCAAAGAACTATGGCTCCTACGGACATTCAAGGCACTTAAATAGATTCTACCATATCTATTATACTTCATGTAGTGGAATGAGATAATCATACCCTCTTAAAACTGTGGGAAAATCATATACTTCACATATAAAAGGGTTCTAGATACAGGCATCCAGAACTAAGCTACTTCACGCAGTGGAAGAATCTCCAGAGGAAGAGGACATGGGTCTAGTGACTGTGAGAGGTACCATTACTATAACTTCGTCATTAGTGACTTCTCTATTTGATACCGACACATCTCATTCGTTTATTTAAATCCGTATTGTTAATTTTCTAAATCTTTATATGGAGTTTTTATCTTCTGTAATGGATATTACTATACCCCCTTGGTACGAAAATAGAGTAGGTTCTCTGTAGTCCCACTTTCTTCTTCTCTATATCAGATGTCGATCTTTCTTGGAGTTTTCTGGTTCTCGACACAAAACCTCTTGATGTAATTTTTGCTATGGATTACCTCATTGAAAATAAATCCCATATTAATTACTATCTTTTATGGGTCTATCTTACTACACCCAGTGGTGCGTCTCTTGTCTTTTAAGGAAAATGTGACTCAAGGTTGAGCAGGTCCATATCTTATTATCCAAATTTGGGGAAAGTAATATTAGTGTTTTCTTTTGATTTAGAGTGGGAATATTTGAATGATGATCTCCCTCCAGTTTTTGCTGAGTTTCCCAACCTATTTCCTTCCGAATTCTCTCTTTTTCCACCAGTAAGGGAGGTTGAGTTTACCATTAAATTAATACCTGGTACTCAACCAATTTCAATTCCCTCTTACTGCATGATACCAGCTGAACTGAAAGATATGATGTCCCAGTTGTACAATCTTCTAGATAAATATTTTATATACCCGAGTGTGTCACCTTGGGTGGTGCCAGTTCTCTTTGATAAGAAAGATGATGGTTCCCTTCACCTATGTTTTGATTACCAAAAGCTCAATTGAGTTACGTTGAAGAATAAATATCTATTTCCACAAATTGATGTTCTGTTTGATTAGTTGAAAGGGGAAAAGTGTTTCTCTAAGATTGATCTTCGCTCTAGCTACCATCAATTAAGGATAAAATAATCTAACATTCAGAAAACCACCTTTTAGAGCAGTTATAATCATTATGAGTATCTTGTTATGCCCTTTGGTCTAACCAATTCTCCTACAGTCTTTATGACATTTACAAATAGAATTTTCCAACAGTATCTGGATACTTTTTTGGTAGTTTTTGTAGATGACATCTTCATTTACTCTAAGTCCTAGGAGGTTCATGTTCATCATCTGAGAACATTTCCGAGTTTTTTGAGAAATCACAAGCTTTATGAAAAGCTTTCAAAATGTGATTTTTGGATCAGATAAGTGAAATTATTGGGACACGTGGTGTCTGGAAAGGGTATATCAGTTGATCATGAGAAGGTGAAGAATATTATGACTTGGTAGCAACCAAAAAAATTCATCGTCATTCGAAGCTTCCAAGGATTATCCAGATATTATCACTGGTTTGTTCAGGACTTCTCAAAGTTGGATTCTCTGAAAGGGAGTAAAGTTTTCTTGGGATGTGAAATGTCACAATTTTTTTTATTGAGCTAAAATGTTTTTTGACTACTACTCCAGTGTTGAATCTTCTAGAGGCCGGGTAGGGATATGTGGTCTTCTGTGATGCATTAGTTTTAGGATTGGGTTGTGTTTTTATGAAAGGTTATCATGTCATTTCCTATGAATATTTTCAGTATAGGCCACGCAAGAAGAACTATCTGACCCATGATCCTGAACTAGAAGATGTGATGCACATGCTTAAGAGTCGACGACATTACCTTTACAGAGAAAGGTTTATCATGTCTTATGACCACAAGAGCTCGAGTTATCTCTTCTCTAAAAAATATTTAAATATCCATTGGAGTCATTGGGTAGAATACCTACAATATTTAGATTTCGATATTTCCTATACATCGGGGAAAGGGAATGTTATTATAGATGCTTTAAGCAGGAAGCTCCTGACCCAAGCAGTGAAGGAATCTTTAGAGGAGTGGAACTTGGTGACTCTTTTTACATAGTTTTATATTTTAGTTCAAGAGAAAGGGGTCGAGGTTTCCTTAGCCAACATTCAGTTGACATCCACTCTTATCTAAACAATTATTCAAGGTCAACAACTTGATGTTGAGTTCCACATCAATAGAGACTCTCTTTAAGATGGGGAGATAGTTTTATAGTGGTCGTTCTACAAAGAGGTTATTCAATGCCATCAGAATCGATTTTTTGTACTATCTTTGGTGAGGAAGGATATGATAGGAGACTGCCATAACTCCTAGTGGGAAGTTCACCCAGGGACCACGAAGATGTTCTATGAAATGCGGTGGTAGTTCTGGTGGACAGGTATGAGATGAATCGTTGTTGGGTTTGTTTCTCATTCTTATACATGCCGACAGGTGAAGGACGAGCACCAAAAACCTTCGAGTTTTCTTCATCTGCTTACAGTCCATACTTGAAAGTGGGATGAGATGTCAATGGAATTTGTGGTTGGGTTTCCACATACCTAGATAAAGAAGAATTCGATATGAGTTGTGATCGATCGAATGATGAAATCAGATCATTTTATACCCATTCGTGATACAACAAAATTTGAGGAGTTGGTAAATATTTATGTGAAAGATATTATTTGGTTTCATGAAGTTACATCTACTATAGTATATAATAGGGATCCTCAGTTAACTTCTCATTTTTGGATAGGCCTTTAGGAGGCACTAGGATCTCACATCCATTTTAGTACGACATACCATCCATGGTTCGATGTCTAGATAGAAAAAGCTATCCATATTCTTGAGTATATGCTCCATGATTGTGTTATCAACTTTGGTGGAGCTTGGGAAGATAACTTGGGGTTGGTTTTGTTTTATTATAATAATTTTAGAGACCAAAATCTTGACGTACATGGACATTACATTAATTTTGCGAAAAACTTAATACATGACAAAAACAGACGCCCAAAGATCGTATTAGTTTGGTGTCTTTGGAAACTCGGAACGTAATCTTCTAATCATGGTGAAAGATCTTCAACATATCCCATAAATATCTTCCCCTTTTTGGTTTTCTTACCTAAAACCTTTCTTTATATCCTGGGGAAAAGAAAACATAAAAAGGGTGAGCTCAAATGCTCAGTAAGGGTAAACATAGAGAACATAAAACAATCCATAAACATTTGAATGCAAAAAATTGAACATAAAATCTAAACATCAAAATCTTGAGCAAAGACATAAATCTTGGAAGTACGTAAGGCATATATCATAAAGGAACATCAATCATGATAAAATAGCATGGGAATAAAACATGTGATTGTGGAAACCATTCATCACATGATATGATTTCCATAGTAGCCAAGACATTGCTGCCAAGACTATCTTAGTGGACAAAGTCCCATTCTGAATTGAGTTCACTCCTCGTTCCAGTCCTGTATTACTGAACTGGATTAACTTACCATTCCAGCCATGTCTATCTCATGAGATATAAATCTTTAACCAATGCATTGGAGAGAGATATAGGTCCCACCCATCTCATAATGAAATCATTCTTAAGTGTGCCACAACATAAACATAAATCATTCATCATAACCCAAGAATAAAATGGGTTTCATAAATATCATCCCATCATAACATAATCCATATAAAACAAATGGATATCATTTCATCATAAGAAAATTTAAACCATGTAAATCATAGATACATTATACTTGAAACATACACATATGAAATAATGTCATCTTATATGGAAAATGGTTTTGACAAAACACTTGTAATGAATTCTTGAAGAAAATATCCTTTCTTCTTCAAAATCATTTTCTTTTCACAAAATTACATGCAATTTTAAAAGAAAAGTATTTTGTTGAAAATAGTCATAAAATCTTGTAGAGTAAGCTTCATGAAAATGAGGCGTTATGAAACCGTAAAAATCCTTTCACGTCGTATAAGTTAAAAATATCATTCTTCTCGTACTTTTGTCAGAAAAGTAAAAAAGTTCCCTGTGTAGTAAACAAAAGTAATATTCCTTTCATAACATGTGGTAAATTTCTAAAATGGGTAAAAAGGACTTTAAACATACATGAAAACATTTTTATAAAACACTGTCATGGATGATAACAATAACCCCAGTAAATACTTACGAATAAACAATCTCAGATAAAAATGAGATTGGAAAAGTTATCCCTTACCTTATGTCTGATATGATTTGTATGTATCTGAAACTCCTGTATAATAATTTAAATAATGTTATTGAACTATTACAGAATCATATTCATTGTTATGATATCATATATGGTTCAATTATGACTTTATAATACCCGTTCTTTTATAAATTCCATGTTAAAGCAGCACTTTGGGTAAAATCGTTTCATTTATCATACGTGTTTCGATTTGTTGTTCTTGATATTATTATTACTTATATCATAATTTACTTACTTACAGAATTTAAATCATGATTTATATATCATATATATTCAGTATATATATATATATAATATATAGATGAATGAAATGAAATATACCATTCATGGAGACGGTAGGCCGTACGTACGCATGAACACTGTTTTCTTTTCCTTATTGACTTGAATGGAATAAAGTAGATGACATACATATATATAAATAAATCCAGTAGCATTATTATTTCATATATTTCATGATTACTTATTATATATACTTTATAATCATTCTTGAATTGTTAATATGGAAAATGAATCTCATCGCGTCGTGGAGACGGTAATCCGTATGTACGCACGAGCGATGATATCGTTCCCATATTTATTGAATGGAATTGGAGTGGATGATATAATATCATAGAATCAGTATGATTTTATAATAATCATATATATTTATTCTTTACACCATTATACCCATCTAAGTAAGGTGGTGGTGGAAAAACAGATTACACCACGGCGTGGAGACGGTATTCCGTACGTACGCACGCGCGGTGATTTCGTTTTCTGTAGGATGGATAGAAGGTGAAATAGGGATGTTTCATATTTATAATAACATATAAGTATATAAATAATACTTATGTTATTACTTTATAATGATACAACTAAAGAAGAACAAGTAGAAGAAGAAAGAAACTCGAGAGAATCGGAAGAAGAGATTACCTCTTCTTCGACGCACCTCCTTTAAGATTCCTCTTAAGGACGTAGAGTTGGTCTTTTGAGAAAAACAGAACCACCAGAATGTTTCTAGGGAAGTAGAGAAGAGAAATGGGTAGAGTTTGGATGAGCTTCAAGGCTCAAAATGGTGTGAAGAGAAGAGGGAAGGGGTGCCCTTTTTATAAGGGAGGAGAGGGGCACCTTTGGAAAAACTTAAAATATTATTTTATAATAAAGTCATATTTGGTTTTTAATAGCTATAAATTGATTTATTTCAAATCTAAGGTGGGTATGGGTCGAAATTATCTCAAACAATATATTTTAGACAGGTTTGAGTCATTATATTAACCTTATCTTTTAGCTTTAACTCTTAGTTAATTAGATTGATATTTACCATGTCACTTTGTATTTTTATATTATATAGTTAATAAAATTACCATATACATCCAAGATACCACCATTTGGTCCATTAATGATACACCTATCATTATATAAGTATCTTGGAAGAACCTTAGATTTTTAGGAATAAAATAACAATTAATAATATAATATTTGTTTTAAAAACTATTTTATGTCAATTTTGACACTATTTGGTACTTGATTTTTTTGAAAATCATAAAATCACGATTATTTCGAAAAAAGTTAATTAAATCAAAACTAACATGTCATATTAACCTAGAAAATTAGTGTAATTCATAAAAAGTCTCAAATTACATTTATTTGGGTATTTATAACATCAATTATGTTAATATTTCATTAATAAGATAATTATTACATCATCATTGTGTCACAAATAAATTAAATTATTTAATGTCTAAAAATTATAAATAAAATACCATTACGTAGGAAATATTTTTATCTTTCTAATGAATATTTATAGTCGAATTTATCTTATGTATAACCTTATATTAAAAATAATTTAGTTATTAAACTTTGATTTTAACTATTTTAACCCTTCTTTAAATAAATTAATAATAAATGTACTAATCTAATCCAAGTGGACCTAAATGGTCATATTTTATTCCTAAGGTTGTTTTTGGTCGAATTAAACTTATACAATAGAATTAGGACATGTGCTAGGGTAATAATAATATCATTTTTACCCTTAATTACCCTATTTACTTTTAACCGTGGTAAATAAAAGTAAAAAGTTAATATTCACCAAAAATTATTTTCATCTCATTGAACCACATTTTAGTCCTTGATATTAATTTTTTCTCTCGGATTTTCGAAATTCCACTCACAGAAGCGGTAAAATTAAGTTTTATGTGAATTTACAAATTCTCCTAGGAGGTGGGTAAAAGACGGTGAAAAGTTCAATAATTTTTTTTATATATCTAAAATTATTATAAAATGACTCCAATGAATTACATTGAACTTATATATGTATTATGTATCAATTTTGACCTAAAATAAATTTAAATACAATAAATAATTATTTAAATAAAAAGTCAGTTTTTAAATAGTAACCCAGTGTTTTCACTATTCATCAAAAATTGAAAGTTTTCAGAAAAATACCAAAATTTCACCCTAGGCTAATTTTGATATTCCAAATCCAAAAATGAAGTACATTTTTAAAGATAAAATTTATAAAATTTTAAAAACGTGGGTATTACTATTCATAACGGCTAGTTTATAATAATATTATAATAATATCTCGTTTAGTGAAACTCGGTATTGCGTACTACATACGCTATCGAAGAAGGTCTTGATTGCGTGTAATGCAAGCCAAGTCAGGGCTATGTGTAGTGAAAGCTCTGTTTAGTGTTGCGTATAACATAATCAAAACTTGTTTCATTTATACATTAAACCAAATCTATACTTAATGTTGTGTAGAATAATTTCCACAAAACGAACTTGAAATTGTGTATAACATGAGCCAATAATAGTGTTGCGTACACTAAAAGCTAATACGGTGTTGTGTATAGTACAAGATAATCTTGGTGTAGTGTATAATATAACACATCAAAGAAATTAAAAATAATATATCTCATAAAATCTCGGGTTGTTACAATAATTGTTACCAATCCATGATCAAAATGGATCCTTTTGAGGCCTTATATGGTCGGCCTTGTAAATCTCTATTGTGCTGGCCGGAGATTGGTGAAATTTCTTTGGTTGGACCGAGCTTGGTCCAAGAGAAGACAATGAAGATTCAATCGATTAATTAGAGGATGTTAATGGAACAGATCCAAATAAGTCTTATGCTGATCATCATCATAGGCTATTGTAATTTTCAGTTGGTGACCAGGTGTTCTTGAAAGTTTCACCCTGATTGGGTCATCGATGTCTTGGGAGGAAAATGAAGCCTGCTCATCATTTTATTGGACCTTTTGATGTTGTTGAGAAGGTGGGGAAAGTTTCTTATAAATTTTCACTACCACTGTGGTTGACATCAATACATAATGTATTCCATGTATCTCAACTCTGAAAGTATCAATCTGATCCATCTCATGTTCTGAGCCGAAGTGATCTGGAATTTGGACATGATCTATCTTTGAATGAACGACCAGTCAAGATAGTTGATTCTGAAACCATGGTACTTTGTGGGAGGAAGATACCTTTGGTTCAAGTTCTATGGAAGTACAGTTCATATTTTCATGAGAATTGGGAATGTGAGGCATTGATGAGAGAGCAGTGGCCCCATATTTTTGTCATGGAAGCTTCTTCATAGGCTTTCTGGGGATAGAAAGTATTTATGGTGGGGAGGTTGTAACATATAATTACTCTTATAAAAGGTATGTTTCTAACCTTTTTGTGATTTTCTTTTTTCTTTGTCTAGGTAGGGACGACAATGAAATGGGAGGATACCTGTAATGGTGAAGTTAGAGATTTGTTGGAATTTCTGGCACAAAATCTACTGGTTCTATATCCTACTAGATATTTACACATTGTGTAATATGGTTACATGATGTGTAAATCATAAATGAAAACAAATGCATTTTTATAAAAAGAAGACGGTTTTGTTGGAAATTATGCGACTTATCAATTACACGACATGTAATTGGGTTACATGTCATGTAAAGTCTCAAGGGTGTTTTTTTAAACATGCATCCCAAATGAAATCTTCATTTTTCTTCCTCTATGATTCCTTCATCTATATAAAAAGCCTTCCCCATGAGATTTTGGGAGCCTCCAACCCCTTTGGACCTTTTTATTTAGTGATTGATCATTGTTGCGATCACGATGTGTCATTTTGGGTAGGCATTCTCTACGCCTCTCTGTCTCTTTTTCTTTTCCTCCTTGAGTTTTGATAGATCATCTTGGAATTGATGGATCTAAACTTCGTGCTGTCAAATCTTGTTTCTAGGTTGAGTTCCTAGATCTTCTGCACCTTCATTTTTGTTAGTAGGTATGTCGTATGCTTTGTGTTTCCATGAGAAAAAGGTAGGTGGTTCCATCTGAATTCCCAATTTATATTAACCTACAATTTATTGTTTAATTTAAATTATTTTAGTTAAATTAAATTGTTTGATTTTTTTTTAAAAATGGATTTCAATTGGTTTGTTGGAGAAAAACCAATTCCTTTGGATTGGGTTTTTGAAATGGGTTTTTGACATGAAATTGGAAAACCTCCAATTCTAGTGAATTGGGGTGTGGTTATGGAAATTAGAAAAGTTTAAATTTTTTAATTTAAATTGTGAAATTAATTTGATGGAAAATTGTGAAAAACCCCAATTCTAATGATTTGGGGGTTTATTATGAAATTGATGGAATTTATTTGAAAATTAAATTGTTGAATTTATTTATGAGATTGGATTGTGGAATTGCATGGATTGATTTCAAATACTTATTTATGAAAAATGTCTTAAAAAATGTTTTGATAGAAACCTTAGGGTTTTATATTTGTGAAAAAGGCATGTTTTTTATTAAAAAACCATTATGGGTTTTAAACGGAAAATTGACATATTCGAAATGGAGAATGGGATTAATTATATTTTAAAAAGTCTTGAAATAAATTTCCCATCATCGTTTTATACTTGAGAACATGAAGGCCTTAGGTAGTTAGTGAGTTATCTGGATGACATTTTATGACATATAACATTATAAAACATCATATCATCACATCACATCCCTTAGGTAATGGTGATGAGTCCTCTTTGTCTTGAGTTCAAAGGGGTGTATGTGCATATTTTCTAGTCACTATGAGTGTGGGATCCTTATAGTCTGGAACTTCCATACATTATTAGGTACATGAACTTGTTAATCACTTGTTTTTATTTCAAATGTATATATTCCATTACTGTAAACTATTTTATATGCCTTGAGAATTTATATAAAAGTGTTTATTTAAGCCATTTTTGTGAAAAGTGACTTTTGTGTAAAAAAACCTTTGGTTAAAGGAATATTCTATCTTTTGAAATGTATTTCCATCATTTGAAATGTGAAGCATGAATTGCTAAAGTATTTACATCTTTTAAATCATAAATCATGATTTGTTTAAATATTTTCTTGATATGACAAACCTTTTATTTTAAAACTGAAAACATATTCTTGGTTAATTTGATATTGGAATCTTGTTATGGAATATTTTGGTGAAATCCTATTAGTATTTGTCTCACACCCTACTTGTGACTTAGGGTGTTTGTATATTACCTCCTTCCATGTTTGAGTAAGGGAAAAGGGATCTCTTGGAGGTGTTCTAGCTGTTGAACCGTGGACTTGGTGAGTTGTGTTTGAGTTTGTACTTGGGTTGTTTTTCCTATTTTGGTACTTTGGTTGTATTACTTTGGGATTTAATGCCTGTTATACTTTTGGTAGATTATCCCAGTGGATTTTATTTAGATATGCATACTGTATTTTTTTCTTTTAGTTCTGTAATGTAGGTGAAAAAACTATTCCCACTTTTAGTTTGTATAATTCCAGGTGCTAGTCATAGACTCACGAGGATTGGGAATTCCCTTCAGGATATGTTAGTGCCGGCTCAGTTATTGGGTTACCAGGGTACTCGGGTTGGTACATGAAAGTAACCCCTCAGCGGCGACAACTAGGGTTTTAGGAAAAGATAAGTATGACATGATACACGTTTTATACCCATTCCCCAATTGGATAAACTGTGTGATGGATCACATAGGTGGGAACCCGTGTGGAAGTACATGGCCAAGTACGCAGCTGTGTACTTGGGTACACAGATGCAACCAGAAGAAAATGACATGATCCCGGTTATCCTAGACATGCCATGTAGTCCACCTACACGGTGTGTACTGCTACACGAATAGGGATCCATGTGCTATACAAGGACATGATCAGGTAGTGGAGAAATACCACACACTGTGTGGGTCCCCTAAAATTCTATGTACCCCTTGGTTTCTTTTTAGGAAACTTCAATCATTTGTATCTTCTTCATTTGAACACGGATTTTGGATCACGAGTAGCCAAACCTGAGTGTTTTTATGCATATAATATGATGGTTCCCTCCTTTTTGGATTACAAGATACGATGTAAAATTTTCTTAGCATGATTCCTAGTTAATAAATTCCCGATGACAATAATGATCATGCAGCGTCACCAAGACCTTTTTGAGTAGTACCCTCTAGTAGGGATAGACAATGGAGTTCCTTGATGACTTTCCAAGCAGCACCCTCCAGTAGGGATGGGTAGTGGAGTTACTCAAGGACCTTTCTGAGGGGTACCCTCTAGCAGGGCTGGGCAGTGGAGTTCCTTGACGTCCCTTTCAAGCGGTACCCTCCAGCGGGGCTGGAAAGTGGAGTTTCTCGATGAACTTTCCAAGTGGTACCCTTCAGTAGGGTTGAGCAGTGGAGTTCCTCGACAACCTATCAAATGTTACACTTTAGCAGGGTTGGGAAACAATGTTCCATGATGATTATCAGAGCAGGACCCTTCTATTGTACCAGAACATGAGTTCCCTACCTATATTTTGTAGCCCCTTGACTATTCGACATAATGACGAAATGTGGTTTAACTTGGGTGATTACTTCTGATTAGACACGTGAGATTCCAGGCATCATTGATAGACTTTTGGAACTATTGGATACTCTTATTATTGGGATGAGTTGTGAGATAGAGATCCCATTACTCTCTTATTTGGGATTCTTTGAGTGAGCATATATATATCCTTCTATGTCCACACCTTGGATTTGGTTACTCTCCCTCCAAGAAAGGTAAAGAAGCACAAAGTATGCCACATGATTTTTGTGTTTAGTTTCTCATGGTTGGATGGGTCTACTCTCTTTCTATATTTGGTGAAGACTCAATGGGCAGTTTATCTGCTCACCATGTTTTCCCCTTGTGTTTGGACAAGCTTACTTTCACTCTCTTTTTGGGTCGAGTTATTATCTTTCACTATATCTTTCATCCACTATCTTTCTTTCCTATTGTATCTCTTACTGACCCCCTTCAGATTTCAGGGTATCCTACTAGGTATGTATATTCTCACCCCTACATGGTCTTTTCCCACATGTGTCGTGTCTTATGCAGACAACAAACAAGTCAACTGTGACTATAGATGAGCTTAGGGATACTAGGTTCTTTGGACCGCATATGGTTGTCACAGTGTGGGATTTAGGAGCTAGGATCTCTTAGTAGTTTAATTTATAGTTTTTTCAGGTTGGGACATATTTCTAGTTGGACATTTATTTTTACCCATTACTTTTTAGTTTACACTACCGTACTTTTGTAATATCTTGATGTTCTACATGTTTGGTTTATTTTATAGAAGTGTTTCATATTTTACTCTTTCCCTATGCACTTATGCATCGATATGGATGTGTGTGTGAATACAGGTACTTATACACATGCCTCAGTGAGATATTTAGGCCTTCAGTGCTTTTTTTCCATCCCTGGACCATAGAGGAAGGTTTGGGGTAGTTGCGACTCGAACCCTGACTTGAGGTCAGTTCGTGATAGATTGGTATCAGAGATGAGTCATTTTCAGCAGCTATTAGATTCTAGATGCTAGGATCTTGGTGTAGAGGACCTCCCTATGATCAAACTCAGGCATGTGGTCATTCAGTGTAAAGACAACATAGAGCACTAGGGAAGCCCAAAGAGGGTCGGTGCTTTTCTTATGATGGAAGAGGTCACATGGTGCATGACTGTCTGACCAGACATACTGAGGAGCACAAATAGATAGTTTATGGATCACCACAATAGAGGAAGCACCATGATCAAGGATCTTCAAAGTGAGGACATGGTGGTCCCCAGGGAGGTGGAGTTGGAAGATAATCAAGAGGACCTATGGTTGGTGGATGATGTTATGAGATCCTTCCACCACCACTACCACCAGTTGGCCCATGTTAGACTCAGGGAGCTAGCGGATGGGGTCGCAGATAGCTGTAGGCTTTGGATGTCTATGATCACACAATGTACATGGTGATAAGAGGTATGATATATGTTTATTATACTCTTGATTCAATATTATTAGACATAGGTTCCAGCCATTCCTTTATCTCTATACTCCTGGTACAAGAGCATGAGTCCCCAGTTGAGGCGCTATCCCAACAGATTCATCTTGAGGTTTCTATAGGGAATGATTATTCTATATCTTTTATTTGTTTTCAATGTAAGCTATCACATGGTGGAGATAGGTTCATGTGAGACCTCATAGTTTTCATGATGAAACCCTATAATTTCATCTTGGGTATGGATTGACTGTCCATGGTCTGAGCCCAGATTGATTGTCATCTTAGACAAGTCAGATGCCCACACACTAGTTGGGTGAGTTTCTCCTTTTCTAGTGAGTGAGATCTCATGAAAAGACAAGTGGATTCTGTGAGTAGGAGGATGAAACCCATCACCCATCAGTTAGTGAGTATATAACTTGGTGTAGTAGACTCTTCATGAATTTGGATTCCTTCAGTTGTGGAGGATCATATGGACATTTTCCCTAGGGACGTTATGGGACTACCTCTAAGGCAGGAGATGGACTTTTGCATTGACTTGAATCCTGACACTATTCTGATATCTTCTTACATATATCGTATGGCCCCTACTGATCTTTGAGAGTTGCGGTTGTAGTTAGAGGACCTTGGAGAGAAATGTTTCATCAGACCCAATGTATACCCCTTGGAAGCTCCGGTGTTGTTCATAAAAAAGGCGGAAAAATTTTTGTGGATTTGTGTGGATTATAATTACCTAAAAAGGGCCATGATAAAGAAAAATTACTCCTTACCGAGTATTGGAGACCTCTCTGACCAGTTGAGATGCGCGATATGGTTCTGTTGTACCCCTCTCTCTTGGATTTTAATGATCACAATCACTCTCATCGTGTTCTAACTTGTTTTCAAGTTTGTTTGATGATAGGAAAAAGGTTTCCAAAGAGTTGGCCCAAGGAGACTGGAAAAGGACTCTCTGAGTCCACCGGCCAACCGGTGGATTACCACCGGCCAGCTGGTGGTCTCTGGCAGAAGGAATGCTCTCTGCCAGGAGCCACCGGTCAGCCGGTGCCTGACCACCGGCCCGCCGGTGGAACCAGACAGTAAGCCTTGCCTACTGCCAGGTGCCACCGGCCGACCGGTGTCTGGACCACCGGCCAGCCGGTGGAACCAGACAGAGAGCTTTCTCTCTGTCTCGACCACCGGCCAGCTGGTGGCCCATCACCGGCCAGCCGGTGGAGCCCAGACAGAAAGCTTTGCCTTCTGTCTAGAGCACCGGCCAGCCGGTGGCCAAGCACCGGTCAGCCGGTAAGCCCAGTCAAACTAGCCGTTGGGCTTTGACCAGGCTTGTACTTTTGACCCCCAACGGCTCCGGAAGCCCTCCAACGGCTATATTGAAGTATTTGGGGATATTTCTCCTATAAATAGACGAGGATGGATACCCGGAACAACACCGATACATTGGAATGATATTTTGATCCCTTGAAGCTCTAACGACAAATCTCTAAGGCTACTTGTGATCCATCTCCATCCTTGAAGCTTGGGCTGCCTCTACATCAACTATTCTCACACTCTTGGCGCTCAAGGCTTCCTCAAGTTTGTTGTAATTTATTTATTTCAATTGTTTAGTTATTCATTGGGTTTGTATTAAAACAAACCATCCTTTTCTTCCTCACTTTCATTTTGGGTTTCTTGCTACAACCATCATAAAAAAGCAAGCTGTACGAAGGTGATCTAGCCTACCTTAAAACGGCTAGTGGGTTTCTTGCTACAACCATTAAAAATCAAGCTGAAGTAAATCTCTCAACGGTTGAGTTGGGAGCGGAGACGTAGGCTTTGGTTTAAGCCGAACTCCGTTATCAAATTGTGTCTTGCCCCTTTTTATTTCCGCTGCATTTATAAATTGTTTTTAAATTGTTAATTAATTTTTAAAAGGCAATTCACCCCCCATCTTGCCATCACTCTCCGACCAACAATTGGTATCAGAGGAACGTTTGTGTAATACCTTAACCGGTTACAAAACTAAAATCCATAGTGATGGCTTCTTCCTCACAAGCACCCGAAGGGTATTCCATGACCCGGGCTCCATTCTTTGATGGAACCGACTACACTTATTGGAAAACTCGCATGATTACATTTCTTAGAAGTATTGGCTATCCTATATATAGAATTGTTATGCAAGGCTACACTCTCTCTAGAAAAGATGAGTCTAAATGGACCCCCGAAGACATTGCTAATTTTGAGCTTGATGGCAAAGCCATGAATGCTCTTCATTGTGGGTTAGACCGTAATGAATTTAATCGTATTTCTACTTGCACCACTTCTCATGAAATTTGGAAGCTTTTGGAAGTGACCCATGAGGGCACTAACAAAGTCAAAGACACTAGATTAGATATGTATCGTCAAGACTTTGAAAGTTTCACCATGCACCCACACGAATCTATTACGGAAATGTTTACCCGCTTTACTGATGTGTGTAATGGTAGAAAGTCTCTTGGAGATGATGTTTCTGCAGAGACGATGGTCAAGAAGATTCTTTGGGTCCTACCAAGCTCATGGGCTCCAAAGGTGACGGCAATCCAAGAAGCGAAAGATGTTAAGAAAATGCCGGTTGAAGAACTCATTGGATCACTTATGACCTATGAGATTACCATGAAGAGGCAAGCCGATAAAGAAGGTAAAATCTTCAAGGAGAAAAAGAACATAGCATTCAAAGCAAAGCAAGAAAGCTCCTCCGATGATAGCGAATCTGAGATTTCTCAACTTGCAAGAAAAATGAGCAAGTTCATGAAGAAAAAGAAGAATTTTCAAAGGGCACGAAAGGAAGATCCAAAAGCAGAAAAAGAAGTTACATGCTTTGAATGTGGAAAGAAAGGCCACATCAAACCGGATTGCTCTCTTTTCAAGAAAAGGTTAAAGGAAAAGAAAAACAAGAAGGCTTTCAAAGCGTCAACATGGAGTGCAAGCGATGACTCCATGTCTTCAAGCGACTCAAGCGATGAAGGTGGAAAATGCCTAATGGCACTTGATGAGGTATCTTCTTCCGACTCCTCTTCCTCATCTTCTTCTTTTAATAATGACATGTCTTATGAAGATCTCCAAAATGCGAGAGATCAATTAGAGGAAGGTTTTCACGAACTTACCTCTAAATTTTTGGCCTTAAAAAAGAAACACAAAATTCTAATTTCTGAAAAAGATCAACTTCTCAAAAAGAATGAGGAACTTTCCCTTAAGGTCCAAGATATTCCAAATGTTGATTCTTTGAATTCAACTATTAAAGATTTAAGGGAATCTCTTGCCAAGTTCACCCAAGGTGAACAAAATTTGACCAAATTGCTAGGTTCTCAACGTTCGGCTAGAACCACACATGGACTTGGCTTTAACAAACAAGCCACTTCTTCTAGAGCACCCACTACCTATGTAAGGGGGAGCTCTCAAAATAAATTTTGTAATTATTGTAGAAAACCGAACATATGATTTATGAATGCGATTGTAAAAATGCTAGATATGGCCGCCCCAAAATCATTACCTACTCGGATGAATATCTTAGGATGTATCCCTCTAGACAAGTATGGGTTCAAAAGTCTCTTTTAGCTAATCTTTCCGGACCCAAACTTATATGGGTACCAAAATCTATTCTCTATTGATTTTGTAGGATAAACACCAAAGAAGTAGGACTTCGAAAGGCTCGTGGTATCTCGACAGCGGATGCTCGAGGCACATGTGTGGCGATCCCTCCGAGTTCAAATCCCTTGAAGAATTCGATGGAGGATACGTCACCTTCGGTGACAATTCAAAAAGCAAGATCGTCGGAATAGGTACCATTGGTTTTGGTAGCACCTCCTTAATTAAAGATGTTTTATTTGTTAAAGGTTTAAAACATAATTTAATTAGCATTAGTCAACTTTGTGATAGTGGTTTTTCGGTGAATTTTCAAAATGATTTATGCAATGTGTTTGATTTTCAAAACAAATTGATATTTTCTGCTTCCCGTTTTCAAAATGTTTACATTATTGATTTAAAGTCTTTAGCTAGCCAAAATGTTAAATGTTTAAGTGCTATTGACAATGAGTCTTGGCTTTGGCATAGAAGGTTGGGGCATTGTAGCTCTCATTCACTTCTAAAGCTTAATAAGAACAAGCTCATCCGTGACCTTCCTAAACTTAAGTTTAAGAAAGATTTGATTTGTGAGCCATGCCAACTTGGCAAGCAACACAAATCTTCTTTCAAATCTAAGAAGGAAGTGTCCACTTCAAAGTCTCTTGAGCTCCTTCATCTTGATCTTTTTGGTCCTACCCCTGTAGCAAGTCTAGGTGGAAAATCCTATACCTTTGTCCTAGTAGATGACTTTTCCCGTTTCACTTGGGTTTTCTTTTTAGCTCATAAAAATGATGCTTGTAGAACCTTTTTGAAATTCTCTAGGAAAGTAGAAAATGAAAAAGGATATAAAATTATATCGCTCCGTAGTGACCATGGAGGTGAATTCGAGAACAAAGAATTCGATGAATTGTGTTCCTCTCAAGGATACAATCACACCTTCTCTGCCCCTAGGACTCCACAACAAAATGGAGTGGTTGAAAGGAGAAACCGAACTCTCCAAGAAATTGCTCGAACCCTCCTTAGTGAATTCAACCTTCCTCAATATTTCTGGGCCGAGGCGGTAAACACTGCTTGTTATACTATCAATAGAGTCCTTGTAATACCCCTTCTTAATAAAACCCCCTATGAACTTTGGAAAGGCAAATTGCCCAAAGTTGGTTATTTTAAAGTGTTTGGTTGTAAATGATTTATCCTTAACACAAAAGATAACCTAGGTAAATTTGATGCCAAATCCGATGAAGGTATTTTTCTTGGGTACTCCAACTCAAGCAAAGCCTATCGTGTCTTCAATAAACGTTCAAAAACCATCGAAGAATCATCTCATGTCAAATTTGATGAAACTCTTCCAAAACCTCACCCGGTCATTGAAGATGTTGAAGATAAGCTTGATAAGATTCATTTGAATGATTCCTCTTCTCCTCCCAAGGAGGATGACCATCAAGAACCCTCTTCACCTTCTTCATCTTCCACCTTGCCTAAGGTTTGGAAACCTTCTAGAGACCATCCATTAGAAAATGTTATAGGTGATCTTCAAGCCGGTACTCGAACTAGAAGATCAATCCTCAACGAGGTTGAACATCAAGCCTTTCTTTCTCAACTAGAGCCTCAAACCATTAATGATGCCATTAATGATGAGAATTGGGTTCTTGCAATGCAAGAGGAACTAAATCAATTCTCTAGAAATGATGTTTGGAATCTTGTTGAAAGACCCAATGATCATCCAATTATTGGCACTAAATGGGTTTTTAGGAACAAACTTGATGATCAAGGAAATATAACCCGGAACAAGGCTCGCCTAGTAGCTAAGGGCTATAATCAAGAAGAAGGAATTGATTATGGTGAAACCTTTGCGCCCGTTGCTAGATTGGAATCCATTAGGATCTTGTTGGCATTCGCCGCTCACTTAAATTTCAAACTTTTTCAAATGGATGTTAAAAGTGCTTTTTTAAATGGTTTTATTTCAGAAAAAATCTTTGTTGAACAACCCCCCGGTTTTGAAGATACAAAATTTCCAAATCATGTTTTTAAGTTAACCAAGGCTCTATATGGCTTAAAACAAGCCCCTCGGGCTTGGTATGAGCGGTTAACAAAATTTCTTTTAGAAAATGATTTTAAAATGGGTCAAGCTGATTGTACCCTATTTTTAAAACACACTTCCAAAGATCTTTTAATTGTCCAAATTTACGTTGATGACGTTATTTTTGGTTCAACCAAAGAATCACTTTGTACTGATTTTTCAGATTTAATGAGAAAAGAATTTGAAATAAGCTTTATGGGGGAATTAAAATTTTTTCTTGGTTTTCAAATCTTTCAAAATTCAAATGGTATTTTTCTAAGCCAAGGCAAATACACAAACGAACTTTTAAGTCGTTTTGGTATGGATCAAGTAAAGGAAATTAGTACCCCCATGAGTACTTCTTGTAAACTTACGTTAGATGAAGCCGGGAAACCGGTGGATAACAAGATTTATAGGAGTATGATCGGGAGTCTACTTTACCTAACTGCGACCCGTCCTGACATCATGTTCAGTGTTTGTCTTTGTGCTCATTTTCAAGCCAATCCCAAAGAATCTCATTTTAAATCGGTCAAAAGAATTTTTAAGTATTTAAAAGGATCCAAAAACATTGGTTTGTTTTATCCCTCTAATACTTCTTTCGAACTTTCTTCATATTCAGATGCTGATTTTGGCGGATGTCACTTAGATCGTAAGAGTACTAGTGGAACCTGTCATCTGCTAGGAAAGTCCCTTGTTTCATGGAGTAGCAAAAGGAAAAACCGTGTTGCTCTTTCTACTGCTGAGGCCGAGTACGTAGCAGCTGGTAATTGTTGTGCCCAAATTATTTGGATGCAGCACACTCTCTTGGATTATGGCCTTTCCTACGATCATGTCCCTATACGGTGTGACAACACTAGTGCCATTAGTATTTCTAAGAATCCAATACAACATTCTAGGACAAAGCATATATATTTAAGGCATCATTTCCTTCGTGACCATTTTCAAAAAGGGGATATCACTTTGGACTTCATTTCTACTGATTTTCAATTAGCTGATATTTTTACCAAACCGCTCCCGGTTCAACGTTTTGATTTTATTAAGGGGGAGTTAGGAATGATTCGTCAATGAGCACTATTAAATATTTGACTCTTTTTGGCTTGCTTATATTTCTTTTTTAAGTTATTTAAACTCTTTTTTTTTATTTTATTTTAATTTTTTATGAATTTCAATACCACCGGTCAACCGGTGGTACATCACCGGTTAACCGGTGGTGTCGGGTTTTCCTTTTTTGGGCCGGCCAGAGGAAGGGTTAAATTTAAAAATAAAACCCTTCCCCTTCATTTCTTCTTTCTCACTCGTGCGGCCCCTCCTAACCCGCGCCTCCTCCTTTCCCTAGCCTCCTTTCTTCCTCCTTGCTCTCTCAAACTCCTTCTTCTCTCAATCTCTCTCATTTTTCTTCCTTTTTCCATCATGGGTCCTCGCTCTTCACGCAAAGGAAAGGGAATCGCTCAAGAAGCACCTCCTCCTCCTTCAATCCCTCAACTTCCGGACATTTGGCATGACAAAGTCATTCTTCCTGGTAGAGTAATTGACTACTCTTGGCTTTCTTCTGCTCGTCTCGAGCTTTTCTCCATCATTGAATATCAACACTGGCATTCTTTTTTTGAACCTTCTACGAAGGATGTTATTTATCCCCTTCTTGTCTAAGAATTTTATGCTCACCTGACGTGGTCGGTTTCTGACGACGTCGATACCATTTCCACCACCGCTCTTGGGCAACCCATCACTTTCACTTCTTTGGAGATTGCCAGGATGCTAGGGGTTCCTCATGTTGGACCTCATGCATTTGCTCAGGGGGAGTTTCCTCGGGACCCTGATTTTGATCTTGCTGTCACTCTTGAGCATCTCACAGGACAGCCCACCGATCCCATTGTCAAGCTCTCCCAGCTCTCCCCTAACCATCGCATCATTGAGCGCCTCATTCAGACCACCCTTGCACCCCGTATCGGTGATCACGATACGGTGAAATTTATTGATATTTATCTTCTTTCTTATATCACCAGTGGCGTTCATTTCAATTTGGTCCGGTTCCTGTTCCGGGCCATGTCTTATGTGGCTGAGCACCCGCGCCGGTCCAAAACTCTACCTCACGGGCGCTTGTTGACCAAAATCTTTACCTTTCTTGATGTCCCTCTCCGTGCTACCTCCTTCGAGCAGCCAAAGAAGGATAGCATCATCAATTTTATGATGGTGCAACGGATGAACATTCATTGGAATCCTTGGCGTCAGGAGTGGATTACTGACAAGGAGGGCCTTCTCAAGGCTTACTCCCCTCAGACACATTCACACCCTCCTTCCCATGCCATGCCTCCTGCCATTGCTGCTGCCTATCCTCTTTCAGATAGTGAGGACATTGGTGATGATGAAGAGGAAGGGAGTGGTGACAACGAAGGTGAGGCTGCTGCTACTGCTGCTGCTGATGAGGGAGATGGAGCGGGTGATGATGCACTGGAGCCTGCTGAGGCTGTGCCCCCTCCCGCTGATACTGGTAGCTTGTCGGTGACGGCTGATCAATTCCTTCGCTTCCAGGATCAGATTGAGACCCGGCTCGACTTACAGTTTTCTTACTTCAGCTCTCAGTTTGATCAGCTCCACTCTCGGATCGATTCTCTAGATCGTCGCTTTGAGGCGGTCCAGGCTCCTCCAGCTCCTCCGACCTTCAGGCATCGTCGTCACTCTCGGCCCTCTAGGAGTGAATGGAGCCGTTCCTGTTTTTGACTTGTCTTTGTATTTGTATTTTGAACTTTCTATGTAACGTTTCATCTTTTATAAAATTCAAGTTGTCTTATCTATCAATCCTTTTTGTCATTGCTTACTTCCTTATTATTGTTTTTCTAATTTTCTTTCATACTTTTCCTCCTATTTTGATAATCCCAAAGGGGGAGAAAACTCTCTATTACTTACTTAGTTACGTATTTCATTTAATTAAGTGCTCTTTTTAAAAGTTCAATTTTAAGTTATTACTTTCATCAAAATCTGTTTTTAAATGGTTAAGTTTTTGCTTTCAGTTGTTTCTTTTAAATGACCTATGATTACAATTTCAAAATAAACCATTCTCTTTATTTCAAATCCTTTCAAGATTAATATCATTTTCAATACATGATACATCTATGAAATTCTTGTATTAAAATGATCTCTAAAATTTTCCATCTCCAAGTTTCTTATTTATTTTTACTTGGCATATCCTTTTTAAAAGCTTTCTCATTTGTGATTGTGATCATCAAAATAGGGGGAGATTGTTGTACCCCTCTCTCTTGGATTTTAATGATCACAATCACTCTCATCGTGTTTTAACTTGTTTTCAAGTTTGTTTGATGATAGGAAAAAGGTTGCCAAAGAGTTGGCCCAAGGAGACTGGAAAAGGACTCTCTGAGTCCACCGGCCAACCGGTTGATTACCACCGGCCAGCCGGTGGTCTCTGGCAGAAGCAATGCTCTCTTCCAGGAGCCACCGGTCAGCCGGTGCCTGACCACCGGCCAGCCGGTGGAACCAGATAGTAGGCCTTGCCTACTGCCAGGTGCCACCGGCCAACCGGTGTCTGGACCACCGGCCAGCCGGTGGAACCAGACAGAGAGATTGCTCTCTGTCTAGACCACCGGCCAGCCGGTGGCCCATCACCAGCTAGCCGGTGGAGCCCAGACAGAAAGCTCTGCCTTCTGTCTGGAGCACCGGCCAGCCGGTGGCCAAGCACCGGTCAGCCGGTAAGCCCAGTCAAACTAGCCGTTGGGCTTTGACCAGGCTTGTACTTTTGACCCCCAACGGCTCCGGAATCCCTCCAATGGCTATATTGAAGTATTTGGGGATATTTCTCCTATAAATAGACGAGGATGGATACCCGGAACAACAACGATACATTGGAATGATATTTTGATCCCTTGAAGCTCTAACGACAAATCTCTAAGGCTACTTGTGATCCATCTTCATCCTTGAAGCTTGGGCTGCCTCTACATCAACTACTCTCACACTCTTGGCGCTCAAGGCTTCCTCAAGTTTGTTGTAATTTATTTATTTCAATTGTTTAGTTATTCATTGGGTTTGTATTAAAACAAACCATCCTTTTCTTCCTCACTTTCATTTTGGGTTTCTTGCTACAACCATCATAAAAAAGCAAGCTGTACGAAGGTGATCTATCCTACCTTAAAACAGCTAGTGGGTTTCTTGCTACAACAATTAATAAGCAAGCTGAAGTAAATCTCTCAACGGTTGAGTTGGGAGCGGAGACGTAGGCTTTGGTTTAAGCCGAACTCCGTTATCAAATTGTGTCTTGCCCCTTTTTATTTCCGCTGCATTTATAAATTGTTTTTAAATTGTTAATTAATTTTTAAAAGGCAATTCACCCCCCTCTTTCCATCACTCTCCGACCAACAGGTTCTAAATCTTAGGTCTGGATACCATTGGTTTAGGGTTTGTGAGGATGATATTCCAAAGTTTTTTATTCCAATGTCTCAATAGACACTATGAGTTCCTAGTGATACCCTTTGGTGTGATGAATTCTGAAAGCATGGACGATTGTCACCTATCAACCAGTCAAATTTCCGATGCTCTGCTAATGTGTATAACAACACTCGGGTCGAATCCTAGGCGATGATAATTTTTAATAGTCGAATGTTTTTAGCTGATTGTATTTTAATTGAGGGGTTATTTTCAGAGCTAAATTGAAATGATTTATTGATTAATAATGATTTAAAAATTTGATAAATATTGGTATGATTTCATCATTAGGTAGTTAATCTTGTGATATCCTTGAGCTTTGCTTTATATTGTATTAAATTAACACCCATGTCACAACTTGACGTTGATTGAAATTCCTAAGTGTTAAGGATTTAATCCAAGACTTAACTTAACTAGGATTCTAATCTCAATTAGTAATTGATTGTGGTAGTGTATTTATGGTTCCAATAATCCATTTAATACATACGTTAAACAAAACAAGTCATTAATCCATGACATCTTAAGTCCAACATACACAACGTTAATTTAAATAATATTCATCGAGAAAAAGCTCTCAATCACTTAACATACCTAAATTATAACTCACCCCAATGATATATTTACTCATCCATTGAAATGATTATTAATCTGCTTATAATGATTATGATGATAAATTAAGAAGTTAAGAAAAAGAAATGGATAATAAAAGAGTGGTGCGCCAAACACACACACAAACGATGAAAGGAATTAAATACTGACTTTAGATTGAATGATAAAGCAAAAGAAGGGAAGGAGTTTTAACTTGATTTAAAATATTTTAAGAAAATTAATATTAAACTATATAAGGTGGATGAGAATAAGAGATATTTATGAATAAACTTTCATTAAAACATAATTATAAAAAAAGACTTACAAGATTACAACAACGAAGAACACAAAAATAAATGAAAACAAAGAGAGAAGGAAGGGTTTCTCAAGTGAAAAATTTAGTATGGAAGGTCCTAACAAGACTTTGGCAAGTATTTTTTTGTGCCAATATATTCTCCTCTCTTCTGAAATTTTAATCCTTTTTAAAGGAGATGAGGGGATGTATTTATAGCCCAAGGTGGTGGACTGTTTGCATTCCAAAACTACCCCTATACTTGGATTGATAAGTTGGACATCCAGACAGCCGAATATAGAGATATCCTCTTCTTAAAAGTTGTAGATAATAATTTTGTCCGAATACTATCAAAATTTGAAGTCATTTGGACTTATATAGACAAAGTTATGATGGTTTTCATAAAAAATGATAAGCTGTACATTTCTATCCATGCTTTTTCAATGGCAAAAATGTGAATAGATTTTTGAATAAGAATATGCCTTGAAATGCGAATTCTTTATTAAAAAACGTCTGAGGCCTATATCTCCTATTTTACACCACAAAATCTCACATTGATTTGATGACTAGATCAGGATAAATTTCATGAAAACTGTACTGATTTTAATTCCCGGCCAGAATGGTGGGATGAGTTTAAATGAATCAGTTGGGTCCCTTGTTTTTGTAGTTGGGCCTTGAAATTTTTATCCAAGAATCCTTAAAATTTTCCCCTAACATTTTAGGATAATAAAGTAATTTTGAATTATGGATTGATCCCAGTAATTCAATCTTCATAGCTGGTCCAGTTTCATCACAAATTCTTTGGGTATTTTTGTGTGGTCCATATGACCATTCAAATGGTAGAATTGGCCCATGATCCCTTATAATGATATGTTTTATATTGAAAGAGTAATCCTACAAAACAAGAAACATTAAATTTGTATCATTACGGTGATATTTTTTATTAAAACATTAAACAAACTTGAATCTAGATAAATTCAAATAGTGCTCTAAAATTATATTTAATATTTAAACATTAATATTTCACACCAATTATGAATATTTCATATAAAATAAGTAAAGGGAGTATATAATAATTCATGAAATTATTAATAACATCAACTCCCCCACACTTAGTCTTGTGCATGTCCTTATGTGCAATAAATATAAAAACATAACAAAATAATTTTCGCTCACCAACAAATATTAAAATTTTGTTTTCCCCAATCAGGGGAGGTTAAGAAAATTTCACTCATACATATTTAATTTCACCACAAGTTGTTACAGAATAAATGTTCCAAAAACAATTCATTTTTTCATGCTCAAATTTAGAAATGGAAAATGGTGGCACACAAAACTTACTTCTCTCAAGATGATAAAATTAATTTTATGGAGTTTCACTCATTCACCAACCAAAAGTAAAAATATTAGAGTTTGTAAGAGATCTCAGCTTCCATTCCCTATCCTAAATTTCTCAAAAATCAAGAGGTATTTTTAGGGGTTTTTCTGTGGCTATGGGACGGTAGGAAGATGATATCCAAAATACAGGAAAAAGGGGGTAAAACACCAACATGGAAAAAGTAATGCACAATTTTTTTTTGAAATGAAACATGGAAGGAAATGAAAACACATATTTACAAGGGAATTATTGTGTGAATAAAGACACAATATAGGAAGAAAATTTTAAGGGGATGATAAGATGAAATATTTACAAAACACAAAACTTCTCCCAATGACATAAGTGTTCTTTTTTTTGTTGCATTTTTTGAAAGTTGAACTTGGAAAAGATATCACACTCATATCCCAACCCATGATTGATCTCCTCATAAAAATAATTGTAATAGTTATAACAAGATCAAAGGTTGAGTAAGAGTGATTTTTGACCTACCCAAGACACAACCCATTTTTGTTTCTTTTTTGTTTTGATTTTTTTAATATTTTTTTGAACACTTTTCAATATAAATTATACAAGATAAACATATATACATTCCTAAACCCCACTGAAGGACAACCTCTCCCCCACACTTAAATTTATGCTTTTCCTCAAGCATATGATAACACGGTAAAATCAACAATGGGTACCCAAAATGAAATCCATTCCCCTCACACTTAAATTTCAAAAAAAAAAATACAATGAAAATTCATGTTGATATTTGGTGGGATAAGGTATTGGAATTGTAATGTGGCTATAAAAGAAAAGGTTTTCATAGGCTTGAAGGGGCTTTCAAAAGGAGGATTAATGTAATGGAAATGGGAGGCTATTTGAATATTGTTATTCTCATGTGGTTCATAAAATGACTCTATCATTTTAATACACACCAAAGTAGGAAATTCAGCTCGAAGGTCTACAAACTCAAGACTAAAAAATGGGGGTGAAAAACACACATTTTTAAAATATGTCCATAGGTGGTCTTGTCATGAAATCAAATTTAGTTCCTCATGAGTGGGGAAATCATTTTCCAAATAAAAAATTGAGCATTCAAAATTTGTTGGTTTTGACACAATATTCTTTATCCAAATTTATAAATAAACCACAAATTTTTTGAGATGAAACCATGTATTTTGACTCCCCAAAATGGTTAGACAAAATTTGAAAATTGGAAGGTGAGTAAGTATGACTCTTTATTTTTCATATACATTTTTAAATGATTTTTTGTGGTTGTTTAGTTTTTTAGGTTTTTTTAGTTTTTTATAAAGACACACCCACATAAAAGAGTAAATAAAAACTGTGATGAATAAAGTGGTAAATAAAATGAAAGATAGAAGAAGAATAAGAAATAGGTAGAGATAAAGGAAGAGATAAAGAGAGAGTTAAAGTGAGTTAAAGTGAAAGAGGTGCCCCCTGGTTTGGATTTGGTGGGTTGCCGTCTCCATCCAGTGGTGGGTCAACTGCAGAAGTTGGTGATCTGATGGAAGTCGATGTGGTTCTAGGATTGTGGGATGTTACTTGAAAAAGAAAAATCATTATTCATATAATGAAAAACTAAAAATAAATTAAAATTTCATAAAAGTAAAAGAAAACATGGGTTGCCTCCCAAGAAGCACTGCATTTATTTTTCTACAATTGGATAGTTGCAGTGGACTACCCATAGTCTGACAGTGGCCATCGTATTTTCTCAACTCCAGTGTGGTTCCAAAAAAACATTTCCTTTGGGATTCCCAATGATTCATTAGATAATTTCATCCCTTCCTTGTTGTTTATCTTGAAATTCAACGAGGGTGGAAAAAGAATATGACTATCCTTCCTTTGGTCTTCAACGTGAGGAATGATTTTATCCACAAAATGATGGTTTTATATGCTTGTAAATTCAGGAGGATGTCTCAATTCTGATGGTTCATTTATGTAAGGTTTAGATAACACGAAACCAGAGTATGAGATCCCAATTGTTTTTGAATAATTTATTTCATCACTTACCAATGTAGAGTAATGTGGATTAGTGGAGTCATAAGATTGAATAAGTTTTTCAATATCCTTTATATCAATGTTGTTTTATAAAGAATGGTCAATTTCAACATTACTAGTGATCACTTTATTAATTATGGAACAAATATCACAACCTTCATTCCCATCAGAACAATATAAACACATTGTTTCGGGGTTCACCTAACATATAAAAGAATTTTCAGAATCATGGATAGGAAATGATGAATGTTGGATAATCATATTTGAATAAAAAAATGAACATGCTTGTTCGTTTTCCCCATTACCGTTCAAGTTGGAATAGTGGATGTCAAAGGTGAGATGGGATTCCAAAGAGTTTTTAAGATCCTTTAGATCAATGGAGTCTGCATTTGTAATGTCAACATCAAATTCTCCATTTATGACTTGGTTAATGAGTATATAATATTCACAAACTCCTATATCAGTAGAATAAGAAGAACATGATGGATTGGGATTCAACACACCCTCAGAGAGGCTTTTAGAAGCATGGATAGAGAATATATATTGATTCTCTGATGGGTATCGCATGGATTAAAAAATATTGAACTTGACCAGTTGGTCACCAAATTCCATGGATAAGATTCCATCATGGACATTAATCTTGGTTCTAGATGTCATAAGGAAAGTTATTCCTAGAATAAGAGGATATTGGTAAGAAGTTATCTCACCTTCCATGTTAAGTAAATAGAAATCAGGTGGGAAGATAAGATCACTAACACGACCAAGGACATCCTCAATTATTCTCTTAGGACTATCTATGCTTCGACTGGCTAACTGAATGGAAAAACTTATTGGATGTAAGATACCAAGACCAAGGTTGGAGAATATGGATTTGGGCATGAAATTAATTGTGGCTATTAGGTTTATGAGTGCATCATCAAAGTTGTAACTTCTAATTTGGCATGGAACCGTAAAGGTCCCTGGATCTTTTCACTTTATGGGAATAGACTACTGGGTGTAAACATTTTCAAAGGTCCTAAGTTTCCTCTTGTGGGTGCACAATTACTTAAGAAACTTGGCATACTTAGTGATTTGTTTTATGGCATCTAAGAGTGGAATGTTGACTTCAAAATGTCTAAACATGTCGAGCATTTTGTGATTGGGTTCAAAGGAATTATTTGGCTTAGAAACGGCTTGAGGAAAAGGAATTGGATTCCTAAGTGGAATAGAAGGAGGTGAGGAAATGGATTCAGGTTCCTTTTCAAGTTTCTTTTTCTTTTCATTTTCTAGGTCAACATTCAAAGTGGGGGGGGGGGTGAGAGGACTTATCTTGAGGCATAACAATTTGATTTCCCAATCTAAGTGAAATTACACTTACATTACCCTTGGGGTTGGGTAATGGTTTAGTTAGGAGTTGGGAAGAATTGGATGGTTGCTACTGACTAAGGTGGGATGCAAGTTGACTGATTTGGGTTTCAATGTTTTTAAGGATTGAATGGGTGAAGGAGGAAAGATCTTCTACAGTGCATTCCCATGGTTTCTTGGAAGAAGAGGCTTGTCCCGGATTGGGATTTCCTTGATTTTGGTTCTTGGGAAAGCGATTGTATTGGTTTGCGAATTGGGAAGGCCCACTAGGATAGTGGAATCCTGGAGGAGGAAGAGGAGGATTGATCCTTTGATGTTGAGGAACAAAAGGGTAATGTTGTTGGAAGTTACCAACACCTTGACCATATTGGAATTGGTTTGGGTTTTGAGGAGGGAATTGAGGGGGATGAGAAATGGGATTACCATACCTCAAGACTTGGTTGAACTTAGAAGAGAAGGGCTTAGAGTGGGGTTGGTTGAAGTTTCTAATGAACTGACCTGATTGTTGAGGGTTGGTGTTATGCTGAGCATAGGCTACATTGACCTCCATTGGTCCAGATGAATCAGATTGATCCTCTTGAAGTTGTGGACACGTTTCAGTTGTATGAGATGAGGAGTTAGAGATTACATAGTTCTTGATTGTTCCAGGGAACAAAGATTATGGAGAAGATGAGGTTCGGGCTTTGGCCGCTACAGCTAGTTGTCTCACAAGACCAGTAAGTTCACTCATCCACTCAGTCATCTTGTTAGGCTCTATGGATTGATCCTCTTAGACTTTTTTGACTTGATAATGTGCTCGAGTATGAAATTGTTGTGTGTTTTTAGCCATGTTTCTTATGAGATCTCTTTCATCTGCAAGATTTTTATCAACAAGAGCACCACCACTTGTGGCATCAATGAGGGTTCTCTCCATAGACAATAAACCCTCATAGAAGTATTGTATCAAGAGTTGGTCAAAGATTTTGTGGTTTGGGAAGGTTGCAACAATATTATTGAACCTCTCCCAGTACTCATAGAGTGATTCATTTGGGAATTGATGGATACCGCTTATTTCCTTTCGGATAGAAGCAGTACGAGAAGTAGGAAAGAATTTCTCTAAAAAGAGTTGCTTCATGTCATTCCATGTGGTTATGGAACCAAGAGGGAGGTAGTAAAGCCATGAATTGGAAGTGTCAGCTAAGGAGAAGGGGAATTATTGAAGTTTTATTTGTTCCTCAGAAACCCCTTGAGGCTTCATGGTAGAGCACACCACATGGAACTCTTTAAGATGAAGATATGGATCCTCACCGGCTAGCCCGTGGAAATGAGGGAGAAGATGAATCAAACCCGATTTGAGTTTGAAGTCATCCTCTATGTTTGGATATTGAATACTAAGGGGTTGGTAATTTATACCAGGGGTAGAGAGTTCTTTAAGTGTTTTTTCCCTAGGATTGGCCATTTCTAATTCAACTGGTTGGACGAGGACTGGTTCTTGAATTATTTGATTATCCTTAATGTTCCTCCTAATTTGGCGAAGTGTTCTCTCAATTTCAGGGTCAAAAAAATCCAAGGGATTGTTTGGGAGGCTACAGGGCATTCAGAGAGATTTTGTTAGAAAAATAAAGACATGTTTTTCTTTGTGTTTTTTTCCGGTTATGATTTTTATGAGAAGGCAGGTTTTTCTTTGTGTTTTTTTTCTTTTTTTTTAAATTCTGTTTTTTTTTATTTTTTTACAATACCATAAACTAATGACTAATTAATTTCACCATCCCCAGAAAAGAATCCATTTTAAAGCGCATATTATTTTCACCTATCGACCAGTTAAAGTTCCGATGCTCTGCTAATGTGTATATCAGCACTCAGGTCGAATCCTCGACGATGATACTTTTTAATAGTCGAATGTTTTTAGTTGATTGTATTTTGATTGGGGGGTTTGTTTGCATAGATTAATTGAAATGATTTATTGATTAATATTTATTTAACAATTTAATAAATTTTGGGATGAGTTCATCATTATGTAGTTAAGCTTGTGATATCCTTGAGCTTTGATTTATATTGCATTAAATTAACACCCATGTCACAAGTTGACATTGATTGGAATTCCTAAGTGTTAAGGCTTTAATCTAAGACTTAACTTAACTAGAATTCTAATCTCAATCAGTACTTGATTGTGGTAGTGTATTTATGGTTCCAATAATCCATGGAATCCATAATTTAAACAAAATAAGTCATTAATCCATGACATGTTAAGTCCAACATACACAATGTTAATTTAAATAATATTCATCGAGCAAAATATCTCAATCACTTAACATTCCTAAATTATAACTCACCCCAATGAGAGATTTACTCATCCATTTAAATGATTAGTAATCTGGTGATAATTATTATGATTATAAATTAATAAGATAAGAAAAATAAAGGGATAAGAAAAGAGTGGTGCGTCGAACACACACACAAACGATGAAGGGAATTAAATACCGACTTTAGATTGAATGAGAAAGAAAAAGAAGGGAAGGAATTGGCCCATGATACATTCTTTGGGTGTTCTTATGTGGTCCATATGACCCTTAAAATGGTAGAATTGGCCCATGATCCATTCTAATTAAATGTTTATTGAAAGAGGAATCCTAAAAAACAAGAAACATTAAATTTGGATCAGTATGGTGATAGTTTTTATTAAAACATTAAACAGACTTGAATCTAGATGAATTCAAATAGTTCTATAAAATTATATTTAATATTTAAACATTAATATTTCACAAAAATTATGAAAATTTCATATAAAATTAGTAAAGGGAGTATATATCAATTCATTAAAATATTAATAACATCAAATACTCCCTTTGTGTTTATGGATTTGATTAACTAGGTCTTCTAGGCATACTTGGACTACTTTTTTGTTGTCTTCATCGAAGACATAATCATATACTCTGCATCATAGGAGGAACATTTAGAGCACTTAGGGATGGTTCTAGATCTATTTCGAAAGCACCATCTTTATGAGAAACTCTAGAAGTAACAATTCTGGATTTATGAGGTTCACTCTCCAGGGAATGCCATTTTTGAGTATGGTTTAGCTATGGATACTATGAATATTGAAGTAGAGATTTCTTAAGATCCACCTAAGAGTGTGACAGAGGTATTAATTTTCTTGGATTGTAAGGGTATTATAGAAATTTTGTGCCAGAATTATCTATAATCATATCCCCTTTGACCACCCTGATGCGGAAAGGGCAGCCGTTTACCTGGTCTGAGTAGTGCCGAAGGGCCTTTGAGGAGTTAAGGATGAGGCTAATGAGTTGTCCAGTGTTGAGACTATCAGAGGAGGGTGCAGAGTTTGTAGTGTATTTCAATACCTTAGGAACCAGTCTCAGTTGCATTTTGATGAAGAAATAGTCAGTTATCGCATACGGGTCAAGGAAGTTGAGACCCCATGAGAAAAACTACGCAAATCACGACCTAGAGCTAACATTGGTAGTCTTCAACCTGAGGATATGGAAGCACTACCTTCTAGGGGAGCAATTTTTGGTTTACTCAGACCACCAGAGACTCAGGTACATATTCACACAGAGAGACTTAAAACTGATATAGTGACATTGGTTGGAGTTCCTGAAGGACTATGACTTCGATATAGTCTATATTCTAGGGAAGGGAAATGTTTTATAAGACCCCCTTAGCATAAAATCTTAGGATCACTTATTGAAGGAGGATTCAAAGTAGTTGTCCTCCTTGCAGCTGACCTAGGTGGAACAGAAGGGTACAACCTTTCTACTGTCAATGATGTTGACTCCTATGCTTCTCAAGCATGTAAGGGAGTCACAGCTGGGATACATTGACTGTGAGGTATTACATGATCATATATCCATAGGTGACTCACCATATAGATATTCTGAAATAGGGAATCACATTATCTTATTCTAGGGTGGATAGTGGTTCCAATCATGATGTAAGAGGAGGTGATGTGAGAGTTCCACACTTCTCCCTAAGATGTACATACCGGAGTGGGAAATATGTATAGGGACCTTCAGTGGTAGTTTTGTTTCTCTGACATAAGATGAATCATATATGATTACATCTCTCAGTGCCTCACCTGTCAGTGGGTGAAATCTAAGCACCAAGTTCTAGTAGGTTTTCTGCAACCCCTTGAGATCCCAGAGTGGAAATGTGACAGCATATCCATCGATTTTGTGATAGGGATTCTGCACACAATGAAGGTCCATGAAACCATCTGGGTGATAGTCGACTGACTCACAAAGTTGACACACTTCCTTTCTATCAGGGAGTAGAGCTTGGTGGAAATTTTGGGGTAGCTGTATGTACAAAAGATCATTCACCTTCATTGGGTGCCCTTGATGATTGTCTCCGATCATGACGTGTGACTTACATCACGATTGTAGAGATTCCCGCAGGAGGAATTCGAGACCCAGATGAGGATGATTACATTTTTCAACCCTAGATAGATGGAAAGACCAAGTATAATATCCAAGTGTTGGAAGATATGCTAAGGTATTTTATGTTATAATTCATTCAGAGATGGGAGGATCACCTACCCTTGGTAGATTTTTCATACAACAATAGGTACCACTCTACCATTGGAATGACACATTTTGAGGCCCTATATGGGAGACCCTGCATGAAACCCTTATGCTAGATAAAGATTGGCAAGTCATCTCTTATGGGCCTAAAGTTAGTGCAGGTGATGATGGAGAAAGTCCAGGTCATTCATGAGAGGATGAGGATGAACCAGAGTAGATATAAATCTTACATAGATCACCATCATAGTCCCTTGGAGTTCAAGCATGGAGACCATGTTTTCTTGAGAGTCTCCCCATGAAGAGGTCTACACAGGTTCGACTAGGGAGAAAATCTATCCTCGAGGTTCATCGGGTCATTCGAGATCATACAGAGGAATGGGAAGATTTCTTACCATCTTGCCCTACCCACACAATTGGAGTGAGTGCACGATGTATTCCACATGTCATAGCTGAGGAGATACGTACATGAACCCACACACATCATCGACTGGGATGAGATAAGCCTCAAGGATAGAGCCACCTTTGTAGAGCACTTGTTGGTGATCGAGGATTGGTAGAATAGGACCCTACATAGATATACCATCCCTTTGGTTTTCATGCAGTGGTAATGTAGGAACCTGTAGGAGAGTTCCTGGGAGTGGGAGAGCCAAGTGTGGGCTTAGTATCCCGAGTTATTTTCTTAGTTTTTTATTTTTAGGGGAAAAAATTGAAGGAAGTAATGATGTATAAACCTTGTTTTTTCCCTATAATACTTTAAAATATTTATATACATATTTCCAGAGCTAGGTGCTAAGACGACATGCGATTCTGAGACCCGGTGTGCCTAGAATTAATTTTATAAAAACATTAAATATATTTTATATTGGGCATGAAAAATTATTAAAGAAAATGAGATAACACTTAAACAAAAGCTTAGATTAGAAATATGAGACCACAGTTGAGTCCTTCACATAGTGTTTATCATAGACACGACATAAAATGGGTCGGCGTGGGGTATTCAGACTCCTTGCTCATTGATGGTATGTCTAGTGAGTTAATTAATTAATTAATGAATTATTTATTTCATTTAAACACAACATATAATTATATAAGAATAATTCCAAGCTGAATTATCCAATGTTAGAAGCATAAACCTTGGGAGAATTCTAGATCTCTCTCTTCCTCCTATGTTGGTGGATTTCATCGGACAATGACGAAATGCTAGATCAGATTAAACCAGGATGCATTGAAAGCAATGAATTATCTCGATCATTGGAAGACGAATTCTTCATCAAAAAAATTATTTATAATAGAGGTAGGACTAATCAATTGGTTATTTATGACCTTTTATTAAATTTTTGATTAGATCCATCATTTTTCTTGAGTTTGTGCCAATTGTAGATTGAGCATGCACCTATGTACCAAATTCTAAATCGATCTCTTCTTTGTTTTCTAACCTGTTATCACCGTTCTTGATCACCAACCAAGAATACTTGGCCAACGATCATATAAACCTTTTTTATGGTTCTTTTCCCCTCAATGCTTTGTGTTCTTCACTGATTGGACCCTGCGGTCCCAGTTCAACATTATCGGGCGGTACCAAGCCCGATCCGACCCCCCAGAACCATGACAGAATTGCACGTGAGGAACAAATCAACAATACAAGCACAAATATGGAATTTTTACGACTAATGGGTGTTCATTTTGGTGATTAAAGGTCAATAAATCGATGGTATAAAGCATAGGTGTGTGTAGAATGAATGGAGAACCCCCGTTGACGAACAAAGGCTGATTTATGATTAGCGGTGGCCCAAAATTGTGATTTTTAGCTAAATCCATATTTCTTCTATAGATAGAACCAGATCTAAATTATAGAGACCATATTTGAAGCACCAAAAATGGATACGAAGATCTGGAAATTCTAGTGAAAACCTAACTACACGCTGTATACAGGGAAGAACACACGGAGTGTACCCCTCAACAGCGACGATTAGGTTTTCGAGAAAAGTTAAGGATAAAATGGTGTGTATCCATCATACACACCATGTACCCCTCACATAGTGGGACAACCCATGTGATGGATGACACGGGTGGTAACCCATGTGGAAATACCAAGCTGCGTACCCGGGTACATGGACACGACCTGGTCCCGGTTAGCTTGGACATGTCGTGTAGTCCACCTACATAGCGTATACTGCTACATGGATAGGAAGACGTGTTATGGCCAGGGAAATGACTAGTTGGTAGAGTAGTACCACATGCCATGTGGGTCTCGTCACACGCCATATACCCCTCAGTCCCTTTTTAGGAAACTTCAATTGTTCATATCTCCTTCGTTTAAACTCATATTTTGGCCTGTGAGTAATCTTTATTGAATTTTTTTCCATGTAGAACATGATGGTTCCCTCCATTTTGGATTAAGATATAAAATGTGGAATATTATAGAAACTACACTTGGTTAGGAAACACCTCATGATGGAAATGATAGCGTAGGATCACCAGGACCTTTCCGAGCGGTACCCTCTAGTACGGCTGGGCAATGGAGTTCCTCGATGAAATTTTTGAGCGGTACCCTCCAGAAGGGCTAGATAGTGGAGTTCCTTGATGACCTTTCCAAGCCGTATTCTCCAGTAGGGCTGGGTAGTGGAGTTCCTCGATGACCTTTCTGAGCTGTACCCTCCAACGGGGCTGGGAAGTGGAGTTCCTTGATGACCTTTTAGAGTAGTACCTTTAGTGGGGCTGGGTAGTGGAGTTACTCAGCAACCTATTGAGTGGTACCCTCTATCAAGGCTGGTAAATAGAGTTCCTTAATGAAATTTTTGAGCAGTACCCTCCAATATGGCTGGGCAATGGAGTTCCTCGATGACCTTTCTGAGCTGTACCCTCCATAGAGTTGGGCAATGGAATTCCTTGACAAAATTTCTGAGCGATACCCTCTAGGGAGGTTGGGTAGTGGAGTTCCTCAAAGAATTTTCTGAGCAGTACCCTCCAACAGGGATGGTAAGTGGAGTTCCTCGATGACTTATCGAGCGGTACCCTCCAACAGGGCTGGACAATGAAGTTCCTCAATGAACTATCGAGCGATACCCTCTAGAAGGGTTGGGTAGTGGAGTTTCTCAACATTTATCAGAGTAGGACCTTCCTATTATACTAGGGCTTGGGTTCCCTACCTATAGTTTGTATCCCTTGACCATGTTACATAGTAACAAGGTGTGGTTTTACTTGGATGGTTACTTCTAAGAAGACGCATGAGATACTGGGCATTGTTGATGGACTTTTGAAACTGTTGGTTACTATTCTTATTAGGTTGAGCTATGAGATAGAGATCCCCTTACTCTCTCATTTGGGATTCTATGACTGAGCATATATATATATATATATATATATATATATATATATCTTTTGATACCAAAACCTTGAATTTGGTTACTCTCTCTCCAGGAGAGGTAAAGACGTAGGAGGTATACCACGTGATTTATATGTCTAGATTATCGTGGTTTTATGAGTCTAATCTTCTACTATAGGTGGTTAATACTTGATGGGTAATTTATCTACTCACCATGTTTATAACCTTGTGTTTGGACGAGCTTAATTTCAATTTTTTGGGTTGAGTTGTTCTCTTTCACTATATCTAGTAATCTACTATCTATCTTTCATGTTGTATCTCTTAATGCCACCCTTTTAGCTTTTGGGGTGTCCTACTGGGTATGTATATACTCACCCTTGAATGGGATTTTCCCGCACATGTCATTTCTTATGCAGACGACAGACATGTTGACTGTGACTATAGAGGAGCTTAGGGATAATGAGTGCTTTAGACCATACGGTGGTCACAACATGGGATTTAGAAGCCGGGATCTCTCAACAATTTAATTTCCAGTTTTGTTAGGTTGGGACATATTTCTAGTTGGGTGTGTATTTTTACACTTTACTTTTTAGTTTATACTACCGTACTTTGGTACGGTCTAGAGGTTCATTCATGCTTTGTTTACTTTATAACAGTGTTTCATCTTTTACTCTTCCCTTATTCACTTCTACATCAAGATGGATGTGTGTATGTGTACAAGTACTTAGGAAAAATAATTTCCTAGATAGTTATGCCTTCGGTGCTTGTCACCACCCTTGACCTATGGAGGCGGGGTTAGGGTAGTTGTGGCTCAAGCCCTATCTTGGGTCGGGTCGTGATAGAAATAATTTTCTAAAGACTTTTGATTTCCCAAAGACGCTTCAATTTCTAAATTAGTGATAATTTCTTCCTTTAAATTTTAAAAAGGGGATTCCAATTAATTTTTTAACTCACCCACAAAAGGTTTTTCAATATCAATGGTGAGTGGGATAAGATTTTCCTTTTCTAGTGTATCTTTTTGAGTTTTTTAATTCTTTTAAATTAGTGGAAATAATTTCAACTTGTTTTCTTACTTATTGAATCATAAAAATATTTTATTGAATTTTGAAATTTTTTGTTGGATCATGAAACCATTTTATTGTAATTTTGATTTTAAAAATTCATCATGACTAGACACCTCAAATTGATGATAGTTAGGACAAGCATAGGAGTAGTCAATTTGAAAATCATTTTTTTATTTTTTAAAGACTCTAAATTATTGGTTAAAATCCTAGAAATTAAAAAAAAACTTAGGAAACCTCCCTAGAAATGATTCTAAATTTATGATGAGGATTTGGTCATATTACTTCAGTCAATAATTTTCCTTTTAAAATGTATCACATTGGTGACCACAAAGCTGTCTCATGAGGAGGTTTCAAGCTAAGTTATCGAACTGTCACTGTGTTAATTTGTTTTTATTAAAATTAATAAATTGGGGAATTTAGAACAGAAGTTAAAAAATGTAAAATTAAAAAAATAATATTATAATTATAAATTAAAGTTATATTTTAAAAATAAAAATCAATACAGATAGAAAAATACAATCTAAATGTAGCAGAAGTGGACAAGATTTGATCCTCGGATACTCCCTTTATCATTACCAACAATTTTTTTCCAATTGAATTATCTAATATATGCTTCAAGACAATAAATAATACACCTAAATTTTTGATAAACTATATTGAGACCTCAAATATGGGTTTTTATCCTCTTATGAAAATGATTTGATTGCCCAAAGATCTCTAAGCAACCAAAACTAATTGAACCTATTGTGCTCAATGGGGATACCTCATACAAAGAAGTTTAAATAATAAGACAACTATTTTACAGTCATAAGTTGATAAAAAATCCAGATCAAAAAAGAATAAATTTAAAACAATAAATAAAGAGTCCTCATTTATTCAAGCAAACAATTTCTAGGATAATTAAAAAGAGAAGAGTTTACAATGAAAAACAAAAACTCAAAAGGGAAAAGACTTCGAATCTCTACTGTTCACTGCCACTTTGAGTTCAACCAAACATGGATATATTATCTTAATTGAAGATCCTATTCTTCATAATATATTATAAAACATATTCCAATCCTTCAATCTAACCATCCTTTTAAACGAAAGTGGAGAAGAAAATATATATGAAAAGGGTGTGTCCAACATGATGTCCGGTTTCTACCCTTCACAATTTTGATCAATTTAGTCCCAATTAGAGGCCTAATATCGACAAGTTACCTTCTTAAAAGTTTCTTTCAAACATATTATATATTTATCCACAAAATTTGAGAGTATTTGGACATGTTTTGTAAATGTTATAGACTAATTACTGAAAAAAATTTCTGGATGAAGTGTCTCTTCAACTTTCTCCACTTGCACATGCCCATTTCCAATCTTAATGAGAAAATTTAAACTTATTATTTAATGAAGTGATGAAAATTCAAGTACTATTTGTTTTATAGATATAATCACTTCAAGTGGACACATGTAGGAAAATTTATGCCTCATTTAATGAATGTTTTTCAATTCTTCCTGGAAAAAATATTTTTCAACTTGAGTGATTTTTTAGGGTCCCATGAGATTTGAATTAACACTAGGTCTAGTTAAAGAAGTTGTATCCCACAAAAAAATGAAGCCTAAAAATAACAATTAATCAATTTTAATCAATATTGAAAATTTTGTGCTCAAAATAAATAAGTGATAGAAAACAATCAAATTTCCAGAATGAAGAAATTTTCATTTTCAAGCTCAAAACATCCTTAAAATCTAAAAAATGAAATTAAAATAAAATTGGTAAACTTGTGGGTATTAAATAATTGAAATAGACATTAAAAATAATAAAAAATTATCTCTATCACTTAACCTTAGAAAACATTATCTTAACCACATGACTGTATTGTCCTAACTTTATGAGGTCATAGATGAATCATACTATTGTTTATATCAACCTTACTAAGAGGTGAATAAACCTTAAAAAAGTCTATATGAACCATAAAAAGGTTTTTTATAAACTATATGAGGATCTTCTTTAAAATTATGACCAGTTGTATATACCTTACAATTTTTTAAAATTCATTCAAAATAAAAATACATATGTGAATATGAAAGTCCTTTGAAATGAATTTTTAAAGTCTTTAAAAATGAGTTTTGAAATTTATATGAAATCACTACTAAAAAATCGGGCATTAGAGACCGCCATTGGAGGTCGCTATAGGCCTATAGAGACCGCCCAACGACTGCCATTGGCGGTCGCTTCAGCTTCATCGCTATAGGCCAATAGCAACCGCCAATGGTGGTCGCTATAGGTGGCCGAAATTCCAGCCTTAAGCGACCGCTTGGCTGTCGCTACCCTGGGAATTTTTTTTTTAAAAAAAATTCCTACTGAAAGAAATATATATATATATATATATATATATTAAAGAAAATATTTATATATATATTATTAAATAAAATATTTTAAATATATATATATATAATATGTTTTAATTATTTTAATATATATATATATTAAAGAAATATATATATATATAATATTAAATAAAATATTTTTCATTTTTTTAATGAAATGTACGAATTGTGTTTTTTTTTCTTCACGGTGCAAAATCAGAGATAAAACAAGGTAAAAATCATAAAAAATGGAAAAAAATTTCAAACAGCATAAACATCAAGATCATCATAAACAATAAATGATAAACGTGCTTCAACGATCCGAGTAGGTCCATGCATTTCAATCTTCTTCTTCAATAAACCTACAATAAGACAAAAAAACAACAAAACAAAACAAACGTAAATTGGACATAATTATTAAGTTATTATAGACATATAATAAAATTAAATCTGACATCAAATCATGGTTCTATAATAATTTAGAACCCCCAATTTAAGAAATTCTTTCATTTCAGGTCATTCGGAGCACATTTGCTCCGAATTCGACCGTCTCACGCCGTTTTTGGTGTTTTATGACATCGGAAATGCATTTCCGGTCACTGCGGTCAAACAACGCCTCCGATTGACGTTCCGTCTACCCGAACATTTCACAAATCACACAATGGCTGTTTCTGTATGGTTTCATTGCATTCCGAGGTCGTTCAGGTGGTTTTGACCCCCCAACGCGCCATTTTAGCGCGCACAGAGCTGCTGAAAACGACACAATCGGTCGTACCGCGCGCACCGCATGTCCGATGGGTGTTCCGTCTCCTCCTACACATCAATAATAATATTCATAATGTTTTCGTGTGGTTAGAGGTCATTCGGAGCATGTTTGCTCCGAATTCGACCGTCTCACGCCGTTTTTGGTGTTTTATGACACCAGAAAGACGTTTCCGGTCACCACGGTCAAACGACATCTATGATTGATGTTCCGTCTGCCCGACCATTTCACAAATCATACAAATGCTATTTTCATACGGTATCATGGCATTCAGATGTTGTTCGGGTGGTTTTGACCCCCCAACGCGCCATTTTAGCGCGCGCCGAGCTGCTGAAAACGACACAATCGGCTGTACCGCGCGCACTGCACGTCCGATGGGCATGCCGTTTCCTCCTACATGTCACGAATAATATTCCTAATGTTTTCGTGTGGTTTAAGGTCATTTGTAGCACGTTTGCTCCGAATTCAACCGTCTCACGCCGTTTTTGGTGTTTTATGACACCAGAAACGCGTTTCCGGTCACCGCAGTCAAACGACACCTAAAATTGACATTCCGTCTACACGGCCATTTCACAATTCACACAAAGGATGTTTTCGTACGGTTTCATGGAATTCCGAGGTCTTTCGGGTGGTTTTGACCCGCCAACGCGCCATTTTAGCACGTGCCGAGCTGCTGAAAACGACACAATCGACCGTACCGCACGCACCACATGTCTGATGGGCCTACCGTCTCCTCCTAAACATCATGAATAATATTTCTAATGTTTTCGTGTGGTTTCAGGTCATTCGGAGCACTTTTGCTCCGAATTCGACCGTCTCACGCCGTTTTTGGTGTTTTATGACACCAGAAATGCGTTTCCGGTCACCGTGGTCAAACGACACATCCGGTTGATGTGCCGTCTGCCAAAAAAATTTAAAAATCATACAACGGCTATTTTCGTATGGTTTCATGGCATTCCGAGGTCTTTCGGGTGGTTTTGACCCCCAACGCGCCATTTTAGCGCGCGCCGAGCTGCTGAAAACGAAACAATTGGCCGTACCACGCGCACCGCACATCCGATGGGCATGACGTCTCCTCTTACACATCATGAATAATATTTCTAATGTTTTTGTGTGGTTTTAGGTCATTCGGAGCACGTTTGCTCCGAATTCGACCGTCTCACGCCGTTTTTGGTGTTTTATGACACCGGAAACGCGTTTCCGATCCCCGCGGTCAAACGACACCTCCGATTGACGTACCTTCTGCCCAACCATTTCAAAAATCACACAACGGATGTTTTCGTACGGTTTCATGGCATTCCGAGGTCATTCGGGTGCTTTTGACCCCCCAACGCGCCATTTTAGCGCGCGCCGAGCTATTGAAAACGACACAATCGACCGTACCGCGTGTACCGCATGTTCGATGGGCCTGCCATCTCCTTTTACATGTCACGAATAATATTCCTAATGTTTTAGTGTGGTTTCAGGTTATTCGGAGCACGTTTGCTCCGAATTCAACCATCTCACGCCGTTTTTGGTGTTTTATGACACCGAAAACGCGTTTCCGGTCACTGGGGTCAAACAACACCTCTGATTGATGTGCCGTCTACCCCACCATTTCACAATTCACACAACGGCTGTTGTCGTACGGTTGATGTCATTCTGAGGTCGTTCGGGTGGTTTTGACCCGCCCAACGCGCCATTTTAGCGCGCGCCGAGCTGCTGAAAATGACCCAATCGGCCGTACCGCGCGCACCGCACGTCTGATGGGCGTTCCGTCTCTTCCTACACGTCACGAAAAATATTCCTAATGTTTTTTTGTGGTTTCAGGTCATTCGGAGCACGTTTGCTCCGAATTCGACCGTCTCACGCCGTTTTTGGTGTTTTATGACACCGAAAACGTGTTTCCGGTCACCGCGGTCAAAAGAAACCTCCGAGTGATGTGATGTCTGCCCGACCATTTTACAATTCATACAACGGCAGTTTCCGTGTGGTTTCATGGAATTCGGAGGTATTTCGGGTGGTTTTGACCCCCCAACGCGCCATTTTAGCGCGCACCGAGCTGCGGAAAACGACACAATCGGCCGTACCGCGCACACTGCATGTACTATGGGCGTTCCGTCTCCTCCTATACATCAAGAATAATATTTCTAATGTTTTCATGTGGTTTCAGGTCATTCGGAGCACGTTTGCTCCGAATTCGACCGTCTCACGTCGTTTTTGGTGTTTTATGACACCCGAAACGCGTTTCCGGTCATCGCGGTCAAACGACAACTCCTATTGATGTGTCGTCTACAAGACCATTTCAAAATTCACACAACTCCTGTTGTCGTACGGTTTCATGGCATTCCAAGGTATTTCGGGTGGTTTTGACCCCCCAACGCGCCATTTTAGCGCGCGTCGAGCTGCTGAAAACGACACAATCGGCCGTACCGCGCGCACCGCACGTCCGATGGGCGTTCCGTTTCCTCCTACACATCACGAATAATATTCCTAATGTTTTCGTGTGGTTTCAGGTCATTCGGAGCACGTTTTCTCCGAATTCGACCGTCTCACGCCGTTTTTGGTGTTTTATGACACCAAAAACGCGTTTTCGGTCACCGTGGTCAAACGACACCTACGATTGATGTGCCGTCTACAAGACCATTTCAAAATTCACACAAAGGCTGTTTTCATATGGTTTCATGGAATTCTGAGGTCTTTCGGGTGGTTTTGACCCCCCAACGCGCCATTTTAGCACGCGCCGAGCTGCTGAAAACGACACAATTGGCCGTACCACGCGCACTGCATGTCTGATGGGCCTACCGTCTCCTCCTACACATCATGAATAATATTCCTAATGTTTTAGTGTGGTTTCAAGTCATTCGGAGCACGTTTGCTCCGAATTCGACCATCTCACACCGTTTTCGGTGTTTTGTGACACCTGAAACGCGTTTCCAGTCACCGCGGTCAAACGACACCTCCGATTGATGTTCCGTCTACCTGAACATTTTACAAATCGCACAAAGGATGTTTTCGTACGGTTTAATGCCATTCCGAGGTTGTTCGGGTGGTTTTGACCCTCCAACACGCCATTTTAGCGCGCGCCGAGCTGCTGAAAACGACACAATCAGCCGTACCGCGCGCACCGCACGTATGATGGGCGTTACGTCTCCTCCTACACATCACGAATAATATTCCTAATGTTTTCGTGTGGTTTCAGGTCATTTGGAGCACGTTTTCTCTGAATTCGACCATCTCACGCTGTTTTTGGTGTTTTATGACACCAGAAACGCATTTTCGGTCACCGCGGTCAAACGACACCTCTGATTGACATGCCGTCTGCCCGAACATTTTCAAAATTCACACAACGGATGTTGTCGTATGGTTTCATGGCATTCCGAGGTTGTTCGGGTGGTTTTTACCCCCCAACGCGCCATTTTAGCGCGCGTCGAGCTGCTGAAAACGACACAATCGGCTGTACCGCGCGCACCGCACTTCCGATAGGCGTGCCGTCTCCTCCTACACATCCCAAATAACATTCCTAATGTTTTCGTGTTTTAAGGTCATTTGGAGCATGTTTGCTTCGAATTCGACCGTCTCACGCCGTTTTTGGTGTTTTATGACACCAGAAACGCGTTTCTGGTCACCGCAGTCAAACGACACCTCCGATTGACGTGCCGTCTGCCCGACCATTTCACAAATCACACAATGGCTGTTTTAGTACGGTTTCATGACATTATGAGGTCGTTTGGGTGGTTTTGAAACCCCAACGCGCCATTTTAGCGCGCGCCGAGCTGTTGAAAACGACACAATCGGCCATACCGCGCGCACCGCACGTCCGATGGGTGTGCCATCTCCTCCTACACGTCACGAATAGTATTCCTAATGTTTTCATGTGGTTTCAGGTCATTCAGAGCACATTTTCTCCGTATTTGACCATCTCACGCCGTTTTTGGTGTTTTATGACACCGAAAACGTGTTTTCGGTCACCGCGGGGAGGGCTGTCCGGGGTGGGGGGGGGGGGCTGTCCGTGGTGCGGGGGGGGGGGGGGGGGGGATGTCCGGGGTGCGGGGAGGGCTGTCCGAGGTGCGGGGAGGGCTGTACGGGGTGCAGGGTGGCTGTCTGGGGTGCGGGGGGCCTGTCCGTGGTGCGGGGAGGGTTGTCCGGGGTGCAGGGAGGGGCTGTCCGGGGTGCGCGGAGGGGCTGTCCGGGGTGCGGGGAGCCTGTCCGGGGTGCGGGGAGGGCTGTTCGGGGTGCGGGGAGGCTGTCCGGAGTGCGGGGGGGGGGGGGGGGGGCTGTCTGGAGTGCGGGGGGGGCTGTCCGGGGTGCGGGGAGGGGCTGTTCGGGGTGTGGGGAGCCTGTCCGGGGTGCGGGGAGGGCTGTCCGGGGTGCGGGGAGGATGTCTGGAGTGTGTGTGTGTGTGTGTGTGGGGGGGGGGGGGGGGGGCTGTCCGGGGTTCGGGTGGGCTGTCCGAGGTGTGGGAGGGCTGTCCAGGGCGCGGGGAGGGCTGTCCGGGGCGCGGGGAGGGCTGTCCGGGGCGCGGGGAGGGCTGTCCGGGGCGCGGGGAGGGCTGTCCGGGGTGCGGGGAGGGCTGTCCGGTGTGCGGGGAGGGCTGTCCGGAGTGCGGGGGGGCTGTCTGGGGTGGGGGGGGGGGCATGTCCGGGGTGCAGGGGCGGGGGGGGGGGGGGGGGGGGCTGTCTGGAGTGTGGGGAGGCCTTTCCGGGGTGCGGGGGGCTGTCCGGGGTGCGGGGGGCCTATTTGGGGTGCGGGGAGGACTGTCCGGAGTGCGGGGGGCCTGTCCGGGGTGCGGGAGGGTTGTCCGGGGTTCGGGGAGGGCTGTCCGGAGTGCGGGGAGGGTTGTCCGGAGTGCGGGGGGCTGTTCGGGGTGGGGGGGGGGGCATGTCCGGGGTGCGGGGAGTGCTGTCTGGAGTGCGGGGAGGGTTGTCCGGGGTGCGGGGAGGCTGTTCGGGGTGCGAGGGGGCTCTCTGGGGTGCGGGGAGGGCTGCCCGAGGTGCGAGGGGGGGGGGGATGCCCAGGGTGCGGGGGGCCTGCCCGGGGTGTGGGGAGGACTGTCCAAAGTGCAGGGGGCCTGTCCGGGGTGCGGGAGGGCTGTTCGGGGTGCAGGGAGGTGATTCTCACCCAAATTTACCTAAGAGATGAGGTAGAACGATCCTTGTAGTTTAGCTTGGGTTATCGAATCCTCAGAGACCTAAGAAGAAACCTATAGACACGTACATTCTATGGACTGTTTTTGGCTATGAAGTGGCCAACTTGGGTTGATTTTATATGTGTTTAAAGGATAACTAACATATTTAAGTGAATTCAATTTAAAAGAATGAGTTGATCCTAGGTTATCGCTCGGGGTGGATTGGATGAATTACTTTTTTAATGATTTCAATTTCTTATAATTGAGATGGATTCATTTAAGAAGATCAGATGAAATCATCACTTACTGGTTTAATGCCTACACACCCTGATACTAATCACCTATACACCCGAAGGATCAAAATTTTGAGCACTTCAAGGTAAAGGTTCGTATTAGCACTTGAAGTGTGTGACCTTAAATTCAACAAGGACGATGGAGTTTAAAAATCATCAAATTAAAATATCAATTAAAGAATTGATTATACATTAATGAGGTGATAAATAACATCCAATCCAGCCCCTTTCTACTCCCTTGGATCAACCCATAAGTGGTTTAGCCCTCCATTGATCCCATGGTTTCAATGGAAGCGAAAAGTAGACTCATGAGGGAGGAAATGGAGAAGTAAATAAAACAACAAAAATTAAATGATCACTCCACCATTGTGTGAATAATTTCACAAGGTTTGGTGTGAATAAATTCACACCGTGATCCAACGGTATAAAAGTGATATGAAGAACAACAGAATAAGAGTAGAAGAATAACTTTTATTAAGAAACTAAAGTGAATTGAACAACTTACATGTGAAAGACAAATTTGAGACAACAAAATTACAGTATAACATTACAATTGAACAAAGCATCCAATATTCCTAAATCCTCAAAAACCAATGCCTTAAATAGGCATTTTTGAGTCCTTGGGTCGAGACTCCAATAGTACAAAGCATCTTAATTAATTTTGGTAGGCCATAGGTGGTGTAAAGCTTGTGGAATTTGGACTTTTCCACATTTGACCCGAGGTGGCAGCCATCTTTCATCCACCGAACAGACGCGTTTGGATGACCTTCTAGATGGCCGAATCAGAGTGGGCCATAGAATAAGAAAATGGAGCTCCATATGTCTTCTAACCGCCTGTAAATTGGGGCCCATTTGGAGTTGTGGATTCCGAGATATGATCAAATTAGTGGGCTATTTTTCTGGGCCACAGAATCTGGCCCAGAATTGTATCTCTAAATTGGGCCGCCTAAATGACCACCATAGAGGCCGAATTAGCATTATCTTCTGAAGAGTGATTTGTTCCACAACATTTATTCTATCATCCCAAAAAAGTTGGGAGTCATTGGGCCTGTATGTTGGGCCCCACAGTCTCATAAGTGGGATGGTATCCAATCTGCCTTCTCTAGAATTGCTTCCATTCATCTCCAAATATCTCCATCATTGTTTATGAATCATCCATTGATCCCTGAATGAAAAATGTTCACATTTAAGTGTAGATATAGTTCCCTAAATATCAAATTAAAATATTGATAATTACATTCCTTATAATCAGATGACTCATTGGGCCTAAATTGGTTTATATTAGGCATGAAGTGCACAAATGATGAGAATGAATGTTCATAATGGAAATGCACTAACTCAGGCCCATAAGATCAAAAATGAACATTTAATACCATTAAAATGTAATTAAAATATATGTTTTTATTGGATAATTAGGAGGGCTGTCCGGAGTGCGGGGAGGCCTGTCCGGGGTGCGGGAGGGCTGTCCGAGGTGTGGGGGGCCTGTCTGGGGTGCGGGGAGGACTGTCTAGAGTGAGGGGGGTCTGTCCGGGGTACGGGAGGGATGTCCGGGGTGCAGGGGGGGGGGTTGGGTCTTTCTGGGGTGCGGGGAGGGCTGTCCGGAGTGCGGGGAGGGCTGTCCGGGGACTACAAATAGTGAACTCAGCTCATTCATCGAAAACAAGTTTAATGGTTTATATTAAGAATCACATGTTTTTTTTCAAAAATATTATAGAAAATGCAATTCTAGACATTGAAAATTAAATGAACAAAAAATATCCAAATCATTAATCAGTTTCATGGTTACTTTTCAATTTGTGCACACAAACATTGCATGAGGCCAAAACACACATGATACCCCCAATCCACAAAAAAACTCACTAAAAACCCAACATAAATATCAATAACAACCCCACCATTAAAAGCAGAAACACACCTCGTGAATATGATGCGTCATGCGTGGTCATGACTACTACCTCCATAGGGTGGGTCAGGGGCCTACAAAAAAAACATTATGAATATTTTCATAACAAAAATAATATAAATTAAATAAATAAATACAGTATAAACCTGCATCATCTGATCTCCTGCACCATCACCTGGACGCACATATTTCCGCAGTGCTCTAACCTCAGCGATCAATTGCGCATTTACCTCCTCAGAAGTGTGCAGTCGTGCCTCGAAATCTGACAACCATTGTGTCATCTGAGAAATAGCAGGACCGACAACTGCAGCGCGTGACACTACAGAACGAGGAATCCCTGTTCCATAGGTCAAACTATATCCATGCCCATCCCGACCAATAATGCGATGAAAGATCTCATCCCTTCGCATGGGAAGCTATCGCTGGTCCTCTGGCAGATGTTCTAATTCAGCTTCAAATTGAGCCTGTGAAATATTTAAATATATATACATATATTAATATACATATTTTATGTAAGTATTAGTAATGAGTACAAACACTTACTATCAATGCTGCAACCTCTGGATCATTGCGATCATGAGTCCTCATCCACACCTACATTTTATCAGTTGGTGAAACTTGCTCCCGCAACTGTATATGAATAGAATATAAACACAAAACCGTATTAGTTAAAAAAATTAAAAAATGAATAATAAATACCTCATGTCGGAGATGAGACACGTGATGAGTCCCGAGCCTGTGAGGTGGTCCCTGGAACGCTCGATTCTCAGAATGGCATGTTGACACCTCCTACATTCAATTCATTCAAATTTCAAACAAATCACACATTCTTGAAAATATATATACCAAAATAAATATACAAACCGCAACACCCTCAGTAGACCAATATGCAACTAAATCACGACACTGAGCTGGGAGGACACCTCTCGGGACTTTTTCTAGAATGTCTGGGGCACCCACATTTGGTACCCAGTGGTCCCTCTTGACTTTGCCTTTATAGTATTTCCACATCTTACGGCATTTTCTCATACACACTGGCCGAAACTCATCGGGACATACTTTTAAATTTTTCTATTAAAGAAAAAAATCACATATGTTATTGTTGGTTATACATAGGGAATAAAGTAAAATGGTCTTCTTACCTGAACCTCCCTCCAAAGACGATCTAATGTGTCCTGAGGGATAGAAGCCCAGTCACGTGTGGTCAATGGAAATCATTGTGGATCACGTATGATATGACCCAGCTGACGAATAAATGCAGGGGAATTCCGTCCCACAGGATGAAATACCTCATCAAATGAAACATCAATAGTCGTGTCAGAATTCCATGATAATATGCCACGACCAGGGCCTCTCCTGCGAGAGGAAGAAGCAGTCGAGTCTGATCCTGTTGAAAACAATTTTATATACAAATTGATAGATGTTATATATATATATATATGTTTATTAATTACATAAAAAATAGAGACAATGACATTCCAACATACCTCGACTTTAAGACGTAGATGCCTCAGATGGATGATGTGGATCTTCTGCCACTTCCCCTGACATGCCTGCAGTCATGAAAAACATTAGTAAGGGGACTATCCAAAGCGTCCAAATGATAAATTGAATTGTTTTTAAAAAAAATCAAACTTTTAAAGTTGTTAATAAAAAAAAGGGATTGAATAATTAATTGTGAATGAATTTTAAAAAATCAGAATGTTCACAAAATAGATATACAAATTATGTACAAAACCAATCAATGCATATCCAAATTTCAAATTGAATTAATAAAAATTCAAGCAGCACATGAACCAAATGAAGAATACCTCAATGGGAAGATACACTGAAAAAAAATCAATATAACATGAGTTAAATCACCCTAAATATTTATAACTGAATAAACTTCCAAAAGTAAGGATTAAAACTTACAAGGATTTATAAAATGTTTAGATAATTTATGATATCTTAGGCTGAATAGCGGGAAAACAATTATACCTTTCATTAAGCATGCAAATCGACTGTTTCTCCTTCAACAGCCGCTCTGACCCAATAAATATCTTCTTCACGTTGAACTACGGTATATTGATCAATCTATTGGGAAACAAAAGGAACAGTCTCATGTTCATCTTGTTCAAATACAAACACTCCTCGCCGAGACATTTTGACAACAACTTGCCAACTTGGATTCGAAGGCAAAGTAATGAAGAATACTTGTTCCGCTTGTGATGTCAAAATGAAAGGTTCATTATCAACTCGTTCATTTCTGTATAAAATATATTTAAAATTCACCAATGAAAACTGATATTGATAGACTTTACATCCACGCGCTGGATCAACCCAATTACACTTTAACAATATGTACTTCAACCCATGTGTGTATACAACTTCAATGATGTCTATCAATTGACCATAGTAATAACCAGAATCGACAAATGGACAACCGATGCCACTGTTTTGTGTTGCTCGTTTGTCATCAACATCTTTAATGTGAAATCAAAAACAATTAGCATCTATAGATTTATAACAAAGATCCATTATAGATGGACCCTCATCCAGTTGGATAAATTCTTCAGTTAGCGTGGGGTCTCCTAACTCCCTCAGCTTATGAACCTACATAATTCATAGAATTCAATAATGATATATAAAGAAAGAAATTATTATAATACTTCACTCATAATTAAAATCAATTTATACGTACATAATCCTTGAACCAATCATGAAATGATGCATAATGAGACTGTTGAATTTGAAACTCAGTCGCATGATACATCTCTTCTTTTATCTCATTAATGTGTTTCCTAAAAATGATAATGTGATGTTTAAATTATTAACTTATGCAAAAAAAACATGTAAAAGTTAAACAATAAAAGTGATAAGATACTTACTGCATTAATGGTGCAACTGATGGAGTATTGAACAAGATATATCGACGCGCTTGTATCCACTCGATGTTGTCCATATCATATGTGGTTCCTTCTCCAACTGGACCATCCTGAATCTGAGAGGTCTTATCTAATTTTTTTTCAACATCTGTAAGATATTCTGCACAAAAAGTAGTACACTCATCCATAAAATAACCATTGGCTATTGATGCCTCCGGACGAGCTCTGTTGCGTACAAATCGTTTCAATGTACTCAAATACCGCTCAATAGGATACATCCACCTGAATTGCACTGGACCAGCAACCATTACTTCATCAGTTAGGTGCACTGTCAAGTGGACCATAACATCAAAAAATGAGGGGGGAAATAGTTTCTCAAAGTCACAAAGCGTAAGTACAATTCAGTCCTGTAAAATTTTTAAATCACTCATTCGTTGATTTCTTAAACAAAGCTGTCTAAAAAAATTACTCATCTCAATCAACGACTGAACAAAATTGGGGGACAAACAATCACAAATTGCGATTGGAATCAACTGCTGAAGTAGTATGTGATTTTCATGACTTTTCAACCCTTGCAATGTCTTGCTCGTCAGATTCACACACTTTGAAATATTAGAAGAGTAACCATCAGGCACCTTGAGCATCTTCAAAATGGAAAGAAATGTCTCTTTCTCCTTTGTAGTCATCGTATACTATGCAGCAGGCATATATTCCTTGTTTCCCTCAGCTAACTGTAAATGCAACTGTTTCCTTAAACCCATTTCTTCCAAATCACGACGTACATTAACATGGTCCTTTTATTTTCCACTGACACCTAAAATGGTCCATAATATGTTTTCACAAACATTTTTTTCAATGTGCATGACATCCAAATTATGGCTCAGCATGTTAGTTTTCCAATACGGAAGACTACAAAAAATACTTTTCTTTTTCCAATTGTGACTGCGCTGCCTAATCGCATCTCGAATATTATGTACCGGAGGAGCCACCAAATCCTGAATTTCATATACCGTTTGGATGTTTTCTTCCCCAATCTGCGATAACATTTCGACTCCTGTCATGATCTTTGGTGCTGGGATGAACTCTCTAAAACCATCAAATGCCACTCTGTCCTTTCTGAACCTGTGCTGAGGGGGGAGAAAACGTATGTGACCCATGTATGCCCATTTTTTGGAATGCTTAATCCATACCGATTTTTTACTTTTGTTGCAACAAGGGCAAGAAAATTCCCCTTTCGTACTCCAGCCTGATAAATTTGCATAAGCTGGGAAGTCATTGATTTTCCACAATAAAGCAGCCTGCAGTTTGAACATTTCATTTGTTTCACAGTCATAAGTCATCACACCATCACCCCAAAATTTATTCAACTCATCAATCAATGGATTAAGGTAAACATCAATCTTATCCCCCGAACTTTTAGGTCCATCAATAAGAGTGGAAAGTAATATAAATTGTTGCTTCATACAAATCCAAGAAGGATGATTATACGGAACCAACACCACAGGCCATGTGCTATGAGTTGCACCAACCATAGACTTGAATGGATTGAAACCATCTGCTGCCAATCCCAATCGGACATTATGAACATCTTTGGCAAAGTCGGGATGTCTCTTATAAAAATCCTTCCATGCATGAGAGTCTGCCGGGTGGGTTAACATATCACTTTCATGAACTCTTTCTGCATGCCATCTCATTAAATTAGAAACTTTAGATGACATAAAAAATCTTTTCAACCTTGGTTTAAGGAGAAAGTAACACATTTGCTTTACAGCAATCGATTTCCCCTGTATCACAATCTAACTTTAATGAGTCTGATTTCCCCTGTTCTCTTTCCACCTGGAAGCACCACAAACCATACAAATATCCAAATGGGAAATTTCCTTTCTAAACAACATACAGTTGTTTTCACATGCATCTATGGTCTCATATGTAAAACCTAAGTTCTCTGTCAGCTTACGAGCATGGTAATACAACTCGGGAATCTTAGCGTCGACAGGAAGAACCTTTTTCAATAACACCAACAGCATGTCGAATGATGTGTCTGACCAATTATTCAAAGTCTTCAAATGAAACAACTCCATGATAAACGACAATTTATTGTAAGAAGTACATCCAGGATATAATTCTATTTTTGAATCATCAATTACTTCATAAAACCTCCTTAAATCATGATCTGCACCAGAGCGAAGATTTATCTCACCGGTCTCAAGATTCTGGATGTCAATGCCTTCAGGATCCAACCCACGTACCATTTCAATAAGCATTTCATGCATTGGATCATTCATCCTTGCATCAACATCCATTTGAACTACATCCGTATTTTGACAATGAACATATTCTTCTCCATCATGATTCCAACTCTTATAATTTTTTATAAATCCATTGAAGAATAGGTGCTCCCTCACAGTATCTCGTGTGAATTGATATCTGTTAGCACATTTTCTACATGGAAAACTAATATAGTCAATTTCAAATCCTCTGATGAAGTCAATAAACTGCATAATTCCATTGAAATACTCTCTGGACGTTCGATTTGGAAGATCAATCCAAATCTTATCCATAATAAGATCCCTATAAAAAACATTTACACAAGACTTACTACATTTTTATTTTTAATATCAAATATATTTAAAATAAATACTAATTAATTGTTTGTGAACCATTTATAAAATAATAATGTAAGTGAAAGCCCATGTCATACCTGATTGCACTACAAACCTGGAAGGGAGGGGAGCCGAAGGCAGTGCTGCGAGGGAGAGGAGAGGCAGCGGTGGGGAGCCAGAGCCGGAGCTGGTGCGGCGAGGGAGGGGACGTGCAGCGGTAGCGACGGGGAGCCGGAGGAGAGGAGGCGGTGAGGTGGCGACGGTGCAGCGAGGGTGGGACGACGAGAGAGGGGACTGAGGACAGAAAGAGCCGGAGTGGACGAGCGGCAGTGGCGAGGGGACGAGTAGCGGTCGTGTGGGGAGGGAGGGGACCGGGCGGCGGCGGTGCTATAAGGGAGAGGACGGTGAAGGAGGGGATGGGTGGCGGTGGTGTGGCGAGGGAGGGGACGAAGACGGAGGGGACGGGGGTTGGAAGGGTACAGGGGGGGGGGTGTTCAGGGTGCTGGGGGGGAGGGACGAAGGGGCGGAGGGCCGAGGGCTGAGGTCGGAGGCTGGAGGGGCTGGAGGCCGAAGGCCAGAGGGAGGCCGGAGGGCTGCCGGAGGCGGGTGGCCGGAGGCCCGAGGGAAGAGGGAGGCCGGAGGGTGGCCGGAGCCGGAGGGCAGAGCCGGAGGAATCCCAGAGGAAATGGAGGGCAAGGCGGAGGGCGGGGGTGGCAGAGGGATGCCGGCGGAGGGCGGAAGGTCAACGGGGACGGCGGCGAGGGATGGTGCGCGGTGGTGGGGCAGGGCGCGCAGCGACTGGGGATGGTGGGGACGGGGAGGGCGCGCGACGACGAGGAGGGCATGCAGCGACGGGGAGGGTGGAAGGGTTCGGGGGGGGGGGGGGGGGCTTCGCGAGAGGAGGGAGGAGAGGGTTTGGGGGGGGGGGGGGGCGCCGAAGCCGAATTTTTTTAGGGAAACCTAGCGACCGTGATTAGCGGTCTCTATTGGTTACCTATAGCGACCACCACTGGCGGTCGCTATAGGTAAAGGGGCTCAAAAGCCCATATTTCTAGTAGTGAATGTTTTATGAAGTCTTATGAAATCTAAGTATTATGAGAAATCAAGTCTTACCTGATAGTTCTAAATTCATACATCATAAGTCTTATGACTAATATAGAGTCTTATGTGATTCAAATACATACGTTAAAAATTTAAAATAACTCATCCAAAAATTAAAAATGGCTCATACGCACTGTAAAATCATGATCACACATATTGAAACCACTATTACACAGGTGTAGTTAATGCTTATATAGAACTCATTTTATAATTATGTGAAATCTGCCTACGTAAGTTTTTGTTTACATGATTTATATGTTTATGTGATTGAAAAATTTATATGATTGATATGTTTACATGGTGATTATCCTTACGTGAATTTTTCTTACATGAAAAAATACTTACGTGGTTTCATTATTATGTGGATTTGAGAAATATGTTATTATTATTATTATTTTGTTTGTGCTCTGTTTTAGTGTTTCCCATGTATTAATGGTGTGAGTACTCATTTTAAAGACCAACAGGAGGATAAAAAATATGGAAACCCATGCGGAGAAGATCATGAGTATATTTGAAGCTAATCATTTGGAATTTCCTTATAAAATCTGATTGAGAGGGAGTTGTAGAAAAAAAGACACAAGTTATGGAATACAAAAGTGATAATATTTTGTTACAATAACTTATACTGTTCTATCGGGTGATCATAAATGAGCTTCAATGTGTGATATTTTTGAAGGAGTGATCAAGATGAAATCAACATTCTATTTTTCATTTTAATTCTACTTTTCAAAGCTATATTTTTATTTGTTTTTGTCTATGTTGTATCATCAGTTTATGCTTTTAACTTTCAAAATATGGCCCATTTATTCTTGATTATACCTCTAAAACAAAAGGTAGACCTATCAAATTGTGACTCTCTTTAAAATTTAGGTTGTATTCTTAGTTTTTCTTGGTCCATAGAAAGGAATGTCAGGTATGAGTTGTGACTCCAAGTGAGAAAAACATAGGAGCTATAAAAGGTTATCACTACCTTTCAAAAGTGATGTTTTTTATTTATGGGTGTAATTTATCTCATGGAGAAGAGAAAAGTGAATAATAGAAATAATATCATGCTGATATTAACTACTATAAAAATCTAGTGTTCTTTGTTCATTTTTATTCCGGCATCACTTTCACACAAACCTGCACTTATATTTTGCATCTGCAGTTGTTTTTGCATGAACTAAACTCTGATATTAAACACTTATATTTTAATCTATTTAAATTTTATGGTCTATTAAACCCTATAACTATTTGACATCTCACACTAGGTAAATAATTGGTATCAAATCTTAATTCTTTTAGACTCAAGTTCTATTGATTATTTTTTATTATAAAAACTCTGTCTTGGAATTAATTATCTAAGGAAAAATAATTTTTGTAAAATGTTAGGAATGAACTCAAATGATTTTTGGATCCATAAAAAAATCACCATATTTTTATGGTAATGATTATGGCTATTGGAAAACAAGGATAAAGCGTACCTCAATAATTTGAGCATATATCATTGGATGATAATGGTAAAACCATACAAACTAACCAATACTAATCTAGATAGACTTATAGGTAAGGATGTAGTAAAATATGTTTTGAATTTTAAAGTTATGAATACATTATACTATTATATAAGTTGAAGCATGTTTATCCCTTTTTCATCATGTAATACAACTCAATACATTTTGGTAATACTACAAATCACACACTATGGTATAAAAAAAATCAAATGGAAAAAGCTGGGAATGTGACGTGAAGAATACTGAGACTTAAAGATGGGTGAAGATGAATATGTGGAACTGATGTTTCATAGATTTATGAGCATCATAAATGGTATGAATTCACTTGGAGATGCTTTATATAGCACTAATATAGTTGAAAGGGTGTTTTGGTCACTAGAGAAAAAATGGAATGCAAAGAAGGAGGAAATCTATGAGAGTAAGTATTTAAGGAGTATATGTTTGATGAACTCATTGGTTCAACTGGAGATGAACAATGTTTCAATTTAAGAAATATGAAAGAATAAAAGTATTTCATTTAAATAAAAAATAAATATTTTTACTAACTCTTCTGACTATGAGCAGTAGAAAAGTGAGAAAGATTAAATAACTAACTTCATTAAAGGAGTTTATAAAATGATGAATATGAAAAATGTATTTAGGAAGTGATCTAAAAAATACATCCAAAAATATTATTAAAATAAGAAAGATAATGTCAGTAAATATAATGATATTTCAGAACTAATATGATATGAGTGAAAAAACAAGGGACATATAAAGTAAGTTTGTCTAAAGTTAAAGCAACTGATAAAAGATAAGAATTATAAAAAAAGGTAAAATAATAAATGATGGCTGTATAGAGTTGTATTTAAGAATTAAACTCTAGTAGTGATTTAGAAAGTGAAAGAGAATTGTCTAACTTACACTTGATGGCTGTAAATATGAATGGTGTTAGTACTGATTCGAATTCCAAATATGGTTATGATTAGGATCCTGAATGTGATGTTAAATAATTAACTGAACAAAATGAGAAATTGAAAAAGGATATTTTAATAAAGGGTGAGTTATATAGATAATTAAAAGGATAAAATAAAGAACTTGTTAAGTAAAATAAATCTCTTAACCATAATAAAAAGAAATACAAGGATGTAATTGCTAAGGGTAAGTGATTCCACTCATGTGGGTCCTAAACTCATGGGGGAACTCAACAACCAATGTAAATTAAACAAAATTGAGGGTAATTGGGTTGATATTAAAGATAATGATCCATATCTAAGAAGATATTATAGGGATGCAACTGCTAAGGGTAAGAATAAGGATGATGAAGGTTTTTCATCAGTTTAAAAGAATAAATCCAAAACAAAGGAAGAATTATTCCCTTATTAAGCCCACTATGAGAACTAGATAAACATCTTCTATAGATGGGTGGAGGGATCAAGCTAACTATTTCAGCTCTTATAGAGATGATTATTAATGGTATGAGGATTACAATTTCCTAGAAAACTATCATTGATGATTTATTGTATTGTTTTTGAATTTGGATGAGTAAGATATTTCCATGTATGACCCCATTTTAATCCTCTTTCATATCTTGTTGTTTTTTATTTAATAAAGGGATATAACCCCAACCTTTATAGTCTATTGATATTGGAAAGAATATAAATGTTGATTCTGAAAATTTCAATACAAAAGAATAAAATTAGAATTTAAAGTTGGAAAATGTGAAACTAAAAGATGAGAATGATATTATCAAAGATTTTATTTCAAAGAATAATGAGGGGAATGAAATGAAATTTACAAATTTATTGGATGAAATAACTCATGTAATGAAATAATATAAAAATATTAAATAAAAAAAATAATATATTAATAAATAAAATTTCTTGTTCAAATGAAAAAGTTTATAGTGATTTAGAAAGTACATAAAAAGAGATTAAAATTATTAAGAATAAAATTGTTACTTCAAAGTAGAATTTTTTTCAAGGGAAATAAATGTTTGATAATATAATAGATATGAAAAAAATAAGATAAAATTAGTTTTGGATATAATAAGGAAATACCTAAATTATAAAAGGCTTGTTTTGTTAAAAATATTAAATAAAATGTGTCTAAATTTACATGATTTAGGTGTAATATGCAATAAAATAGTGCTAATGAAATATCATTGAGATTTAATTAGTCATTAGGTCAAATTAAGGATTTTATTTCGAAGAATTTATCATCTATATTACCTAAAAACCCATGTCATACATCTGTTTAGGTACCTAAGAACACATATACTAATCCCATTGGACCCAAAATAGAATGGGTATAAAATAAATTTTACACTAGATTGATTTTAAGAAATATTAATTAAGAGTGTCAAAGCTGTATGGTACATGGACATCAGGTATTCTTGATATATGAGAGGTGATATATAAATTTTTTTTCTTACAATCAACATGACAGAGGCTCTATGACATTCAGTGATAACTCAAAAGGAAATATTAGAGGATTTAATAAATTAGGTATTTTTAATGATGTTATATTTTCTAAATTTATATATATAAAAGTATTAAAACATAACTTAATAAGTATTTCATAGATTTATTGTTGAGACAAAGAGGTTTTGAGGTGTTAAGAAGAAGACGGTTGATAAGAAATAAGGATTGATTTTGTTTTTTCTTTTATTGTCAAACATTAATCACTTTAAAAATGTTGATCATTCCTTAATTAGGTAAACAGACAGAGTCCATTGGATTAAGGTGAATAGATCGAGTCTAATGAATATATTCTAATAGAATAAAGTGATCAGATGAAGCATGAATCTAAATGTTTATTTGTAATGCCCCGAACCCAAAAGCCCAGAGATGGTGCATTATTTTAATATATTGACATGATTACAAGAAATAAAATCCCAAAGGACCAATTAGTTTAGTAGTCCTGAAAAAACTAGATATATACATGGATCCCATTTTTTACATTAGGAAAAGAAAACAAAACATTATACATAACAAAAACTAATAAACTGCATCCATTAGGACTCAATAAATGGTCTCCCCCTCATAACCTGTTGAAGGTAAAAAAATGAAAGGGGTGAGATCAAATGCTCAGTAAGGGTAAACAATACAATAGAAGATATCATAAACATAAACATTAGGCATGGTGAATAACTAAAAATACATTCCTTAAAAAAATGATCTTGAACACATTATGGCAGGAAAAGATCTGAATAAATAATGCCATAATAAAACATATTAATAGTCAAATAAACACAAGAACTATCAATAATATTATCATAATGAGGAAATGAATAATGTAGGACATCATAACCATACCGTCAAGGCCTCGCACGAAGACCATAAATAATGATTTTGTCAAGGCCTTGTGCCAAGACCATAGTTTGTCTCATGAGACCTACCGATGCACTGAGAGGATATAACGGGAACCACCCGGCACTTACTAAGTCTAATTAATTCCTCATATTAATGGGGATAAACATAAATAACATACACATTCATATTGAAACCAACATATGAAATGTAAATAACTTTCCTGGAACATTAATCATAAACACTAACCATTCAGAGTAAATTGCTGAATGGTTTTAAGATAGCACATCCACAATCAAACTAATCATAAACCATTAAATTAAATATCGTATATTATATCATAGAAGATAAACCTAAATTAATTACAAGATTCAACAAAGGATGTTGACAAAGATGAAGATACTTTTAAATGATACAATTGAAAAATCCTTGAGGAAATAATCCTTAAACATTCAAAGTGTCCCATACCACCTTGAAACATTAAAATCATAATCCATTAGAATATCACGAGAATAAGGATACTATTTATATGATATAAAAAAGTTCAGTAAGTACATACACTATAATAAAGAAATAAGTGGTGAACAAGGCATATATCTCAATAAAGTTAAAGTGAGATGAGAAAAATCATTTTTTACTTTCGAAAGAAGTGTTCCTTTGGAAAATCATTTTTATTTGTCATGAAATCAGATTGTAAATATGTACATCCAAGAAAATAAAAGGTAATTTAATTGGAATTATATTTTAGTCTTAAATAAAGTTTTATTGAGGTTAAATCATTTAAAAATAGTTTTTAAATAAGTTTTAGAAATAAAACGTTTTAGTGCGGTTTAAGGAAAGTATTAAAGGATTTTAAAGAATAAAGGCATGTTTGCTTTCATAAAACCAGAAATGAAACAAAATATATTTCTAATGTTAATTTTTTTTTATTTTATAAAGATAAATATGTCATAAAACAGAATATATCATGAACTTCAAAATAGTTAAGAATTTGAGAAGTTCCTTGAATCGAGCTTGTATTTTGGGAAGAATTTTTGAATGATCCTTTTAAAACATATAAATACCAATAAAATAAGGAATTATTCTAGTTGATAAATATATATATAACACTAAAACATAATTTATTATGAGTACATAATAATAAAAAAAAGTTTCATTGAAATAATTATACAATAAAAGTAACCCGAATGAAAATGGATGTTCGGGTGGAAAAACCCTTACCTTAAGTCCGAATGTGTTCCCCTATTGAACTTAAGGTCCCAGAATATGAAATTAGAATTATTAATAACTTAATTCAGAACCTATTATACATATGTTTATTTTATCATAATTTTATTAAGTTCATTATGTCCTTATTGATTAGTTATAAGGTTGAATTCTGTCGTTTCAGAGTGTTCGTTTTCTTGATTTTCATAATCGGTTCACTTGTTTTTATGTAATGGAGTTCATGAGGAATGAATGTAAATCTACAGAATTTAAATTACATATTATTTATGAAAATAAATAAGTGTTAATGGTCATTTATATCATTTGGTTACATGGAATTAGGATTAATTATTAGATGAAATATTAACGACAATCACTTAGATTATTTAAGCGGTATTTTTATTATTAGGAACTAGTTTGGTCATATGATTTAATATTATGTAGATATACTAGTTCATGAATGTTAAATATGTTATAATAAATATATTATAGTCTGGTTCAATCATAAACATGGTTTCATTACCAGTAATTAAGGAGAAATTGAAGAACGAAACTTTGTCGTCCACAAAGGTTATAAATTGGAACCTCATGGATGTTGATTTTGTTTATACAAAAAAGGAGAGAGTAAGAATATTGAAGATGGTTCTTAAATTAACATGATATAATTAAAGTATATAGATTATATAGGAGTTATCATGGTCATTTGGATATAGTAGGTGAGGATAGGATAACAAAAGAAGGTAAATTGAAATGAAACTAAATGAAATAGAAGGGTGCTTTACCTCTTGAAATAACCTCCCTGAGAACCTCCTTAAGGGAAGGGGTTTAGGTCTTTTGGAAAGACCAAGAGATTCTTAGATGTAGGGAGTGACTAGGGAAGGGTATTTGGGTAGATATTTTAGGATATTAAAGGCTTATAGGAGTGAAGATAAGGGGAAGTGAGGGGCGTTTTTATAGTGGAGGAGAGTAGTAAATTTTGAATATTTTATTCATTATATTATTAATTCCCTCAAGACAACCAACAGTGTTGTTTCATGTGACCCATAATATTAATAAGTGTATGTGATTTCTAACTAAGTGGACTTAAATCACTCATGATGTAATAAATAGTGTATTTAACTGATAATTTGTATATACGGTATTTTACCGTATTTCACTTTCATCAAAAATTCATTTTTTTCAGAAAAATACCAAAAATTCACCCAAACCATTATTCAACTTGTAGAATTTAAAAATGAACTCCATTTTTTGAAAATAATTTTCTAAATATTTTTAATTTAATTTTCCAATAAAATCATAATTTATTCGAAAAAACAACCTTAAAACTATAACTCGTTTTATAACACCTTGAAAAATTAATCAAGATACCATAAAATTATTTTATAACCATAAGATAATAAAATAAAAATTTGTGATTACATTTTATGAAAATAAATTTTCATTTTAAATTATTAAATTAATCATAAAATTGTAATTAAAATATTTATGACATACAAGAATACCAATACTTATACTATGATCATTTTTTTCACTTTTAAGATGTCTAAATTGTATTTATACATTCATGGGTGAAGTTTCTATTTTTTTGGCCAATTTAATATTCATTATTATTCATCAATATTCATAATGTTATGTTAATATTCACAAGGTTATGTTACTATTCACTAAAAAATAAGTTTGTTTCACCAGACTGTAAATATCTTACTGAATGTAACTGTATATGTTAGTTTTTTGAAATTAAAATCACAGAGGTGGAAAAAACGTTTACTTTGATGGGATATAACAAAGTGATGTTTTTAGAGACTTAGTGTTCCATGAATTCTATAATAAATCTATTTTAAATTCTTGGGGTGTTACATTATCCCTTACAAAAATTTTGTCCTCAAAATTTGAAATTAAACTTCGAAAGTTAATATTTGATACTTAAAAATTCCCCTGTGGGAAATATAGAACAAGAATATAGTTAAAATATCCTATTAATAAGAGGAAAGGTAAATGCATCAGTTACTACAAAACAACTCATCCTAATTGGGCAACATGGTTATGGAAAAATAATAATCAAACTATCATGTAGTGACATTAAACTCTAAAACCCATACAATGATCAACTTAAACCATTTCGTAAATGGTTAAAAATTACAAAATATAATTATTCAAAACATTATAAGGAAGGTATATAAATTTCCATGATGAACTTATCATTAACCCTTAATAAAAAAGAATCAACTCTAAAATTCATATTCCAAACATGTGAATAACTTCATCATGTATCCTCTTGAAATATGGTAATAACTTGAATTACTGTAAAAACCATATTGGAAACATGCGTTCTTCCTTATTTCTTAAATAAGATACATGTTATTGGTTATATTCCTTAAAACCAAAAGTTTTGTAAACTCCATCGATGATAGCATAAGCCACTTCTCTACAAGTCAATAATCAGTTCCAAGGTAGTCAATATTTATCCAAATCAATCATTTCTTCATTATTATCACAACATCAGATATATATTAAGGGTTGTCTTTCCATCAATCATGTTATTTTTTCTAAAAAGTTTAACATTCTAATGGATCAATTTTCCTTTGTACCATTCATCATACGACCTCAAATCCTTAATAAAATAGTACTATAGTACAATACTTATATATCTCATAATTCTTACAATCAATACATTACTAACAAAAATATTCAAATGACATGATTCTTGACTAGGCATATTAATCATTATACTTCACCTTCGGTAGCATCATAACTTGATCATTATCCAAAATCATCATTTGGGGTATATTTATTTTACACTTTGGACATTGATTCGTATAGTGTCCCATCTCCCTACAGTTTAACCATATAATATAGGAAAATTCTTTCCTTGTCTAGAAATTATGATCATGGTGGCATTTTTCTTCACACTTGAAGCAAACTCCTTTTCCTCTCAAGCATATACCAAGGTGTTTCTTTCCATAGTTATCACATGTGGTAAAACCCTTGTTTTCATTCTTCCATTTATCCCCATATTTCTCTACCATCCTATTATTCTTTTTCTTCCCTTAAAATCCATAAGACTCATATAAGTCTTTACACACCTTGTTAACACATGATATTATTTCTGCATATGATGAGGATACTTGGGAGACAATCTTCCTTTGAAAAGATGTCTTAAGACCATTAGATATATGATCATTATCACTCTTCACATCAAATGCATTGGTTAAGTTATCATCCCTTCTACTAGGCACCATTTCTAATCAATTCCATAGTATATATTAGCTTATAAAATTATGAACTCTCTATATCTGTAAACATGGTATAACACATAACATAAATTTATGCATCATGAATCTTAGAACCGTATACTTTGGAACTTTGGGGGCATAAATAATTTGTAATTATTTGTAATAAGCTTATAAATTTACCAAAGCATATCCCTCTCAAGTGTTGAACCAAGAGTGCAGCAATGCCCATTTTCATGCACCAGTTCTCGTTTAAGACTAGCTCAAAGCGGTGTTTTTGGGTTTTACCCCTAGACACATCTATGACAGAGCCGCCTCCAATTATTTGTATCTATACAGGGATTTATTTTCTTTATAAACCACATAATCTATTTCTTACCAAAATTATAGGAGGTCCTTTCATTATTATCCCCAAATTTTATCTTATGATTTTGTTCACTAATCTACTTTTTCTATATTCGGTTTCCAAGTTTTCTACTAAACTTTCTTTGATACCAACTATAACGCCCCGACCCCAGAATCCCATATCTGGTGCATTATTTTAATACATTGGCATAATTACAAGGAATAAAATCCCAAAGTACTGATTAGTTTAGTATTATTGAAAAAAACTAGATACATACATGGAACCTATTTTTACATTAGAAAAAGAAAAGAAAACATTATACATAACACAAACTAATAAACTACATCCATGAGAACTCAAAAAATGGTCTCCTCCTTATAAACTATTGAAGGTAAAAAAATGAAAGGGGTGAGGTCAAATGCTCAGTAAGAGTAAACAATACAGTGGAAGATATCATAAACATAAACATTAGGCATGGTGAATAACTAAAAACACATTCCTTTAAAAAATGATCTTGAACACAATATGACAGGAAAAGAGATGAATAAAAAATGCCATAATAAAACATATCATGGGTATTCTACTAGTCGTATAACCAAAATAACTATCAATACTATTTTCATAATGAGGGAATTCATAATATGAGACATCATAACCATACCTTCAAGGCCTCATGCCACGACTCTAAATAATCATTTTGTCAAGGCCTTGTGCCAAGACCGTAGTTTGTCTCATAAGACCTACCGATGCACCGAGGGGCTATAGTGGGCCCCACCCGAAACTTACTAAGTACAAGTCATTACTCATATGAATGGGGATAAACACAAACAACATACACATTCATATTGAAACCAACATATTAAATGTAAATAATTTTCCTCAAACATTAAGCATAAACACTAATCATTCAGAGTAAATTGGTGAATGATTTTAAGATAGCACATCCACAGTCAAACTAATAATAAACCAATCAATTAAATATGGTAGATGATATCATAGAAGATAAAACTCAATGAATTACAAGATTAAATAAAGTATGTTGACATATATGGAGATTCTTTTAAATAATACCATTGAAAAATCCTTGAGGAAATAATCCTTAAACATTCCAAAGTGTCCCATACCACCTTGAAACATTCAAATCACAATACCTTAGAATATCATGAGAATAAGGAGACTCTTTATATAATATAACAAAGGTAATTTAATACACCACAAGAAATAAATAAGTGGTGAACAATGCATATATCTCAATAAAGTTAAAGTGAGATGAGAAAAATCATTTTTACTTTGGAAAGAAGAGTTCTTTTGGACAATCATTTTTATTTTTCATGAAATCAGTTTGTAAACATGTACATCCCAAAAAATAAAAGGTAATTTCATTTAAATTATATTTTAGTCTTAAATAAAGTCTTATTGAGGTGAAATCATTTAAAAAGAGTTTTTAAAGAAGCTTTAGAAATAAGACATTTTAGTGCGGTTTAAGAAAAGTATTAAAGGATTTTAAAGCATAAAGGCATGTTTTATTTCATAAAACTAGCAATGAACCAAAATATATTTATCATGTTAAAATGTGTTATTTTATAAAGATAAATATTTCATAAAATATATTATATCTTGAACTTCACAATAGTTAAGAATTCGAGAATTTCCTTGAATCAAGCTTGTATTTCGGGAAGAATTTTTGAAAGATCCTTTTAAAACATGTAAAAATCCATAAAATAAGGAAGGATTATGGTTGGTACAAATATATAGAACACTCAAACAAAATTTTTGTGGATTAAGTAATAATAAAAAATAGTTTCATTGAGTTAATTAGACAATAAAAGTAACCCGAATGAAAATGGAGGTTTGGGTGGAAAAACCCTTACCTTAAGTCCGAATGTGTTCCCCTCTTGAACTTAAGGTCCTGGAATATGAAATTAGACTTATTAATAACTTAATTAAGAACCAATTATACATGTATTTAGTCTATCATAATTTTATTAAGTTCATTATGTCCTTATTGATTAGTTATAAGGTTGAATTCCATCATTCCAGAGTGTTCATTTTCTTGATTTTCACAATCGGTTCACTTGTATTTATGCAATGGAGTTCATGAGTAATGGATTTAAATATCCAGAATTTAAATTAAAAATTATTTATGAAAATAAATAATTGTTAATGGTCATTTATATAATTTGGTTACATGGAATTAGGATGAATCATTAGATGAAATATTAATGACAATCACTTAGATTATTTAAGCGGTATTTTGATTATTAGGAAGTAGTTTGGTCATATGATTTAATATTATGTACATATACTGGTTACTGAATATTAAATATGTTATGATACATATATTATAGTGTGTTTCAACCATAAAAATGGTTTCATGACCAGTAAGGAAGGAGAAATTGAAGAAAGAAACTTTGTCGTTCACAAAGGTTATAAATTAGAACCTCATTGACGTTGATTTCATTTATAAAAAAAGGGAGAGAGTAAGAATATTGATGATGGTTATTACACTAAAATGATATAATTCCAGTATATAGATGATACTGGGATTATCATGGTCATTTTTATAGATGAGGTGAGGAGAGTATAAAAAAATAAGATAAATTGAAATGAAACTAAATGAAAAAGAAGGGTGCTTTACCTCTTGAAATAGCCTCCTTGAGAACCTACTTAAGGGAAGGGGTTTTGGTATTTTGGAAAGACCAAGAGATTATTGGACATGGGGAGTGACTATGTAAGGGTATTTGGTAAGATATTTGAGGAGATTCAATTCTTATAAGAGTGAAGAGAAGAGGAAGTGAGGGGGTTTTTTATAGTGGAGAAGAGGAGTAAATTTTGAATATTTTATTCATTATTTTATTAATTCCCTCAAGACAACCAATAATGTTGTTTCATGTGACCCATAATAGTAATAAGTGCATGTGAGTTCGAACCAAGTGGCCTTACATCATTAATTATGTCATAAATAGTGTATTCAATTGATAATTTGTATATACGGTATTTTACCGCATTTCACTATTCATTAAAAAATCAAGTTTTTCAGAAAAATACCAAAAATTCATCCTAACCATTATTCGATGCGTAGAATTCAAAAATGAACTCCATTTTTTGAAAATAATTTTCTAAATAATTTCAATTTAATTTTTAAATAAAATTATAATTTATTCGAAAAAACAACATTAAAACTATAACTCGTTTTATAACACCTTGAAAAATTAATCAAGATCCCATAAAATTATCTTATAACCATAATATAATAAAATATAAATTTATTATTACATTTATGAAAATAAATTTCCATTTTAAATTATTAAATTAATCATAAAATTTTAATTAAAATATTTATGACATACAAGGATACCAATACTTATACTATGATCATTTTTTCACTTTTAAGATGTCTAAATTGTATTTATACATTCATGGGTGATGTTTCTATTTTTTTTGGCCAATTTACTATTCATTACTATTCATAAGTGTATGTTACTATTCACAAGGGTATGTTACTATTCACCCAAAATTAAGTTTGTTTTATCAGACTCTAAATATCTTACTGAATGCAACTGTGTATGTCAGTTTTTCGAAATTTAAATCACAGAGGTTGCAAAAATGTTTACTTGGATAGGTTATAACAAAGTGGTGTTTGTAGAGACTCAGTTCTCCATTCATTCTATAATAAATCTATTTGTAAATTCTTGGGTTGTTACATTATCCGATTATATTCCTAGTTCTATTCGATAGAGACATTCGATAAAGTAAATCAAGTGATGCTTTACAGATCTTCAGAGTTCCAAACATCATGTTTGTAAAAATATATTAATGATTATAACATAATTTTTTTGGAGGTATATTGCTTGAAATACTGATAAACAAAAGATATATGGAAGCTGCTGACGAGGTTGGATCATATGGAGAGGATTATGAAGTCTTCAAAATGATCATTGTAAGTCTATCTGACAGAGTTTTATGAAGTCCATCTGATAGAGAAACTCAAAGTGAACAAATAAAATATTTTAGATAGAAGTTTCTGAATGATCAAACAAAGGTTTACTAACAGTTCAAAGATAGAGAAAACAAGCAAAGATCATCAAACAAAGAAGTTGAAATAGAGTTTGAAGAAGTTTACTAGATAAATATTTTTGAGAATATTTTTTGGACATAGGATAAAAAATGGATCCATTATTTAGTGGATTTTGGGTAGAGTGCACCAAATGAAGAAACACATAAAGTCTTCTAGATAGAAAAATATGGAGTCTAATATATAGAGGGTGAACAAACAAAGAATAACCTTATGAGGTTATCAAATGAAGAAGTTTCTATGAAGTAGAACAAGATGGAGGATTTATGTGAATCCATTAGACAAAGGAATTCCTATAGAGGTATCACTTGGAGAATTACCAGACAAAGTAGTTTCTATAAAGTTGAACCAGATGAAGTTTTAGGGATCTTTGCAAAGTATTTTGAAAATAAATTAAATATGTTGATGATGATATTGTCATTAAATGATCCAATAATTAAAAAGGAATATCATGATCCAAGAAAATATTTCAAGAAGGTTTGAATATCGTTGATGAAGAAATTTTTAGAAATTATTTATAAAGAATATTGACTCCTATATTTTAGGAGTTTTTAAGGCAGTCAAATATAGAAAGTCTCAAGCGGGATATTCAAATTTGAAAGTAGGAAATTAAAATTTGAGTTCACACTTCTCTCTGATTTTTTGGAGAAATGTTTCCTATATAAGGGGGGAAAGTGAACTAATAAAAGATTATTGATATTGTTGTTGTTGTACATTTTATTAAACAAGTAAAGTGTCAATAAAAGAGCTTGAGAGATCTTATGTTATTTCATTGGAAATAGTATCACTAGAAAGTGTGATACCATACAAAGTCTTTGTAATTTCCCCTAATTCGACACTCTATGACATGGCCAAAAGGGTTGGTTATGAGACCTCAAGTGAGCCTCCCTGTACAACAAAGGCTTATGACTAGTAGCATTGGTGTGAAATGTATACTGGGGAGACTATAACTTCTATTATGAAGTGTTATAGTATAAATAAACCACATAACTGAAAGTAATTAAAGTATAGAAATAAAAAAACCAACAATAAATTCTAACTCAATAATCCAATAAATAATAAAAGAATAATGTAATGATGTGTTAGAATGAAACTAAATTTCATGATCAAAATAATACAAGTAAAATACTAGCAGAATCAACAAATGATTCAATAGTCCCCAGTCTCGAATCCCATGTTGGTCCCACCTCCAAACTCCACCCCATATAATAAGAAAACAATCAATAGTAGAGTTCTTTTCCCTTATCCAAACCTACATCCACACAATCTTCTTGGGTACTAAATGGTGACCTGATTAGGGTGTGAGTATAACTCAGTAGGTTGACACCACCATGCCTTAATAAAACATTTTGATAAGAAGTGAATGAAATAAAGCGATAAATAAGGGTATAAATTAATTCAACAATTAATAAAATATAACAACAACCTTATTCGGATCCCTGCTAGAATATCTCAGAGTATGTCTTTCAACCATGCCAACTAGAACCATATAACCATTATAAAATAAGCTTCTTTAGTTCCATACTAGAATATCTTAGAGCATGCCTTATGAACATGCCTACCACAACCATATAACCATAGTATATTCACAAAAATCTGAGTCAAAGACCTATAATAATTACAACATCTGGGTCAAAGCCTTATATGTAGGTTCCAGGTGTAGCAGAAGCATGGGAGGGATGATGCCTAACTTTAATTTTTTCTATATTCAATGAACAATCTGGGATCTATACGATGATGAATTCCATGATCCACAGAATTTAATTAAAGAAATAGGATAAAGTAATAGAAACCTAGAACCAAGATAGAGAATCAACATATTTTGTATATAATTAATTTAATTAAATAAGAATTACCTCCAAGGTGATTCTTTCTTCATTGATGTGTTCAGATATAGATCTGCAGGTGTACCATCATTGCGTTATAGATATCAAGGGTAGATCTCCTCTAGTGGTGATCCAAACATACTCCACATATCTCTGGATATCCCCAAAGGAGTCTCCAGGTGCTAGTATAGAAGATCCTTATGCTTGCAATGTCTTCCTTTGATCACCTTGATAACCACTTCCAAAGCGTTCTCCTTGATCCAGTGGATAAGAATCTCTCTCGTTCTTAAGAGAATTCTTGGAGAGGGATGAACTCTCTAGGCTTGAGATCTTTTATCCAATTCATTGTGCACAACACCTCAGGCATCACTTAGCTAGTTCTTGACTAAAAGAGAATAATATTACTAGGTATTTAATTTACTAGGGTAATAATAAATAATTTACACAAGTGCCTTAATTATTTTATTAATCCTAGTGAAAAACCTATGTCAAATAATAACAACATTATTTTTTCCTGACATATTCTTAACTTTCAAGTTATAATTAAATATTATTTAATCAAATAATATTCAATATTATTATTTCTCACTGGACCATTAAACTCGGTCCGCCAATCATCCTCAATATTTATTAATTATTACACTCATAATATATTCTCTCAAATAACTAGTTATGGAATAAATGAGATTAGACATACATGAATAATTATTAAACCATGACTAGGAATAATATTTATTCAACTTTTTAAATAATAAATTATTTAACCGAGATACTAGATACACTTAGTGTGTGACCCTTTAGGCCTCTTTCTCAGTGACATTAAGCGAAGCAGCTTGAAATCCAAGGTTAGTGTCTAGAAACACTCCAAGACACCCTTATAGAAATAATTTAATGTCGCAATGACATGTCACCTCATATGAATGATTACCGTGTAATATAATTCCTTTATCAAAATATATCTAATTGAGTATGTTGCATGCCAATGCCAACAACCTATATGCTCGATATCTCTTTCTTTGAATTTTCAAAAATAGAACTTGCTTATAGAATACCATAGCCATGGATTTATTTAGAGTATATCATTTCCATCAAAGGTCTTGAGATATAATCTTTCATTAATTAACATAAGGGATAAATCCTTTCTCACATTATTCATTAATGCAATATTACTCATGACGCACCCAGTATATCCTACCTCACTATGAACATCAGTCGTTATGGTTTTTATCAATACATGTAAGATCATGACTCATAATATCCATTAATAATAATCTTAAACTCTAAGGATCAATACACATGTCCGTAGATAGGAACATTTTATGACACTTATAAATGTGTATTTCCTACTACTGGGTCTCGTTATCATAATATCCTACTAGATATCACCAAGGGTGTACACCATGGGAAGGTTCCTCAAGGTCCTATGAGTATCATACCCTAATATACTATATAATTTGTGTCCTTTAAATGATATCATATTTCCATAGAATATATATCTATTAAAAGTGTCATAACACTTCCGGGTTCTCATCATAACATGGAACTTCTATGACCTTTTAGCGCGACAGCTAATCTTGGGACATTATCACATACAATGTCACGTAGAAGAACAATATTGATGTGATAATGGATTTATTAATATTCAAAACCCATGAATAAAATTTTATCATAAAGTACAAAAGAAGTTCGTTCTAGGGAACGAAGTCCAATATACTCCCACTTTCACCAGAGCCAACTACTAACGACCTTTAGTCCGCTAGCTCTCACATGATACTCATACTTCTACTAAGATAGGCCTTTATTCAAGGGGTCTACTAAATTATCTTTTTTAGATAATCTACTCACTATAACTTCATTCATTTGATAAAAATTCCTCAATAGGTGATACTTCCATAGTATATGCTTTGTCTGTTGATGTGACTTTGTCTCTTTTGTAAGATCCAATGCTATAGTATTATCACAATACAATATGATATGGTCTTTGATTATAGGTACGAAATCAAGCTCTTGGATAAATTTCCAAATACAGATGGATTCCTTGGTTGAATTAGAAGTCACTATGTACTCAAACTCCACTGTAGAATCAACTACAATTGGCTGCTTTAAACTCTTCCATCTCACTAATCCTACATTGAGACATAAAACATACCCTAATTTAAAATTCAGATCATTATGGTCTATATGAAAACTATAATTATCATAAAATATAATGAAAATCTCCTTGTCTCCATAATACACCGGGAATATATCCTTAGTTCTTCTTAGATACTTAAGGTCAGTCTTAACAACAGTCCAATGCTATTCTCCTAGATTTTTTTGATATATACTTACCATAATCAATGCATAGGCAAAATCAAGTCTATTATATAGCATGGAATACATGATTGATCCTATAACTAAAGCATATGGGATCTTACTCATTCTATATTTCTCCTGTTGTGTCTTAGGACACATTTTCTTAGAAAGATGTAAACCATATGACACTAGAACCAATCCCCTCTTAGATTGTTCCATACTAAATATCTTTAGTATATGGTAAATATATGTACTTTTTCTTAGTCCAAGAAGCCTCTTGGATCTATCATGAATGATCTTGATCCCTAGAATGTAGGCTACATCACCTAAGTCCTTTATAAAGAATCACTTTTTCAACCAGTCCTTAACAAATTGTAAGACTGGTATTTCATTTCTAATAATTAATATATCATCAACATATACTACTAGGATAATGAACGCATTCTCACTAAACCTTTTTCAAACACACGGATCATATTCATTTTTAATGAAACAAAATTCTTTTATGGATTCATCAAATCGAATATTCCATGACCTAGATGCTTGATTCAATCCATAAATGGATCTCTACAACTTAAAAATCATTTTGGCATCACCTAGTGTCACAAAACCTTCTGGATGTGTCATGTAGACATCTTCCTAAAGGTTCCCATTAAGGAATGCAATTTTTACATTCATCTACCAAATCTCATAGTCATGATAATATGCAATGGAAAATATGAGTCTGATGGATTTAAACATGAAAATTAGAGAAAAGTTTTCATTGTAGTTAATTACTTGATGTTGTTTAAACTCTTTAGGCACTAGCCTTGATTTATAGGTACTTACTTTACCTTCCATTTCCAGTTTCCTCTTGAATACCCATATATAACCAACAAGATTTACATCAACTGGTGCATCGACCAGAACCCAAAATTGGTTCTAATGAATGAAATCCATCTCAGAATTCATTGCTTCTAGCCATCTTTTAACTTTTTAGATATCTACTTACTTCTTATATGAGAGAGGTTCATCACTGTCTAACAATAATGAGTCACCATCCTAGGTTATTAGAAAACCATATCTCTCTGGTTCCCTTACCTCTCTTACACTCCCACATTGTAATTGTGTTTCAGGAACTACTTCATCCATGGGGACATATGGAACTTGTTCCTGTACCAAATACTATGTATCTTGAGCATAAAATTCATCGAAGTCAATCTTTTTCCCACTATCCTTTTGGATGATGTGCTCTCTATCAAGAAATATTGCTTGTCTAGAAACAATCAATTTCTTATCTGAGGGGTTTTATAGGTACCATCACTTTGTTTCCTTAGGATACCCTATAAAGATACACTTCATGCCTTGGGGTGCTAATTTGTTTCCTGATAAAGCATTAACAAATGCCTCACATCCCCATACACGTGTATACAATAAAATGGGTTTGTTTCCACTCCATAGATCGAAGGGAATCCCATTTTCCACTTTAGTTGGTACTCATTTTAATATGTATGCCACAGTTTGTAATGCATATCCCCAAAAGAATAATAGAAGATCCGCATGACTCATCATTGACCTTACCATGTCCAACAAGGAATGATTCCTTATTTCACTAACACTATTCCACTGTGGTGTATAAGGTGGAGTGAGTTGAGATAGAATCCCAAAATCTTGTAAAAATTTGATGAACACTTGGTTAAGATATTTTAGACCTCGATCCGATCAAATCTTCTTTATCTTCTTACCAAGATGATTCTCTTCTTTATTATTTAATTCCTTGAATTTCTCAAAGGACTCAAACTTATACCTCATCAAGTAAATATATCCATATATACTCAAGTCATCAGTAAAATTTATGAAGTAAGAATATCCACCTCTAGCCTCTATTGTAAATGGTCCACAAATATCAGTGTGTACCAATCCTAGAAGCTCTGTGTCCCTTTCACCCTATCCACCAAATGGTGGTTTGGTCATTTTCCATTATAACCAAGTGTGGAATCTATCAATTGGTTTTAGCTTAGTAGAGTCTAAATAACCATCTCGATAGAGATTTGTTAGGCGCTTATCGTTTACATGACCAAAATGATATGCCACAACTGGGTGTTATATGAGTCATGCGAACATGATTCATTATTGATTTCAAAAACATGGTTTTCATAATTTAATACATACAGACCTTTATTTAAATATGCTGTACCATAACATATGTTGTCCTTATAAAATAAACAAATTTTATTTATGAACTTGAAAATAAACCCATATGTATCTAAAATTAATACAGAAATTATGTTCTTGATAACAGTTGGTACATAATAACAGTCATATAAAACCAGAATCAACCCGGTTGACAATGAAAGGTGGTAGTCACTAATGGAAAGAGTAGCCAACCTCACACCATTGGTAGCTCATAGATCCACCTCTCCTCTAGAAATTTTCTAAAATCTAATTGGTTTATTCATTTGAATATAGATGTGAGAACCAAAAGATGTATATAATACCCAATGTGTATAAATGGAAAGTTTTCACTTGATAAAAAACACACATTTGGCTTCCCCTTGCCTCTAGGTGTAGTTCCTCTTCCAGTATCCTGACTTTCCACATGAAAAACATACTACCTCCTTTTCCTTTCCCTGCCTTTGGATCTTCTTCTTCTTGGTCAGACAATGCTTTGGGGGTTTAGACTATTTATAAGTCTTAGGCCCATTTTCCTTATCCTTCCTCTTCTTATTAACCATAATTACTGCATGATTTTCATTCCCCATGTCCTTATCTATTTTGAGAATCAATTTCAGAAGTTCTGATAGACTCTTATCATTATTTCTCATGTTATAATTCATAATAAAACAAGAGAAGGTATTGGGAAATGATGAAAGTATGAGATCTATATGCAAATCATATGGGAATTTAATCCCTAAGATGTCCAAGTGTTCAATATATTCAATAAGTTTGATTACATGAGGTCCAACTGGTGTAGACTCTCCAAGCTTAGTCGTGAACAAAGGTTTGAAGATCTCATACCTCTCTTTATTTCCTTCTCTTGATAGAGATCTCAAAGGTGATAAATCATACTATAAGCATCCATTTCCTCATATTTCTTCAAGAGTTCATTAGACATGGATGATATCATGAATCACTAAACATTTGTAGCATCATTCAGATGTTTCTCATACATAGAGATCTCTTCATCACTCACCTTATTTCCAGGAAAAACTAGTTAAGGTTCTTACAGCACATATAGTTTCCTTTCATGGTGAAGGATGACCCATAGGTTCCTTTGCCACTCTTGGAAATTTGTACTGGTGAGAAGGTTTTCCTTATAAAGTATGGATCACAATGATATGTTTGATGTCATTTTTAATGTTGTTTATACAAATAATATGAGCATAATTTTAGTAATTTATCTAATAAAATTTATACAAATAAATAAATAAATATTTATTAGTCTCCCAATATTTTATCAAAACTATATAGCCCTCACCATTGGCTTCGGAATATCCAATTTCTTGAACATTCAAGTGTAAAGGATCTATATTCCATTCTCATTACCCCAACTTTGTATGGTCAAGAAACTCAAGTGGTTTTAGGTAGACATTACAAATTCCAACTGCATTAACTCATAGTTCCTCAATCCATTGAGTGGACTCCCCAATCCTGAAATCATTATGTCAACCAATTTAAGTCAACCCAAAACCTCAAATTAGAATTCCCCGATAATTGAAAGTACCCCAACTTTGTCTAGTCAAACACTTTGAACTATGGTTCGATTCTAACTAAAGTAATGGAAGGCTATACCGAATTAATATTTTATTGAGGGATTTTATCCTTTATGCATACATTTACAATTATTATCTTTTCACATTCTTGTTAATATTAAGTGGGATTACTTAAGTGATTAACCATGTATTTAGATACTATTTATGCATAATCCAGTTTATTTTAGTTCCATATTTTCATTATTGTTAATTAATTAATTATGTGATCATGATAAAACATACATAATTAAATAACCATGAAACTAACAGAATTAAAATAAAGGGTATGATCATGAGATTTTTCTAATGGTTAGTTTATCTAGAGGTTGATAAACTAATTGCTGACCTAGGGGAGAAAAACATTGAACCATTTAAGGTTCATGTTTACAGCTTTCCACATGTCCACATTTATATCTCTTTGTATTAGTTTCGCCTCATCTCCTAACTTGAACTGCCTCTACTAGCTTGGGAGCTCCATCCGTTATATATGATTTTGCTCACACACAGATGAGGGGTAAAAGGGGGTTTATATAAAAGAAACCATGGGCACACAGACCCTACATATTAATGAGGAGAGAAGGAACAGAGGCTAACAATTTAATTTAATAATAAATTAAATGGAAACCAATCACATACAAAGGTATGGTCTAGATCATGATCATCCACATGCATGCAATGAAATATGCATTTAATAAAACTAGAATTCAATTCATTAATCGTTCTTATTTAATATAATTTTCACTTGAATCGATTAATTATTATCTTTAATTAATCAATCATTTTATCTTAAACCTTTTCTGAATTTCCTTGAGATTCTCATATATTATAATTTTAAACAAATTAATAAATTCATTTAAAATTAACTGTGTACATAACTTGTACCTTGGAGGTAACTCGGTAAAAACCTGTTCAAAACTACCCAAAATGTATTATAATTGTATAAAATTTATTATTTGTGACATATAGCATGCACATAGAATAATAACTTTAATACAACTCATACATGATTTGAAAATATTGAATTTTATGTAGATGTTAATAAAACACACAAACACACACAGATATATATTAAAGACTATCACATGGTCTGTCTCATATTTATGCTCACATGTAAGTACATGTCTCAAGGGTTACATAATATAATAAATTTTAAATATGTGTAACTGGTAAAAGTACCCGGTGTGTAGATCCGATCTACACGGTGTGTAAATTATTCACCGTGTATCCTAAGTACACACCTAAAGTCTTGGTGTGTGAGGCATACTTTGGAAATATTTGAGTACACAACGTGTACAGTGGGCCACATGTTGTGTTGACTCAATGTTACATGGTCACTGGTCGGGTAGGCCGTGTATGGAATACACAGCCCGACCATGACCTGAAAGGGACTACATTCCATGTCTAGTGGGACACATGGTGTGTATTTTGGCTGAACGTGTGCCAGTATGTCTTGGTCAACACATGGTGTAATAATTAACTACACCGTGTTTTATTAATGCACATGAGTTGAATAATTTCCGAACAACTCCTGATGAATTGAACACAACTACACAATGTGTAATTCCAATTACATGGTGTGTACTATTGTGTTACCTAGATAGAATCCTTAGCACCTCTGGATGAGATCCTCAATATAGTTTTAATCATAAAATTAATCATTTCTATTAGATATGTGAGAAATGATAGAGTAATAAATATATCTCCTCATTTAGATTAAAAAGGAATGATTAAACTTTAATTGAAAGACTAAATTATAATTGTGAAAATCACGAATGATTATTAAATAATTATAAAAAATAATATGCCCCCTCTGATACCACTTGTAGGTTCTGAGCATAGTGAAAGCATGGAAGGGATGGTGCCCAACTTTAAATTTTTCCGTATTCAATGAAAAATCTGGGATCTATGCGATGATGAACGCTGTGAATCATGGAATTCAATCAAATAAATAGGACAAAGGAATATAAACTTGGAACCAAGAGATAGGATCAACATATTTTGTTTATAATTAATTTAATTAAATAAGAATTACCTCCAAGGTGATTCTTTATTCCTTGATGCATTCGGCCACAGATTTGTAGGTATACCATTGTTGCATTATACAGATCAAGGGTAGATCTCCTCTGGTGGTGATCCACATGTGTTCCACTTTTCTAAGACATTTCCAAAGAAGTCTCCAGGTGCTAGAATAGAAGATCCTTGCACTTGGAATGTCTGCCTTCGATCACCTTGAGAACCGCTTCCAAAGCGTTCTCCTTGATCCAGTGGTGGCAGATCTCTCTCATTCTTGAGAGATTTATTGGAGAGGGATGAACTCTCTAGGCTTGAGAGATTTTCTCCAATTCATTGTGCACAACACATTAGGCATTTCTCGGCTAGCGTCTGGCTAATAAGAGAATAATATAACCAGGCATTTAATTCACTAGGGTAATAATTAATAATTTGTAAAATTGCCTTAATTATTTTATTAATCCTAGAGAAACCCCCATGTCAAATAACAATAAAAACATTATTATTTCATTCCATGTGCTTAACTTGCGAGTTATAATTAAATATTTTTTAATCAAATAATATTAAATATTATTATTTCTCACTTGACCATTAAACTCGGTCTACCAATCCTCCTCAATATTTATTAATTATTCCACTCACAATATATTTTCTCGAATAAATTGTGATAGAATAAAAGTGATTATGCATACATGAATAATTATTAAACCATGACCCAGAATAATATTTATTCCACTTGTTAAATAATAAATTAATTAACTAAGATACTGGATATACTTAGTGCCTGACCCTATAGGCCTCTTTCTAAGTGGCATTAGGAGGAGCATCCTAAAGTCCAAGGTTAACATCTCACAACATGCCTAGGTACCCATAGATAAATAAGTTAATTTCATAATGATATGTCACCTCATATGAATTATTACCATGTAATATAATCCCTTTATTAGAATATCTCTAATCGAGCAGGTTCCATGCTAGTGTCATAAACCTATATGATCAATATCTCATTCTTTGACTTTATGAAAATAAAAATTGCCTATAGAACACCATGGCCATGGATTTATTTAGGCTATATCATTTCCATCAAAGGGACTGTGATATTATCTTCTATTAAATAAGATAAGGGATAAATCATTTCTCGCATTATTCATTAATGAAATATTACTCGTGAAACACCCAACATATCCTATTTCGCCAAAAAAATCTATCATCATGGTTTTCATAAATATATTTAATTGCGCGACTCATAATATAAATTAATAAAAAACTTAAAGTCTAAGGACCAATACACACATCCGTAGATAGGAATATCCAATGAAACTTATAAATGTGGATTTCCTACTATCAGGTCACATGGCGTACACCATGAGAATGTGCTATAAAGTCCTATTAGTCTCCACCCATAATAGACTGTATCATTTTTGTCCCTTAAATGATATCATCTGGCCATAGAACATATATCTAATAATTGTGTCATAGCACTTTCGAGTTCTCATCATAGCGGGGAACTGCTATGACCTTTTAGTGCGGCAACTACTCTTGGGACATTATCATATACAATGTCACACAGAAGAAAAATCATGATGTGATAAAGAATTTATTAATATTCAAAAACCATGAATATAAGTTTATCATAAAGTACACAAGAAGTTGGTTCTAGGGTACAAACTCCAACACTATAAGAATTACAGTATGGGACTGGGTAGATCCCTCTCTCTATAAGAATTACAACATGGGACTGGGCCAAGCCCGCTCAATATCAACATTACAGCATATAAGTGTGCATGTTCTAGGGCCAATCTAGATATATAATCATTTCAACATGGAGCACAAGTCCTGTCATACTGCATGGATATCACAATATCACATAATAAATTTCAAAGGTTAATTATGAAAATTACCATTGTATTTCATATACCACTTGAATTTATATCACAATTGATTAATAACCAGGTATCCATAATCTAGTTTAAAATCTAATTTAAACCAAAGGATTCCAAGGAATAATCTCATTCATTATTTAATCAATTCGGGAGAACGTTACGTTGGCGTGGCCACAGTATTGCCTAAAATTGAAAATTATAAAACTATAGGGTTAAGATTTAGACCCCCTCCCTTTAACTAAGGACTCAACAATGCTTCCAATGATAGACTCCCAAGAGGAAGAAGGTTAATATGATCAAAAATAGGTTCCTAGATCAAAACTGATCAAGATCAAAACCAATAATGCACAAAATCAAAAGATTTAACCACAATTTTTAGAGAACCAAGGGAGAGAAGGGAGAAAATAGACCAAAAACACTTACCAGGGACCTAAGGCATTATCAGGATGTCCATAAGGAAGGTTGGAACTCCAAAATCACCTGGTAGGTGCCCTAGGGTCGAGAGGAGAAGGCCGTAGTGAGTTATAATGAAAAATCAATTATACAACATACTTTAAAATAGAAAACTTGGGAATTACACAATGTGTAATGTAGTTACACTTTTTGTAAATATTTTTAATGGGATACACTAAAAAACCCATTACTTTTGATTATTTTTTTAAAAATAACTAAACATGAAACAATGTGTAATCCATTTACATGACGTGTAAATGTTATTCAGATGGTTGTTCAGCCCATTTTACCTTTAAATAAACCAAACCCCCTTTATATATTCTCAACTTACCAAGAACCTGTGAAACACCTAACCCATTTATACTTAGATTACATTAATTTTGATAAAAATAAATCTATGAAATTTAAGTCATTTTCTCCAACAAATCTCTCAACATGGATCCCCTCCAGTTTTCTCAAGTTTACTCATAACCTATGACTACATTTATTCAAACGACAGGTATCCACAATGGAAAATGACCACTAAGGTTTAAATATGGGGAAAAACTTCCCTAAAAGAAAAGTTAATGAAAAACTAAGAGAGAGACATACTTGAAAAAAGTCAGGATCTTACATCCTCCCCACCATACACTACCGGAAAATAGAGCTATACCCACGGTTTTGGGAAAAACCGTGGGTATAGGGGTACCCTATACCAACGGTTTAAGAAAACCGTGGGTATATGTATAGTGTCGGAACCTATACCCACGGTTCTTATAAAACCGTGGGGATAGAGTTTTTTTCGAAGGCCTATACCCACGGTTTGGTAAAACCGTGGGTATAGGTATTTTTTTCAAGGCCTATCCCCACGGTTTTTCAAAAACCGTGGGGATAAAAAAAATTAGAAGGGCTATACCCACGGTTTTTTAAAACCGTGGGGATAGCCTATGGCGGCAAAAAAAAATAGACGCGGGAAAATAGAAACAATTTGGCGGGAAAATTTATTCCCACAATTTGAATTATTATTTATAAGCTGATATATTTTAGTTAACAAATTATATTGACAGCTTGGTTGGTTAAGTACTTAGGTTCGTATGCCCCAGATCACCGGTTCAAACCTCCACGGGCGTATAATTTTAATATGCACCGCGTTGATAATATTAATATAAATAGGAAAATATATAATTATATAACAGTTGCCAATAACGGCTCAGTTGGTACGAAACGCGGTTCTTTCGTGATTTGTCAGTAGAGTCGCGGGTTCGAAACCCGCGGGATTTTTTTAAAAATTAAACACCCTTTATTAATATATATACCATGATATATATATAGCATAATGAATTATTGGCTCGGTTGGTCTCACAGATAGGCAAATTCGCGCGGTGGGGTGCGGGATCTGGGTTCGAAACCCACCGCCGTGGATTTTTGGGATGATTAAGTCCCCACGGTTCTCAAACCGTGGGGTAAATCCTTTGACAGCGTGGCCACGCACTTGCCACGCTGTGTCAAACTTATGCCCACGGTTTCTCCAAACCGTGGGTATAGGGTGACCCCCCTATCCCGACGCCATTGCAGCCCACGGTTCCCAAAACCGTGGGTATAGCCTATACCCACGGTTTTGGGGGCTATACCCACGGTTTTGAACCGTGGGTATAGGGCAGTTTTCCAGTAGTGATACAACAACTCATCCCCAAGATGCTCTAAGAATCACTATGAGGTATCAATAAACAATTCTGGACACTGTGTTATCATATCAATATCCTTCTCTTAGGTCTCCTCATAAACTCTCTCATGCTTCCACTACACTCAAACCAATAATATAGTCTTACCTTGAAGATATTTCTCACCATGATCCACAACTTGTATCAGATGCTCTTCAAAAGACGGATTGAAACAAATATTGATGTCTATAATGTATATCACATGGGAAGTGTTGGGATGATATCTTCCTAGATGTGACACATGGAAAACTTTGTACATTGAAATGTAGCATTGTGAAAGGGATAAATGGTACACCACTGGACCGACCCTTTCCACTATCTCAAATGGTTTGGAAAACTTGGGTGCTATCTTCCCTTGTTTTTTGATATTGTGTTTCCCCAATCTAGGTGACACCTGAAGGAAAAAATAATGAGAAAATTAAAATTTATGCCTTCTCTATATGGTCACCAGCCACTGTCTAATCAAATAAACCTATTCAGATGTCTCCTTCATGAGACTAGGCCCAACGAGTACTGAATCACTTGCCTCTAGCCAAAAAAGAGGTGAATGACATGACATTTCATACAAATCCTCAAAAGGTTCCATTTGGATCGATGTATAGAAGCTATTATTATATGAAACTCCATGAGTTCCATATGTATCTCACATAAACCACAAAAATCCAAAACATAGGCTCACAAAATATCATGCATAACATGAATATTCCACTCAGATTTACCATCAATTTGTGGATGATAAGATGTGATCAAAATAACTCGTGATCCCAGAGCTTTCTAAAGACCTTTCCAGAATTGCGATGTGAAATAGAGATCTCTATTTGAAATGATACTCCTCAGAATACTGTTCAATTGAACCATCTTACTAATGTAAAGAATACCCATATCATCAACTATGAAGGTCTCTCCGATAGGTAAGAAGTGATTTACCTTCATCAGTTGATCCAAAATCACCCATATAACATCATTATTATGGGTTTTCCTGTGTAATCTTGTCACTTAATCCATTTTTAAATCATCCTATTTCCACTAAGGGATGGGAAAAGGATGAAAAATCTTAGCTGGATTCTGATGCTCAGATTTTACCTATTGGCAAGTGAATCATATTTTCATGAATCTTACTGCCCACTTCTTTATTCCTGAACACCATTAATTTATATGGAGATCAAGATACATCTTTTTTAAACTAGGATGCACCACCCATCTAGAAGCATGAAACTCCCTCATCAACTCCTCACACAAGCCCGTAGGAATCCATACTTCATCCATAGAAAAGAATATAATTTCCAATACCGAGAGACCACCCTAATAGTGTCTCCTCACCATATAGTTTGTCTCTTAGAACTAGGCCCTTCAGATCAGATAACTACCCAGTATTAATACAGTCCAAAATCATGGGTATAATAGATGTCAAATTCATAGATACTTGACCTTTAGACTCTTGAACATCTAGATGCATGTATGAAAATAGGTCCATTATCCATCACTCATCATAATATTACTATACTACCTTTATCTGTGTCTTTTAGATAAAAGCGTCTTCAATGACGTTGCCTTTTTCTGGTGTATAATCCAATTCAAAGTCAAAAAAATGTAGATACTCAACCCACCTCCTCTATTGAAGGTTCAAGTACTGCTGAGAAAATACGTACCTTGGGATCTTATGATCCATGTATACCACAAACCTCTCACCCATGAGATATTTTCTTTGACATCTCAGGGCATATACCACTACTGCTAACTCTAGATCATGAGTAGGGTAATTCCTATCATGCGGTCTCAGCTGCCTAGAGCCATAACAATTACTTGATCCCCCTTCATTAAAACTACTCTGAGTACAAATACAGATGTATCACAATACATTATATATGATTTACCCAACATAAGTAAAGTGAGGATAGGTGCTGAGGTTATCCTTCCTTTCTACTCCTAAAAAGATCTCTTGGAAGAATTAGAACAAATATTTTTACCTTTTTATTGGTAATCCCAGACATTGGTGTTGCCAAATGGGAGAAATCCTAGATACATCACCGATAATAACCTGCTAAACCCAGAAATCTATGAATTTCAAAGACATTATTAGGATATTCCCAAGATAAAATGGTTGTAACTTTCTCTAGGTCCACTAACACTCTTTCCTCTGAGATGACATGGAACAAGAAGTGCACTTTATTAATTCAAAATATGTATTTGGTTAGCTTGAAGTAAATCCGATGCTACCTCAATATACCCAAGAAGATTTCAAGATGTTTGACATGATCACCTACTGATTGGAAGTAAACTAAGACATCATAAAAAAACCCACCACAAACTGGTCTAGAAAAGGATGAAAGATCCTATTAATCAAGGCCATGAATACTACTGGTGGGATGGTTAGCCCAAATTACATCACTTAAAATTAATATAATCTATACATGCTCCTAAAACTAGTCCGAGGTATGGCCATTGGTCACACCCTTAACTGGTGGTAACCTGCCTCAAATTGATCTTGGATAAGATCTTAACACCTTTCAACTGATTGAAAAGATCATCAATGCACATAAGAGGATACTGGTTCTTGACCTTCATCTGGTTTAACCTCTAATAATTCACACATAACTTCTTGATGAAGAGAACCGGAGAACCCCAATGAGATGTTCTAGTCCATATGAAGCCTTTAGATTCTAGATCTTCCAACTGAACTTTCAACTCCCGAAGCTCTTTTAGTGCTATTATATAAAGTGGGGTCGAAAATAGCTCTTCTCTTGATACCAACTTGACCATGAAATCAATCTCTCACTTAGGAAGTAATCTAGATAACTCCTTAGGGAAGACATCCAAAAAATGTTATACCATTGGAGGAAAGGAATACTGCTTCATTCCACCATTATCTAGAGAAAAACTGGTTGTCTGATCCACGCGAAAATCCATTTTGCACTAAATTATCCCTACATGACCAACCTAAAGATCCTACTCACAATGGTGAGAATAAATACCTATTTTTGAATATATAAAGGTAAATCTATTCCTGTAATAGTATATATGAGAATAGTATAGAACTGGACAATCTATACTAAGAATCAAGTAGAAGCCTGTCATTTTTAGCATGAACGGTTAAAAAAATGGTAACCGCCAATCTATAGAGAAAATTCCTTGCAACATTTGATATTCTTTGATCACACTCCCAACAATGTGTCAATGGTCAAAACACCATCCAGTATTTCCATATCAAATCCCAAACAATTTTCAAAAAGATAAGATAGAAAATAATGAGATGTTCCTATATAAAAAAACTAAAGTTCCAAAGTATGGAATAACAACGGGGGGGGGGGGGGGGGTGAATCATTGTTCAATTTTATAAGTTTCAATTATTTTCAACACTTAACCCCTGTAACCTAATAATATTTATATCATTATCAAATTTTAGTAAATATTCATACATTAAATATTAGGAAATCAAGTAAATCACACAATATTTACAAGGTTTGGCCTCAATGTGAGAACCAACGTCCTTACCATAGCCACTCTCATGGGTCTATAGAAATCCACTATTAAGAATAAGTGAATAAAAATCATGCCAACTCCTGTTAGACACCTTAGATATCCCTATATGAATGATTATACTGACTCCCATCAGTTTAAAATATTTTCTTATAAAATAATTAATCCAAAAAAAAGAATAAATACTTTGTTGAATTTTATCTACAATTTCTTAGTCCAAATCCTCAGTCTGATTTGGATGAATCTGATTTTTTCTCAATACAATGATGCTGGATTCTGGATCCAATTTTTTGAGTACTATGATTCTGGATCCGATTCTCTAAATATGATAATACTGGATATGATTCTCTAAATACGATAATACTGGATCCAATTCTCTGAATTCAATAATTATGGATCCGATTATCTGAATATGATAATTCTAGATCCGATTATCTGAATACAATGATGCTAGATCTAATTGTCTGAAAATGATAAACTCACTCTCAATCTAAAAAAATCAAACTCTAATAGAATTATCAATTCAATTATTCTTCAATCAGATGGGAACTTTCACTTTTGAATTGTCTAGCACTCCTCCTTTTGCATGTGTGTGAAAGTTGTGAATGAACAAATGATCTGAGGAAGTATTTATAGGTTACACATAAAACAAAGGTGGGAAACTTGAAAACAATCCAGATTCCTCAAATCACAAAATTTCCAAAAATATCTCACATTTGAAACTTCAACTTTTACTTATTCAATCCTCCTTATATTTTTCATAGATTTACACAAAATTGAAATTCAATTTTTACCACTTCAATTCCTCATACCTTTATTAGCTCATTATGATCTTTTTCTTTCTCAGTTCATTATGATCATTTTCTTTCTCAGCCCATTACGATCTGTTTCTTTATCATCTTATTATGATCTGTTTCTTTCTAATCCCATTATGATATTTTTATTGGCATGGATATGATTTTCAGTATCCATTCCTCCATCCAGATCTGACCAATCTGGGTATGATTATTCTGGATACGAAAGTTTTATTATTGGTATGATGGAGATCAGATGCTAAAGTCCCTAATTCCAATAAGCCTCAATACGATGTAAACCCTATTATGATGGAATTATCATTATGATTAAGTTCTCATTATGATTTAATTATCATTATAATGAAAATTCCATTATGATTGAATTCTCATCACAATAAAATTCCCATTACGATGGAATTCTCATTACGATGAAATTCTTATTACGATGGAATTCTTCACTCTACAATTTTAAATTTCTTCAAACCTCTCTACCATTTCTTAAAAAGATTTTATCATGAATGTTTTCATGATTTGTGAGAAATTATTCATCAACAAAGAATCATATAATTTTTTAGAAAGTATTAAAAATTTCTAACTCCTGAATTCACTTTTTTCTTTAAAAAATCTTTAGTAGCTTTATTATTTCTCTGATTTTTTGGAATTCAATTATTTTAAATGTCATGATGATAGAACTGAATAAGATAAAGTGTTTTATCAATAAATTCATCTTCCTGAATTCATGTGTGTCTGGTGCATCTCAATATAAAAACCTAGGTTTGGAAACTTGTGTATGGAAAATAACCTCATTACGATGGACTGGGTTCGATTCCTGGAAAACAAAAAATTATTATAGAAAGAGAGTTAGTTTTCAAAAAATACAATTTTTTAAAAACAAATACTACAAAGGTTATTCAATGTCCCCCTTTATATTTGTTGACAACCCTCATTTAAAACTTTTCAAACTCTCATAATTTTTCACAATTCAACGTTTTTAAACAACTCAAGTTTTTTTTTGACTTTTATCAAAACATAAACTTTATTAGAAGAGAGTGTCCTAACACAACAATACCTGATAAATTAATGTTTTTGAAGGAATTACATACCTTAGTGGTAAGAAAATTTTGTGGCCATGTAAAGATAAACTCTTCTCACTTTTCTTTTTACACTTTCTTTTTCTATCCCCCATTATTTCTTTTATCACTTTCTTTTTATCTCACTTTTATTTTTTCTCTCTCACATTATTTATTTTCTCACTTTATTTTTCTCTCAATTTTTCCCCTCCCCGATTATATGATAACCACAACTTTAGATTCACAAAATAAAGATAAGTAAAAACTTCTTACAAAGTAAAAATTTATTACTTTCTCTCCCCCTTTGTTAAAATAATCAAAAGCACGGTGGGGGTACTTCCTTATGATATTTTTGGAAGAAATGGGTGAATTTTGAAAATGAAGTTTCACCCTCAATTCCACAAACCCTTCTTTTAGAATTTATTTTATAAAGATATCAGGAATCTGATACTTTATTGAAATGTTTTCTAATAAAACATCTCCAGTAACAACTTTATATTCTATAAAGTGAAACTTTATATCAATGTGTTTTGATCTTGAATATTGTAAATAATTCTTAGAAATATCAATTGAACTATAATTTTCACAAAGTATCATCAATGGTTTATAAAAATTTACTTTAAAATCTTCTATCTGAACTTTCATCCACAACATTTTAGTAAAAGATTGAGTAACTATATTCAAATTAAACTGTGCTCAAAGTTACATAACTTTGTTTCTTACTATGCCAACTCACACAACATTCACCTAAGAAAAATGTTCCTCCTAAGGTTAATTTTCTATCATTAAAATCTATAGTCCAATCAACATCAGTATAACCATGAAACATCATCTCACTGTTTCTTTTGTACAAAAACCCATGTGAAGATATTCCTTTGACATATCTTAGAATCCTCTTCGATGCCACCATATGTGATTCTTTTAGATTACTTTGATACATAGAACTCGAAGTTACAACATAAAAATATCATGTCTTGAGTCTGTAAGGAAAACAAGAATTCCAATTAGACTTCGAAAGTCTTTCTAATTCACACTTATTCCAGATTCATCTTTACTCAACTTTGTGCTCACTGAAATAGGAGTTGAAACTTATTTGGATTCTACCATCCCAAATTTTTTTAACAATTCCCTAGAATAATTTTATTGAGATAGAAAAATATATTTTTCACTTTGTTGAACTTGTTAGACAATGAATAAAGTTAATTCTGAAAATATATAAATTTAAAAATTCTTCTTCATTTCCTTAGAAAAAGTTTTATAATAATCTTCTCTATCCCAAAAAAAATTATATCATCCACACAAACAATTATAATTAGATTTATGAAGTCAAAATATTTCACATACAAGTTGCTATCAACTTTTACTTTATAAAAGTTCAACATTATAAAAAAAATTGCAAGTTTATAATACTAGGCATGTGGAGATTTTCTTATCCCATACAAGGATTTATTTAGTTTAAAACTTTTTTTATCCTCATCAAGTTGAAATATATAAGTTTGTTCAATGTAAACTTCTTCCTCAATCTCACCATTTATGAAATATGACTTTACATCCATATGATAAAATTTTTAATTCTGATGAGAAGCCACTACAAGAAACATTTAAATTGTTTCTAGGCTTCTAACAGGGAAAGGGTTTCATTAAAATACACACTTTCCACCTGTTCATATCCTTTAAAAACAAGTCTTTCTTTGTTTCTTGAAACTTCTCCATTCTCATTAAATTTATTTCTATAAACCCATTTAGTTCCAATAACATTTTTATTTGATGTCCATGTAACAAGTTTCCATATTTCATTCTTTTCAATTTGATCCAATTTTTCATTCATATCATCTACCAATTATTTATGTTGAATAAATTTCTGAAACTGATTCCAGTTCAACTTCTGAGATAAGTGAATTCTGATTATATAATCTCAAATTTCTTCTTTTCTGAACCAGAGCCTTCTAATTCCCAATATTGTTTCCAGATTCAACATATTTTTGTAAGGTAGTAAATTTCAAAGTTTCTTTCCCACCTGAAATTTCCTCACCACACGATTCTTATGAGTCTTGATAAGTATGTTTTGAGTTACTTTCACCATTGTTGTAATTATCCAGTTTATCCTCCTTAACATTCTCAACAACTTTTGTTAAGGAACTTTGAATTTTCAATTACCTTCACATCATATGAGTCCACTAACTTTTTTAAAGGTTTGTTACAACATTTTTAACTTCTTCTACTTGGTGAATAACCCATAAAAGTTCATTCCTCATCTTTCTCTTCAAAATTTCCCAAATCTAGATTTTTAATTTTGAGAAAACATGGAATTCCAAAAACTTTGAAGTATTTCAATAAAGGTTTTTTGTTATACCAAATTTCATAAGGAGTCTTGTTAGTTTTCAGTCTCAGCAAGAATTTTTTTGAATATGTATAGTATTACTAGTAACATCTCTGTAATAGAATTTTTAAAGTTTTTATTTAGGTAAAATACTTCTTCACATTTCAACTAAGATTATATTATTTCTTTATGATACTCTATTTTGTTGTGGAGTATAAGGAGCACTATACTAATTTTTGATACCATGATTTCTTAGATAATTTTCAAAATTATTACTTGTGAATTATATACCATTATCTTTTCTCATATTCTTTATGGAAACCCCCATTTCTTTCTTAACATCATTTATGAAAAATTTGAACATTTCAATAGCCTCTGACTTGTGCTTAATAAACATGATGTTTGTAATTTGAGTGACATCATCAATAAAAGTGATAATTTATAATTCTCTTTTTATTGATTGATGTCTCATCGGCCCACATAAATTGTAATGAATAATCTCAAGTGGTCCACTAGATTGAATCTCAGCCCTTTTAAGACCTTTTTAGTCATCTTTACTTTATGGAAAGTAATATAAACATCTTTATCTCTTCTTTTCAATTATGGAAAATTCTAGACAACATCAACTTAAAAAGATTATTTATGTTATTCTACCCAAGGTGTCCAAGTCTTTGGTGTCACAATTTTTTTTCATCTTCTGCACTCAAGTAACATGAGTTTTTGAATTCTTCTATTTTAAATAGATTCCCATGAGTTATTTCTCCTTTTTTAATGACTTTTCCATATTTCACAATTTTGATGATACAAAAATATTTTATAAAAAAAACTTCTTTTCCATCATCACATAGTTGACTTACACTGAGTAAGTTTTGTTTTAACCCATAAACAAGTAAAAATTCCTTATATTTCAACTTTTTCTATTCAATAGTAGTCATTCCAATTCCTTTGATTTTTAAGGAACCATAATTTCCAAAGGTAACTGATCCTCCATCATGACTTTCAACATGTTTTAAGATTTTTATATCACCTGTCATATGTGAAGAACAACCACTATCTAGTATCCATGGTTTGTTCCTTTAACTTTCTTTCAAGGATATCTCAATAACAAAAGCTCTTTCCTTAACTTTATTCTTTTTAGCTTTTAGTTCTTTTCAATAATAATAAACTTATTCTAGAAGGAGTGTCATAAATCTTTTGACATGATGACCAGCTTGATCACATCTTCTACAATATTCTTCAATACATTCAAATTGATATATTTTTTGGAAAGTTTCTAATATCTTGAGAATTCACTTTTTCAACTTTCTGTAAGTTAGGAAAGTTTCTCATTCTACTTTCACTATTTTATCCAATTTTCTCAATCCTTATTCTAGGTAAGGATAAGTTGTGCCAAAAATTATAATCCTTGTTCCCATATATTTCACAAAAACAACAATAACCATCAAATCTTTATTTTATATTGAAATGAGATCTTTATCTATTGAAAATTTATTGAGGTTGGTAATTTCTTTAAGCTCTAACATACTCAATATGTGGACCATATTTTCTTTTGAGTCAGTTTTCTACTTTGGTGGATTTGATAGGTTTTTCACATCCTTTCTCCACCCAAGCTTTCCAAACACTTTTTATAGAACCTCAAATGTTAAAATAATCATACGAAACATTATTTTTGGAAAGAGAAGATTTCACTTGATTCTCATATTGAGCCTTCTCAGTAACTTTAGAAGTCCCAGATTTTACTTATGAAGATTTTTTTATAGTTTTCATTTATCTTCCTCAAGGTTTTTTTAGACTCAATAAGTATTTATTGAAACTTATTAACTTATTCTTACTTAGTTTCTATCTTCTTAATAAGATTTTCAATCATCTTTCCCTATTCAGTAATTCTAAGTTTGTAACTTAAAATCTTCTCGATGTATTATTCCTCTTTCTTGATAATATCTTTTCTTCCATAAGAAACTTCTTGAAAATATTTCTTCATAATTATAATTTATTTCTTGAGAGTTTTTTTTCTCAAGACATGTAACAAGTTCTATTCTGATATGATACTCTATAAAAGATTCTTCAACACCTTCTTCACTCTCTAAGGAATCATTTGTTTTCTAAAATTTTTCAATGAAGGTTCTAAATTGTTTTGAACTTTCATCTTTAGAAGAACTATTTTCAATTGATTCTAATTCAACTTTCTTACTTAACATACTTATTTTGATTTTAGTAAACTTCTTCTTGTATCTGTTGGAAGACTTTTCTTATTTATCATTTTTGTTCCACTTCTTCCATTAAGGGTTTTCATCGGAATCATCTTGATATTATCCAACATTATTCTTGGGGGAATTCATAGCAAAGTGTCCGATTCCACCACACTCAAAACATTTGAGAGGAAGTTTACCTCCATACTTTCCTCTTCCTCTTCGATAGTTCTTGGATATAAGAGACATGATTTTTCATTCAAATCATCATCTTTTTTATCTTCAGAGTCACAAGGATTAACATTTTATACATCTTGAATTTTTAAATTTTTCATAGATTCAAAATCCATTTCATATTTCATATTATTTTTAAACATTGGAGCTTTCCTCATTTAATAATCAACAATAAAGTTACGTAATTCATCAAGAGATAAATCATCTTTATCTTCTCAAGAATAAATTTTATAATCAAACATGTCTGGAAAGTTTCTCATAAGTTTCTTCAAAATTATAGAATATTCCAAGACATATTTGAATCCTTTGATGTTGCAAAAAATTTCATTTACTCTGGTGACATATCCACCAATTGTTTCTTCGTCTCTCATTCTAATGTCTTCATACTTACTATTCTATATTTGTATCTTTTCTTCCTTAACTTTTTTATTCCCTTTGAAAACAATTTCTAGCTTGTACCACATACTTTTTGAAGTTTTGAGACCCATAACCTTCTGATAAACATTATCTTATAAGGACATAAGGATTTCATTTATATCCTTTCCATAAACTTCTATATTTCTATTATCAACAAAATTCATAGTAGAATCTTTTTTAATAGGTGGAAAACCAACAGTAGTAGCATCAACAACTTCCAATCCATGGGATATGTGATAAATAATCATCCTTTTTTTCCATCAATAATTATTTTTGCCTTCAAATATAGTAAATCCTATACTATTGATAGAATTGATATTATCAATGATAATGATTCAATAAGGTAACCTCCCTCTAATACTAATTGAATTTACAAAGGATAAAATGACAACTGAGAAGGGAGGGGGGGGGGGAGGTTTAATGAGTTGTTACCTTTTATAAGTTTTAATTATTTTCAAAACTTAACCCTTGAAACTTGTTAATATATATATCCTTATCAAATTTTAGAAAATACTCATGCATGAAATAATATAAAATCAAGTAAATGACACAATATTTACAAGGTTCAGCCTAAGCGTGAGAACCTACATCCTTTCCATAGCCACTCTCGTGGGTCTATGGAAATCCACTATTAAGAATAAGTGAATAAAACTTGTTTCAACTCCTGTTAGAAACCTTATATCTCCTGATAAGAATGATTATACTGATTACCGTCAGTTTACAATGTTTTCTTATAGAAAAATTATGCCAAAAAAAGAATAAATACTTTGTTTAATCTGCTCTACAATTGCTTAGTCTAAATCCTTATTTTGATTTGGCTAAATTTGATTTTTGATCAATTCAATGATGCTGGATTCTGGATCCAATTTTCTGAGCACTATGATTCTGGATCTGATTATCTGAAAATGATAATTCTGGATCTGATTCTATAAATATGATAACAATGGATCCAATTCTCTGAATATGATAATACTGGATCCAACACTCTAAATATGATAATGCTGGATTTGATTATATGAATACAATGATGCTAGATATGATTTTATGAAAATGATAAACTCACTCTCAATATTTAAAAATCAAAATCTAATAGAATATTCAATTAAATTCTTCTTCAATCATATGGGAATTTTCAATTTTTAATTCCCCAGTGCTTCTTTTTTTGTGCATGTGTGAGAGTTGCGAATGAACAAATGATCCGAGGAAGTATTTATAGGCGGCACCGAAAACAAAGGCGGGAAACTTGAAAATATTCCCGTTTCCCCAAATCTCAAAATCTCTAAAAATATATTACATTTAAAATTTCAATTTTTACTTCTTCAAACCTACTTATATTTCTCTGATATTTACACAAAATTGAAATTCTAGTTTGACCACTTCAATTCATCATACCTTTCTCTACTCATTATGATCTTTTTCTTTATTAGCTCATTACAGTCCTTTTCTTTTTCAGCTCATTACAATCCATTTCTTTATCGGCTCATTATGATCTATTTCTTTATCATCCTATTATTATCTTTTGATCGGCCTGGATACAATTGTCAGCATCGCTTACTCTTTTCATTTGGAATCTGAACAATCTGGGTATGATTATTCTGGATACGAAAGTTTTATAATTGGTATGATAGAGATCAGTTTCCAAAGTCCCTGATGGTGATCAACCTTAATACGATGTAAACCCCATTTCGATGGAATTCTCATTACGATGAAATTATCATTATGATGTAATTATCATTACGATGTGTTGGTCGGAGTAGATGACTCAAGAAGGGGGAGAATTGAGTATCTATAAAAATTTCTATTAAAAAGGGTTCTTTACAAAATAAAATCCCCCTATAAAAATAAATACAAAGTTAGTTTTTAGTGAGTTTATAAAAGCATTGAATGTTCAATTTGGTTCTTAGAATATTTATTAGTTCTCAGTTGTACCAATATTAAGATTAGTAAAACTTTCAAAACAAACCTAATGATTCAAAACAGATATAAACACTTGCTAAACTAACTATCAAAGTTTAGTTTATCATAATGTAGGAAATACTTAACACATAAGAAATATAATATAAATAGCACAGCGGAAAAAACAAGAGGTTCAGTCTCAAGCTAAGACTTAGTCCTCTCCACTTGGTGATCACCTTCCACAAATTAGTTTATATTAATAAACTTTTGATCTACACCCTGGATCGGGGTTAACAATAGAACACTCGGCTGTCCAGGTCACACTTGACCTCTACCACATTTATTCGTGGGAAAAACAAATAAACAGATCACACGGGATCTCTTCCACGGTTCTACATGGGATACAAGTGTAGGAAGGGATTAAGAGTGAGGATATTTTAATATCCTCCAGTTATGCTTAGTATATAGTGTGTGTAACAAATATACACACTGCACAATTAGTTACGATAAAACACAATAGAGTTATGAAAGAGAATAGAGTTTAGAATTATCTATGTGTGTTATGTAGTAATGCTCTGGACTCAATAGATGTTGAGAAAATTATATTTGAGTCCTCTACTGGAAGTTGAATTCAGAACAGAGTATCATAGTTTCTGTAATCCAGCTTCTACATGTAAAAAGGTTCAACTCGTTAGTGACTCAATGTACAGTGAGCTTCAACAAATATTGCTTGTTTGAAACTTCTTGTAATCTCAGGATTTTTGTTCCTCTCTTTGCTTATTCGAACAATCTATTTTTTCAGTGTGTTCTTCAAGCTCTATGTGTGTCTGTATATCTCTGTTTATTCATCTCACTTCTGTGTATTTTTGTTGAGATCAGATTGAAGTCCTTTTATACTTCAATATCCACTAGGTATGAATCTCTCTGCACATGCATTTACCTCATAGTATCTACGGATAGTCCTATAGACAACATTAAATAATGTCAGAAACATTATTTTTTCTAAAAATTACCATTAGAAATAAATTTGAATTAATAAAATCAAAGCATTTATTTATGAATATTGGTGATTCATCTTCAGTCTGTTGTCTTCGGTTTGGTAACATCGGTCTGTCAACTTCTGTGTGTCGACTTCGGTCTATCAATCTTCAGTTTTTCAATCTTTAGTTTGTCAGCTTCGGTGTGTCAACTTTAGTCTGTCAATCTTAGGTGTGTAAATCTTTGGTTTGTCAACTTTGGTGTGTTGACTTCAGTCTGTCAATCTTCAGTTTGTCAAACTTCAATGTGTCGACTTTGGTGTGTCGTTTTTGGTCTGTCAAACTTTGGTATGTCGAACTTCGGTGTGTCGAAATTCGGTGTGTCAACTTCAGTCTGTCAAACTTCAGTGTGTCGACTTCGGTGTGTCGACTTCGGTGTGTCGAACTTCGTTCTTACACAAATCATTACAAGACTAAGAGTTATCAAAAAATACATGTAAAAAATACACTGGTAAACATATTGATTCATGAATAGGTTATTGAATTATTCAAGTATATTATTATGTATGACATAATTTATTTACTTAGATATTAAATGGCATGATAATCTGTATATTGACATTATTTGTGATTATGAAAACTAAAAAATCCTAGAGGGTCCAAAAATATCCCCCTTTTTGATAATCACAAATTATAGCATACATGAAAAAATATATTGAATAAATATAGCTTGACATAGAATGCTGCCCTGAAAGTAATTGTCAAATATAACTAAAGTTTTTTTTCTTGCTTGAAATTTTAACAAAGCTCCCCCTCACTAAATGGATTAAGGTGAGTAGATTCCATGTGTCATAAACCAGAAAAACTCCCCCTTAGATAAATAATGTACAACTTACATATAATGGATGCCTTATTTTTCTCCCCCTTTTGGGATAAACAAAAAAAGAAAAAAGAAAAAGGAGCAAGGAAAAATAATAAAATAGAAAGGGTATCATAAGGATTTTCATTAAAAGGCATAAAAGTATAAGGCACACAAAAAGATACAAATCCCTATCAAAAGATTCAATCCACCACTAAGGGTTTGGATGCTGAGGAGATTTGCATTTATCTAAAAGATCTGAGGTAGAAAGAGAATGTTTGGAAGTGGTAGAGGGAAGAGGTGTTTTAAAGATAACACCAGGAAGGGAAACACCTGTAGAAATAGTAACTGCAAGGGTAGGCCGCCTTTCTGACAACACAGGACTAAGAGTCTGCTCTGTAATGATCGGTCGAATCTGGGTAAGGCCTGAGAGATAGTAATTAGAGCAGGAGGCCGAGAGGGAGGACCAATTGAAGTAGCTGTAGGGACCACAATAGCCTTGTCCTAAACATGCAGATAAGGCTCAAGGAGATTGATGAAATCATTAATTATTTCACCACCATATTGCATTGCCTTCTCGAAGTCATCCTTATTTTCCATAAATTTACTTAGAAAAGGTGTAAACTCATTCAATTGAAGGACTTTCTTCTTGAAATATTCTGTTACTGGGGGAATTCTAAAATTTTCTTCAAGAAACTTGAAGCTTTTGATGAGATCACGCTTTGTATAAATCTTAGTGAAATACTTATCCACTTTTCTAGAATTTGTTTCTGTTGATTTTCAACATTAGGAAGAGGTGATCTGTCCTCATGTTCAGCATATCCATGACTAATAACCTGTTGTTTAACATGCTCAACACCCTCACTAGCTCCATGTACTGATTCCTCACTGGATCTGTCAACCACCTTTTGTCCCACTTTTAGAGATTCATTCACATGCTCATCATTTCCTCCATTATCACCACCATCATCATCGTCATAATTATCATCATCTGATTTCTCATCAGATTTACTGACATAGCCTTCAACTCCTGTAACTTCAGTTTCTTCTTCATCCTCATCACCTAAAATTGATTCTCTAGAGGGAAAATCCAAAGGTGGACTACCAGGTCTATAAGTCACATCTTTGGGACTTTCAAAAATATCATGGTCACTCCTATAGTGAAAAGGAGATCCTTCCTCCCTTGGCACTTTAGGATCAACTTCCTCATCAGAATAAACTGGAACCTCTCCTCATTTGAGACCTGGATCAACTTGGTCCTTTAGTCTAGAAGGGTGGTCAACTGGATTGAAATCCTTATACAACCTTTCCTCATCTCCTACCCAACATCTCTTCCATGGGTTCTAGAAGATTTTCATCCTCTTAAAAATGTCTTTTTAAAGACAAAAGCCACTACAGGCACTTAACACTTCATCTCCATCTTCCACACAACCTAATCTTTTCAACATAGAAAAAATCATCCTCGGATAGTATAAAAAGGTTTCCTTCTTGGATGGATTAATCAAATCAGATATATGAACCATTAGATACCTAAACAGATTCAATTTTATCCCATGTTTGAAAAAAAAAGATCAAGAAAACATCCTGATACTTCACAACAGAGAAATATCCCTTCCTTGGGAAGATTTGATGTTGTATGAACTTAAAAATCAGTCTCACTTCTCCTTCAAATTCATTTGAAACAGTCCTCCTGGATTCTCCATTTCCAGTTAGCTCCTTCAGAGCATCTTCATAAGAGAAAAAATTAGAGGAAGGTGGAATGTTTCCAGGATAGTCAGCAAAGACACCTTCATGAGGCATTTCCAAGCATTCATCCCATTCCATAGATGAAAAAACTATCTCCTTTCCATTTACTACAGACTTCATCTTTGCTGCCTTAGCTTCATCTAGGTATATCATCAAATGTTGATAGAACTCATGCACTAGCTGGGGATAATATGGTATTTCATTGTTGGTGAACCAACTAAGTCATCCTTGTGATTCCAACACTGTCAACAAAAAGGACTTTCTTGACAGAAGCCATATAGAAGACACCTCTTTTTCATTTATAACCACTTTGCTTTCCATGCTTGGTTTCGCAGTCCCACTAGACTCACCTTTCTGTCGCTCAGCAGAAGGAGATTTTCTAGTTTCTTCCATTGCGTGCTTAGTCCTCACCATGACAAGGCTTCAGATTCCAACAAAGTTGAGAGGCTGTGAGTCGAGAGGAAGATTGACAAAAGGTAAAAGGTTTAATAGCAAAGGATAAGGTGAAAGGTTGGTATGGATTGAACTAAATATATCATTTATGGATTGTAACTCATAAATCATAAAACTTTAAACGTGGAAAAAAGAATCATACAAAAAAACGTCGTTTTATTTAACACAGAATAAATTTACAAAACAATCCTTAAATACATTTGTGTCAATGAATCAGTTTCAGGGATCAGTTTTATAAGATCAGTTTCAAGAATCAGTTTTAAGGACCAGTTTTAAGAAGATTAGTTTCAAGAATCGGTTTTAAGGATCAGTTTTAAGGATCAGTTTTAAGGATCAGTTTTAAGGATCGGTTTTAAGGATCAATTTTAAGAAGATCGGTTTCAAGAATCAGTTTTAAGGATTGGTTTTGAGAAGATCTGTTTCAAGAATCGGTTTTAAGGATCAGTTTTAATAAGATTGGATTCAAGAATCGGTTTTAAGGATCAGTTTTAAGGATCGGTTTTAAGGATCAGTTTTAAGGATTGTTTTTAAGGATAAATTTTAAGGATCATCTACTGATTTATCATTCCTAGTTCATGTATGATGTAATTCATTCTCTCATAATTTAAGGGTTCAGTGAATATATCAGTAAGCTGATGTTCAGTCCCAATAAACTCTAAAGTTATATCACCTTTTTGATAATGATCTCTCAAAAAGTGACATATTACATCGATATGATTTGTTCTAGAATGAGAAATTGGATTTTTATAAATGTTAATAGAACTTGTGTTGTCACAGTTTATGGGGATATGTCTAAATTAAAATCCATAGTCTAATAAGGTGTGTTACATCCACAAAATTTGTGCACAACAACTACCAGCAGCAATATACTCTGCTTCAGAAGTTGATAATGCTACTGGATTTTTCTTTTCACTACACCATGATATTAGTGACTTTCCCAAAAAGTGACATATTCCAGAGGTACTCTTTCTATCTAACTTACATCCACTAAAATCAGCATCTAAACAGCTAACCAAATCAAACAGTTGTCCTTTTGGATAGAACAGTCGTAAGTTAGTTGTATATTTGAGGTATTTGAAAATTCTTTTAACACTATTTAGATTTGACTCTTTGGTTTTCTTGAAATCTCTCACACATACACACACTGAACACAATATCTGGTCTACTAGCAGTTAAGTACAAAAAACTCCCAATCATTCCTCTGTAAGCAGTTTGATCAACTGATTTTCCATTTTCATCAAGATCTAACTTACATGTAGAACTCATAGGGGTTTCACTTCCCTTAATGATATCAAAACCATATCTTTTCAAAAGATATTTTGTTTACTTACATTTATTTAAAATAATACCTTCTTTATTTTGAAATATTTGAAATCTAAGAAAATATTTAAGTTTACCCATTAGACTCATTTCAAACTCACTTTGTATTATGTTTGAAAAATCATTACATAAATAATTTTTAGAATATCCAAAAATAATATCATCTACATATATTTAGGCTATTAAAACTTCTTTCGAATCTCTTTTTATAAATAAAGTAGGATCTACAAGTCCTTCTGTAAAACCTTTAGAAATAAGAAAATTACTTGACCTTTCATACCAAGCACTTGGAGCTTATTTCAAACCATATAAAGTTTTTGATAATTTGAACACATGATTTGGAAACTGTGGATTTGTAAAAATAGGGGGTTGTTAAATAAAAACATCCTCAATTATATAATCATTTATGAATGCACTTTTTACATCCATTTGATAAAGTTTAAAATTCAAGTGTGTTGCATAGGCAAGTAAGATCCTAATTGCCTCAAGTCTAGTTACTGGTGAAAAGGTCTCTTCATAATAAATTCCATCTTCTTGATTATATCCTTGTGCAAATAGTCTAGTTTTATTCCTAACTATATTTCCAACTTCATCAACCTTATTTCTAAACACCCGTTTGGTTCATATTGTCAAAGTATCCTTAGTTCTATCCATAAGTTTCCAAAATTTATTTCTTTCAAACTGATTAAGTTTTTATTGAATGGACATTACCCAAAATTCATCATTGATTACATCATTGATATTTTTAGGTTCAAGTTGTGATAAAAAGGATTGATGTTCAACTTGGTTTCTCAAGGAAGCTCTGGTTTGTGTTCCTCTATCTAAATATCCAAAAACAGCATCTAAGGGATGATTCTTAAGGGTTCTAGTTGGTCTAGAGAAAGTAGGACTAGATATTTCAGGTTGGTCGGGTTGATTTTGTTCACTACGATTAGGATGTGGAGAATTTTCATAACTGGAAGTTTTCACAGATTCTTTCACATGGTGATTTGAGGTTGTATCATCAATTTCCAGATTGGACATAGCTTCTTTAATATTTTCTAGTGAAGTCTTGGGTTCATGTGGATCTGCTTTATCAAACTTGATGTTTACAGACTCCTCCACACATTTGGTTTTCTTGTTAAAGACTCTATAGGATTTACTTGATGTAGAATATCCAAGAAATATTCCATCATCACATTTATAGGAAAATTTATCTAAATTATATTTAGTGTTCATAATATAGACTTTACATCCAAACACTTTAAAATAACCTACTTTGGGTTGCCTATTATTCCACAACTCGTAAGGAGTTTTCTTAATAATGGGTCTAATTAGGACTCTGTTTATTATGTAGCAAGCTGTATTAATAGCTTCAGCCCAAAAATAAATGTGTAAATCATATTCATTAAGCATAGTCCGAGAAATTTCTTGTATGGTTATATTTATTATTTCTACCACACCATTCTGTTGGGGTGTCCTAGGTGTAGATAAGTTATGATTATAGCCACTTTGTGAGAAAAAGGCTTCAAAATCTTGATTTTCAAACTCACACCCATGATCACTTCTTAAGGATTTAATCTTAAATCCACTAAAATTTTCTACAGTCCTAGCATACTTAGCAAATTGTGAGAAAGCTTCACTTTTATGAGAAAAAAAAGGTACAGTTATACCTAGAGAAATCATCTACAAGAATATAAACATAGTGTTTCCCATTGAGACTTGAAACTCTAGATGGTCCAAACAAGTTCATGTAAACCAACTCAAGGGGTTGATAAGTAGTTACTTCTTTATTTGGTTTGAAAGAGATTTTATGATGCTTTCCTTTTTGAAAAGGATTACATACATTATTTATTGGAAACTCGAATTTGGGTAAGTCTCGAACTAATCCTTTTATAGTTAACTTCCTAAGAGAGTACACATTGCAGTTTTGCAATCATCTGTGCCATAACCAAGATTCCTTATAAAAAAAATTTAAACATGAAACATTTTTCTTAGCTAAAGAATCTAAATCCACATCATATACATTTTCATTTCTAAGAGAAGTAAATATTAAATCATTTTTAGAATTACAAATATTACATGCAACATTTTCAAATTTAACATTGAATCCATCATCACACAATTGAGAGATACTAAGTAAATTGTACTTTAATCCATCAACAAAAAGTACTTTTGAAATTATTACAGTATTAGGGTTACCAATCTGGCCTAAGCAGATGATATTCTTTTTTTCATTATCACCGAATGTGACATTTCCAACATAAACATTAATTAGGCTTTTGAAGCATGAGTAGTCTCCTGTCATGTGCCTTGAACATCCACTGTCCAAGTACCAAAGTGTTTACAGGATCTCGTTAAATTTTTTTTCTGTAGAACATATTAAGTGTAGGGTAACTTTGGTACCCAAATTTTCTTGGGTCCAGAGAGGTTAGCAAGTAAAACTTTGGAGACCCAAAATTGTCTCACATATTTCCTATAATCAACAGATATATTTTGAGACATAAACACTTTGTTTGGTCCTTTAAAGAATTTTTTTTCAATAAATGGTCCAGAACTTCAATTAGTTGTGAACTGTACAGATTTTGGAAAAAATTTAGTTTTAATAATCCTTCTCTGTCCTGATTGATATCCTAGACCAGTTGTGTATTTTAGAGAAATATGTTTTCCTAGTAACTGATTCAAGGTATCTCTACCTGCAGTAAACTTCTCAAGATCTCTCTGTAATTGCTCATTTGATAATTTTAGTTCAGTATTTTCTTTTAACAGCTGATCACATTTTCCTTTCTCAATATCCAGATCAGACTTATAATTGGCATTTAGATCATGTTTCCTTTTCAATAATTTATATTTATTCTTGAGTTCATTAAAGGTATCCTCAAACATTCCACAAGTATTCAAATAGTTCATCCTTAGTCATATTTTCATCATTGTTTGATTCAATTTCATTCTAAGAATATTAATTATTATGTATAGGAGAATTGGGTGTTACCTCAGATGTTTCTATCATGAAACACAGGTGTGCATGTTTATTCTTGTCAATATCAGAAGTACTATATCCACTTGATCTATCTTCTGAGGCACTCTAGGTGGATTTCATAGCCTTTTTATATCCTTTTCCCTTTTCTTCACACTTCTTCTTAAATTTCTGCTTGGGGCAATCATCTTTCACATGAACTTTTCATTTTCACTCATAATAGACTATCTCATTTGTATTATCATTTCATTTACTATCCTTTTTCCACTATCCTTTATTATCATACCTTCCTTTGTAGTTTTATTTTCTAAATAACTTTTTATTTTGGTAGAACTTCTTGAATCTCCTTGCAAGATGAGCCATCTCATCATCACTATCAGAGTATGAGCCTTTACTTGTGGAAGTGTCTACAGGAACTTGAACTTTTTCTTTATCCTTATTCTTTGAGGTAGCAGTCTTGAATGCTACAGATTTATTCCTTGGTTCTTCATCTACTTCTTGATTCACCTTAAGTTCTTCTTCATACATCATAAGATTTCCAATTAGTTCCTTCACTGGTAGCTTTCATATGTCACATGATTCTCAAATAGAAATAGAAGTTCCTCTCCATTTGTCAGGTAAACATCAAAGCAACCTCATAATCTGGTCATTGTTATCCACTGGTCTCCCAAGAAGACTCATAGTATTCACTATTTCATTGAAATTGAGATACATTTCAGAGATAAGTTCATTAGGTTTCATTTTAAAGCTATCATATTTGATAGTAAAAGTATTCAATCACATTTCTTTGACATTAGATGTTCCTTCATGGGAAATAGAGAGAGTATCCCAAATTTCATTTGCAGTTTTACAAGGAGATATTCGGTTAAAATCCTCATCTCCTAGGTCACAGTACAAAGAATTCATTGCTTTACAATTATTGTTATAGGCAGTCTTGGTAGGTTCATCCCAAGCTTTTCTAGCAGTTTTAGGAATATCATATTTACTTTCAATAGTAGTCCAGATTTCAAATCCCATAAATTTTTAGATGTATTTTCATTTTAAGCTTCCACTGAGCATAGTTAGTTCCATTAAAAAAAGGTGGTCTGTTAGTATCAGCTCCTTCTAATCTATTTTCCACGATAAAGGTTGTATAGCAATTTCAAAGAGATAAAAATTTAGAAAGAACAAAAATTTGAAGATCTTTGAAACACAACTATAATCACAGTTGACATGATTTAAAAAATAATAGTAACTTTCAATCCCTTTGATACCAAATGTTGGTCAGAGTAGATGACTCAAGAGGGGAGTGAATTGAGTATCTATTAAAATTTCTATTAAAAAGGGTTCTTTACAAAATAATATCCCCCTATAAAAATAAACACAAAGTCAGTTTGTAGTGAATTTATAAAAGTCTTGAAGGTTCAATTTGGTTTTCATAAGATTGATTAGTTCCCATTTGTTCCAATATTAAGATTAGTAAAACTTTCGAAACAAACCTACTGATTCAAAACCGATGTAAAAACTTTCTAAACTAACTATCAAAGTTCAGTTTATCTTAATGCAGGAAATACTTAACACATAAGAAATATAAGATAAACAACACAACATAAAAAACAAGAGGTTCAGTCTCAAGATGAGACTTAGTCCTCTCCACTTGGTGATCACCTACCACCAAATAGTTTATATTAATAAACTTTTGATCCACACCCTAGATCGGGGTTCACAACAGCACACTCGGCTGTCCAGGTCACACTTGACCTTGACCACAATTTTTTGTGGTAAGAACAAATAAAAAGATCATACAGGATCTCTTCCACAGTTCTACGTGGGATAAAAGTGTAAGAAGGTATTGAGAGTGAGGCTTTTTTAATATCCTCTAGTTATGCTCAGGAGATTGTGTGTGTAACAAATATACACACTACTCAATTAGTAACGATAAAACACAACATAGTTATGAAAGAGAATAGAGTTAATAATTCTCTCTGTGTGTTATGCTGTAATGATCTGGACTCAATAGATGTTGAGAACATGATATTTGAGTCCTCTTCTAGAATTTGACTTCAGAACAGAGTATCACAGTTTCTGTAATCCAGCTTCTACATGTGAAAAGGCTCAGCTCGTTAGTGTCTCGATGTATAGTGAGATTCAGCAAATATTTCTTGTTCAAAACTTCTTGTAATCTCAAGTGTTTTGTTCCTCTCTTTGCATATTCGCACACTCTATTTTTTCAGTGTGTTATTCAATATCTATGTGTGTCTATATATCTCTGTGTATTCATCTCACTTCTGAGTATTTTTGTTGAGCTCGGATTGAAGTCCTTTGATACTTCAAGATCCACTAGGTATGAAGATCTCCGCACGTTCATGTACCTCGTACTATCTACAGATAGTTCTACAGACAACATTAAATAATATCTAAAACATTAATTTTTCTAAATATGACTATTAGAAATAAATTTTAATTAATAAAATCAAAGTAGTTATTTATGACTAGTGATGAGTCATCTTTGGTCTCTTGTCTTTGGTTTAGTAACATCGGTCTATCAACTTCGGTGTGTCAACTTCGGTCTATCAATCTTCGGTTTGTCAATATTTGGTTTGTTAGCTTTGGTGTGTCGAATTCGGTCTATCAATATTTGGTGTGTCAATCTTTGGTTTGTTAACTTCGGTGTGTTGACTTTGGTCTGTCAGTCTTCAGTTTGTTAAACTTCGGTGTGTGGACTTCGGTGTGTCATTTTCGGTCTGTCAAATTTCAGTCTGTCAAACTTCATTGTGTCGAACTTCGATGTGTCGACTTTAGTCTATCAAACTTTGGTGTGTCGACTTCGGTGTGTTGAAATTCGGTCTTTCATGAATCATTACAAGACTAAGAGTTATCCAAAAATGCATGTAAAAAATAAACTGGTAAACATATTGATTCATGAATATGTTATTGACTTATTCAAGTATATTGTTATGTATGAAATAATTGATTTACTTAGATATTAAATAGAATGATAATCTGTATATTGACATTATTTGTGATTATGAAAACTACAAAATCATAGAGGGTCCAACACGATGAAATTCCCAGTATGATGGAATTCCCATTACGATAAATTTCTTACTATAATGGAATTATCATTACAATAAAATTCCTATTATTATGGAATTCTTCACTATGAAATTTTGAATTTATTCAAACCTATCCACCATTTCTTTAAAAACTTTTATCATTAATGTTTTCATGATTTGTGAGAAATTCTTGATTATAAAATCATCTTATGATTTTGTTTAGAAAGTATGAAAACCTTATAAATCCTAATTTTACTTTCTTCTTTCAAAACTCTTTAGCATCTTTATTATTTACATGATTCTTTTTAATTCAATTGTTTTCAATGTCATTTCGAGGAACATGAATATGATAATGTGTCTGATCAAAAACTTCATCTGCCTGACTTTATCTGTGTCTACTACAGCTCAATATGAAAGTCTAGGTCTAGAAACATGTGTTTGGAAAATAACCTCCTTACGATGGATTGGGTCTGATTCCTGAAAAAAATACATTATTTTAAAAATATATTTAGTTGTCAAAATATATTTTTTTAAAACAAACACCACAAAGGTTCTTAAAAAACTTAAGCTACGGTTGATGATACCAGAATTATACCTATAATGGAAGATAGTCCTATATCTATGTTAGTCATAGTAGTCTCTAAAATGTGCATCTGACTTGTCTATCTTCCCTGGGCTATAGCCTAACTACCTTGATCTATTTCTCTTACTTGGTACTGATGATCCTACACTGGGGTACCACATCCCATACCTCATCTTGAAAGGCTAGTTAAACTCTAGATACTGGCCATATGAGGGGTAGTTGATCCCCTTCCCAACTCAGGTGCCTATACTGATCCCTTACTACTGTTCTACTATAGAATGTTCATAAAAAACCTCAAATATGACCCAAACTACCACATAAGTAAGATACCAGACTTCATTGAGGAACATCATTGTTAAAATTTATGGTTTCAAAACCTTTATGATGGTTAATGAATTTTTTTGAGTCTATGTGGAGTCTTGGGGGTGTTTTGGGGGTTTAAGATACGAAAGAAGTATGAATGGGTCCATCCAGTGCATGTATCATGGTTGGTACACAGTTAGTAGTAATTTTCTCCCTAACTATTCATTCCTAGGGGAGGGGTGGACGGTTTGAAGAAACCATGCAAGGGGAAAGGAAAACCATACATGATTAGACAGAGCCATCCTGCATGGTTAGAACACTATTTTTCAAACTGTGTAGGATCCTTAGGTAACCATGTGGCCTGGCCCCCTCTTGGATAGTGGGTGGCATATGGTTGGCACTCGTTTTGGCCAACTGTGCAGCCAAACCGTGTACCCCTTTAAAAGTGTGATTTTACCATTTTTCCTCTCCGACCTTAAGTGATCCAACTCAATATTTTGATCCATTATTTGTCCTAAAACCCTTAGGATGAAACAAATTGTCCAATACTCCCCAATTATTGATCTCCATCATTTATAGTCTATTTAGAGCACCGTTGGTTGCGAATTGAAGCTCTAGGTGTGTCTAATGCTCCCATTCCTTCTATTTTTAGGATTAGGGTTTGCGTGGTTCTTATTCTTCTTATTAATCCATAAAAACCTATTTTTATAGTAGTTATTAGGTTAGGTATTCTAAGGGTGTTTGAGTCTGAGTCAAGGGCCAAGGTTAAGAGAGCTTTAATCTTCAGAATTGAGGTAGATGGTCTACAAGTTATATCCCATATTCTTGATGTTTGGTTTATGTGTATGTGCTTGTTCTATTGACCCATTATTATTGTTATTTTGATTCCCATAACAAGAAATGATAAATTGGATGGATAAATGATGAATTGAACCCATCATGATCCCCATGGGATGCATTTAGGTTGACTAGACCAATTATAGGGCCACCCATGGGGTGTGCCATCATACTAAACATGGTAAATTGTGATGGTAAGTATAGAATTGATTTATTATGATGTAGATCCCATGGTAAATATGATTAATGATAACTTTAATTATGAAAGGGAATTGATGGTAGTTTTTCTTAGTTGTGACATGACATAAAGGGTCGTTTATAATATCGTTAATGGGTCAAATGAATCAAGTGAATGTGTTAAATGACATATGGTAATAAATGAGAATTTGTAAATGGGCAAGGCATGAAGATGATTTATGTATTGATTGAACTACAAAATGTTAATGTTTTGTGTATTGTTTAATTATAGTCCATTGAAATGGTTTATGTGATGAATGGTTAATAAAGAATGTTCACATGACTTGGTGGTATGTGGGGAATTAGACTAAGGATCCTCCCACGGGTCGGGTTGGACTGAGGCTCTAAACCCCACTCCTAGAATTCAAGGGTTAGAGAGTCAAACTAAGGCTCTAGGCCCCTAATGGTTGAATTGTATAATATTGCCTTGACTGAGGTACGAAGTTAGTGTGATGTAAGTAACCGTGAAATGGTTTCCCTAGTGAAATTGGGAACTTTTTTTTTGTTTTTTTATTCTTAGTGGTTGATCGACATAGAATGTTCTATTATAAATGATTTGGATAACCCTTTAATTAAATGATGTAAATGGTTTAAGTGAATAACTATTAATTAATGGACCAATTAATATTTTTTTTACCTTTTTGTTATTTAGTACATGCATACACTATCTTTTTAGACTGGATATTTTGTGGACACCATTGGGGTGACCTACTGAGTTGTATTCACACCCTACCCAGGCTACCGTTGGGTACCTAAGAAGATTTCATGGTTTTAGGTTAGGATAAGGGAAATGACCACATACTAGATGGTTGAGTTGGGCATAGGATGTGCATGGATGATGGATCCATACTTGGATTCAGGACCCATTTTTGTGTATTCTTAATTTTTTTTTATTTTGGGGGTTTTCTTTACATTTGACACAATATTACATGACATATCATTTTGAAAATTTAGTAGTGGGATTGTACCCAATTTTGGGAAATGGTTGGTAATGAATTATTATTATTTAGGATTTACTGTTTCCTTCATTTCATACCTTATATATTGTGGATTAATTTGATAAAGAGGGTATATTCTCCCCATGTGATCTTTTGAGAACTCACTGCTAGCCGACATCCTATGGCATATGGGGAGACATGCTTGAGGTCATGTGGGGACCCGACTCAGGGCACCAGTTTAGTGACCTTCAGGTTGGGGATATTACAAAGTGGTATCAAAGTAGTACTTTTCTATTGTTTTATTATTTTGGTGTGGTATTTAAAATACTAGGACATGTCAAGACTTATAAATGAGCTCTTTCATGATAGAAACTAACCCATTTATGGGGGAGATCCCAATTACCCTGGGTTGGGATTATTGCTCTTGATGTGTGTTGGTACATTTGAATGATATTTCACCGTTTAGTGATAAAATCATTATGTGATATGACAATTTTATGATATTTTACTCGTGGATGAAATGGTATGAGGTTGTGCATCCATGTATCATTTTAGGAACCTAGGGATATAGATGAAATACATCATGGTAGGCACACACACGGAGGATGTGTGGATCATGAAGAATGAACATGAATCCCATTTTCTTTGATTTTTTTAAAGGATCGATGTCTACTAGAGATTATGAATATGGGTAAATGGAAATAATGGTTAAATAATGGTTCATATTGGAAATTTAAAAATGGGTTCAATTTTTGGTGGTAATATTTTTTTTAAAAAATGGAAGGGTGTATAAAATAGAAATATGTGATTTGTGAAAGTAAGAATGGTTTAAAAGGGTGTTTAATGAAAATTCTAATGATTGAGTGAGTTTTTCTCCCATGTAGACTATGAACTGAATTTGGGAAGGCCCATGGTAGTGATGGAGATGTGATGATATCCTTTAGGATAGTATATGTGGAATGGGTTGTTTATATCTAGTGGAGATCCATCTTCTTTGTAACTATGGATGATTTGTGTTATGTGTTCTGAGATGTGTGTTTAGAATTGTAGGAAGATACCACCACGACAATGTGTTCTGGTTGGATGATAAGAGGATGTTGCTGAGAATGATCCTCTAGATGCGGAGTAGGAAAACTCAGTGATAAAGGGTAATGGGGGGGGGAGTAGTTTCATGTAAACTTTGCTCGTTTTATGAAGATTATGGAAAAAGACCTAGGGTGGGTTGTGCTGAGTATGTTTGAGATGACTAGGGAGTTCTAGCCACAACAACCTCCAACTTTTTCTAGATAGGGTGGACCTGATGAAACCGAGTTCTAGATAAAGTACATTAAGACGATTCTTGATCACTTAGAGACTCCTCCTAAGAATAGAGTCAAGTTGGTGACTTACATGTTGTGAGGGAAGACAAAGCGTTGGTGGGATTTTAGGGTTCAGACCTAGCAGGCTAATGGTATGATATGAAAATATTTATAAGAAATGTTTCTAGAACATTTCTATCTGGAAACCCTAAGATAGGAGAAGGCTGTGGAATTTATGAGTTAGACCCAGGGGACCATGACAATGATGGATTATGTTGGATTCTTCACTAACTTTCAGTGCCTTATTCCAATTTTTTCAGGGGATGAGGCAGCTACAATGAGATGTTTTTAGGATGGAATTAGACATGATATTAAGTCCCATGTGAATATATTTCCCTTAAAGAGGTTTAATGAGTTGGTAGATCATGAAATTATTTCCAAAAGGAAACCTCAAGGAGTGTTCTAGTGGTGGATATGTATCTCTAGTTGGGTGACTCAGTGGAACAATTTCTGAAGGAAGGAAGCGCCAATTTGAGAGTTTACACCAGGGAAGTGGGGGATAGAGTAGTCAAAAGAGGGATATATAATCTTAGGTTAGTGATTGAGTTTTCTAATATTAGTGTGGTAGGACGAGGCACATATGTAGTTAGTGTCACCAACAACCCATTGAGTTCCAAGCGTGTTGTAGGTTAGGGAATGTGCATAGGTTTTGTAGGAAACCTTGACAAATGGATGCTGATAGAGGATTGAGTCCGATACAAAGGAATATAAAGGGGTTTGACAACCCCATATCAGGTAGGTATTTGGATCTCTATAATATATATTGGTCGGGGTAATGGATGTGGTACTCTGGTTTGAGATAATCCTTATCCATAAGGTAGTGCAGCGCCAGGAACTCAGATCAGAGCTTACGGTAGAGGGGTAGGTCGGCTTTGGGCAATTCAACCTATACCTAGAGGTGGTGAGGTTGGGATATCCACACTTAGAGGCATGATTATTGTATCTTCCACTCTTGTTAGTGATTTTTTTGATACACGTTCCTCCTATTCTTGTATATATGCCAAATTTTTGAGTGCCTTGGGCCTAGTAGTGTAATATATGTGTGGATTTATTTCGATTTATACACCTTTGGGAGTTTGAGCAGAAAATATAAAACAGTTTAAAGTGTGTACCCTCAATATTGGTAGGTATTGTTTTATTTGGGACTTTTTTGTGCTAGAGATGTCGGGTTTTGATTTGATTTTGGTCATGAATTGGATAGTGGTGTACCAGACCCATATTGAATGTTACCACCAAATTGTAAAATTTACATCCTCGGAGGGGAGTGTATATGTTCAATGTGGTGAATGGGATATCCAAGCTGGCCATACAGGGCCAGTCTATCAGTAGTTGGGTTAACTCACCGCCCAAGTGGCTTGTCTTGAGCTTGATTATGGAGGGGGGGGGGTGAAGTAACTTTTCTTTCCTCCTATGGTGTATTGGCTTCCGGATGTGTTTCCTAAAGACTTATTGGGGCTGGCACCTAAGAGGGAGGTTGAGTTCATGATAGAGTTACTACCAGGAATAGAAGTAGTTTCTATTCCTCCATATATAATAGAACCAATAGAACTCCAAGAACTTAAAACTCAGTTGGAAGAGATGAAGAAAAAGGGGTTTATCCTCTTGAGTAAACCACCTTGGGGATATCCAGTGTTTTTTTTCTAATAAGGATGATGGATACTTATAGCTGTGTGTTGATTATAGGAAGTTTAATCAGATGACAGTTAAGAACTGATACCCTATTCCACAAATCGATGATATTTTTAACATGTTGAGGGGTGCTTCCATGTTATATAAGATTTATTCGAGGTTAGGATATCATCAGTTGAGGGTCATTCGGGTTGAACAACACACCAATAGTATTTATGGACCTAATGAACAAAATCTTTCACCCGTACCAAGATCAGTTTGTAGTTGTCTTTATTGATGACATCTTGGCGTAGCCCAAGATTCATGATGATCATTATAAACATCTTGACATCATTCTCAGTACACTAACAGAGCATAGGCTATAAAACAAGATATCCAAGTGTTATTTCTATATTTACAAGGTGCATTTCTTGGGTCACATCATCTTTGAGGAAGGTGTATCAGTGGACCCAGATAAATTTCAATGTGCTGTGTCTTTGGAGAATACTAATAATGTATTTTACATCTAAAGTTTTCTTAGTTTAATGGGATATTATCTAGGTTCATCAAGGATTTATACCAATTGGATACACCACCTTTGGGTTTAGCCAAGAAAGATATCAAGTTTGAGTGGTCCGAAGCATGTGAGAATGCTTTTCAAGAGTTAAATAAGTGGTTGACTTCTACACCGATTTTGATCCCACCCAATTTAGGTAAGGAGTATAACTTGTTTTGTGATGTATCATATTTTGGTATTAGGTAAGTGTTGATTCATGATGATGGGGTTGTGGAATATGGGTCATGACAGTTGAGGCCTCATGAACAAAATTAACCTACGTATGATCAAGAATTGGATACGGTGGTTTATGCACAAAAGTTTTGGAAGAATTGATTGTTGGGAGAGAGGTTTATTATGTATACTGATCATAATATCTTGGATTATATCTTATCTAAATGTGATTTTAATCTTTTACAATGAATATGGGATAAATACATGCAATAATTTGATTTTGAGTAAGTTTACACACCAGAGGAGGGAAAAAAATTTGCAGATGATTTGAGTTAGAAGACTTAGAATCAGATAGTTTGGGAGTCTAGTTCTAAGTAAAGAATTATGTTGTTGTTTACTGAGATGCATATGAAGGTGAAAGATAAGAAATGTTAGATGAACCTTGAAACCTTGTATGTGGAAAGAGTCAATATGTGAGTTCCATGCCTCAAAGTGGGTGGTGCATCCTATCTTAACCAAAATGTTTCATGATATTCATAGATAGTATTGGTGGCCAGGGATGAAGAAATAGGTGGAAGGTTTCATGGAACAATGCTACACCTATTTGTAGGTAAGGGATGGGCATCAACAATTGGGTGGTTTATTACAATCTTTTCCTATTTCAATATGGAAATGGAATATTGTGATGATGGATTTTGAGGTGGGTCTTCTTAGGAAGCCTTAGAATAATGATGTGGTTTGAGTAGTTGTGTATCGGTTGACCAAGGTGTCACATTTATTACCAATTTTAGATATATTCATTATTGATCAGTTGGGTGTGTTGTATGTCTAGGAGATAGTATGGTTGCATGGGGTGCTACAAATGATAGTTTCATATTGTGATCTATGTTTTACTTCACACTTTTTATAGGGGTAATAGAAATAACTTGGTACCCAAGTATTTTTGAGTATGTATTTCTATGCACAGAAGAAAGTGAATTTAGAGCATACTATCCAGGTTCTAGAGTACATGTTGAGGGATTGTGTTCTAGAATTTGGAAGATCATGGTAAAAGCACTTGGTTCTTGTTGAGTTCTCCTATAACAATAACTACCAAGAAAATATTCCTATAGAACCATATGAGGCACTCTATGGGAGTATGTGTAGATCTCTATTGTGTTGGATGGAGGCTGGGGAACTAGAGTTTTTGGGACTAAGTCTCATGTAGGTGACATCAGAATAGGTTTAGTTGATTCAAGAGAGAATGGCTATGACTTAGAGTAGGAAAAAATGTATGAAAATTGGGGTCATCGAGCTATAGAGTTTATGGTGGGTGATCATGTGTTTTTTTGAATGTTTCAAGGGTTGGGTTGCCATTGGATTTTGAAATAGGGTAAGCTGACACCCAGGCATGTGGGGATGTTTGAGATAGTGGAGAGGATTGGACCGGTGGTGTACCAATTGGCTCTTCCACAATGGTACAGTGGTATGGATGATGTTTTTTTATGTGTCATAGATTCGATATTATCACCCTAACCCATCTCATGTGATTAATTTTGATTATTTTGAGCTTTAGGTTGATGCGTCCTTTGAGGAGCATCCGATTTGTATTGTGGATCATAGTAAGAAAGTCTTGCGAGGAAAGACAGTGCCCTTGGGTTGATTTTTATTGCAGCATGGTGATGTTCAAGAAGAAACTTGGGAGAGGGAAACAAATATGTAGGCCTAGTGGCCTAATATTTTCACATTTTATGTTTTGTGATTCCTGGGAAGAGAAGCTCGAGGATGAGCCGTTATAAGGTAGGGAGGTTGTAAGATCCATAACTTCTTTGAGGCACATCCTTGTTAAAATTTATACTTTGAATACCTTGAAGATGGTTAATGGAATGTTTTCTAAGTCTATGTAGAGGCTCAAGGGTGTTTTGAGGGTTCGAGACATGAAATAAGTAATAACAGTTCCTTCCAGTGCATGTCACATGGTTGATGCATGGTTAGTAGTAACCGTGCGCCCTAATCATGCATTTATGGAGGAGAGGTGCATGGTTTGATGAAACCATGCAATGGGGAAGGAAAACACATATGAGATTAAATAGATCCATCTCACATGATTAGAGAATAATTTTTCAAATAGTGTAGGATCCCCAAGTAACCATGTGGCCTGGTCCCCTCTTGGACAGAGGGTGGTGCATGGTTTGGCCAACTGTGTGGCCAAACCGTGCCCCATTTAAAATTGTGATTTTTTTCCATTTTACCCTATCAGGACATAAGTGATATAACTCAATATTTTTCTCCATTATTCCTCCTGAATACCAAGGGATAAATTTTTTTTCCCAAGACTCCCTAGGGATTTATCTCCCTCATTTCTAGGTTGTCCAGAGCACTGTTGGTTTTGAATTGAATCTTCAGGTGAGTCTAATGACCCTCTTCCTTGTCTTTTGATTAGGGTTTGTGTGGATGTTATTTTTCTTAAAAAGCCATAAAACCCTATTTTTCCAGTATATATCAGGTTGGGGATTCAAAGGGTATTTGAATTTGAGTCAAGGGCTAAGGTTAAGTGAGCGTTCGTCTTTGTAATTGAGGTAGGTGGTCTATAAGTTATATCCCATAGCCTTGATGTTTGGTTTTTGTTTATGTGGTTGTGCTTTTGGTCCCTTATTATTGTGATTTATATTCCTATAGTGAGAAATGATAAATTGGATGGATAAATGATGAATTTAACCCCTCATGATTCCCGTGGGATGTGTTGAGGCTGACTATCATCAATCTTAAAAAATTTAGTAAAAAGCATAGATATAGAAAAAATAGGGAAGAATCCACAAGGTCCAATTATGGGGGTCTAAAGTTGTGAAATAAAAGGGAATCCCCCCTAACAAAATCTATCTCCTTAGAAGGAAATGAATTCAAAAAAGAAAATAAAGTTAAAGGTGTTGAATGAGAATTCGAAGAATCCAGAAAGTCCACAACCATGTTACCTTCTTGCCAGGTGTTAAGGAAACTTATTTGACTATTAATAATCCCATGTAATTATTGGATGGTGTAATTGATTTACCAAGGTGGTCGAACAATACCTTTTAGTGGCTCAAAGAGAATTATGGAATCCATTTTTACTACTGCCAATGTGATATAAGGTTGGATCCAAAACTGAAGTCCAGTGAGGAGCGCCAAAACTTCATCTTTAAGGGAATGGTCATGATTGAAGAAAGCAATAAAAGAAATGACAATAGAGACTTTGAAATATCGGACTGCACTGCCTCCGCTAATCATACCTGATCTGCATGATCCATCTATATTTATCTTGAATCCCAGTGGGTGAGGTTTCCATCGTACCCAATGCCCCAAAAAGTACCACTATTGGAGAGAATAGAGTAAGCAAAGTATCAAAGAGATCTGAGAGTGGGAGTGTCTTCCCAATTTTTCAGAATATTGACTATATCAAGTAGTATGTTTTTAGTTCGAATAATCATATCGATTATAGGGCTACCCATGGGGTGTGCCATCATCCCAAACATGGTAAATTGTGATGATAAGTATATAATTTATTTTTTATGAAGTAGATTACATGGTAGATATGATGAAATGTTAACTTGAATTATGAAAGGTCATTGATGGTAGTTGTTCTTAGTTTTTATATGACATAAAGGGTTATTTGGAATACCCTGAAGGGGTCAAATGAATTAAGTGATTGTGTTAAATGACGTATGTTCATAAATGAGGATGTGTAAATGGGTAAGGATTGCAGATGATTTATGGATTGATTTAACCATGAAATATTAATGTTTTGTGTATTATTTAATTATAGTCCATTTAAATGATTTATGTGATGAATGGTTAATAAATCATGTGCACATGGCTTGGTGGTATGTGGGGTATTTGAATGAGGCTCCTCCCATGGGTTGGGTTAGACTGAGGTTCTAAACCCACCCCTATAATTCTTGGGTTAGGGAGTTAAAATGAGTCTCTAGGCCCCTAACAGTTACATAAGATAATACAACCTAGACTGAGGCTCCATGGTTGTGTGATGTAATTAATTTTGAACTGGTTTCCCTAGTGAGATAGGGAACTTGTTTTGTTTCCTTATTCTTAGTGGTTTATTGTCATAGACTATTCTGTGATAAATGATTTTCCCAACCTTTAAATTAAATAATGTAAATGATTTAAGTGAATAACTATTAACTAATTTTCCGATTTACCTTTTTTTTACCTTTTTGTTCTTTAGTAAATGTGTACACTATCTATTTAGGTTGGAAATTTTTTTGACATTGTTGGTGGTGGGCTACTGAGCTGTACTCACACCTTGCTCGGGCCGTTGTTGGGTACTCGAGAAGATTTCATGATTGTAGGCTAGGACAACGGAAAGGTCCCCATACTATATGGTTGAGTTGGGTGTGGGATGTTCATGGATGAGGGATTCAAACTTGAAGTGAGGACCAATTTTGGGGATTCTTCATTTTGTCTTTATTTTGGAGTTTTCTTTATACTTGGTACATTATGACATGACATATCATTTTGACCATTTGGTGGTGGGATTGTACCCAGTTTTGGGAGATGGTTGGTAATGTATGCTTATGGTTTATGATTTACTGTTTCCATAATTTTATACCTTATATATTGTGGATTACTATGATAAAGAGGGTATAGTCTCCCCAAATGATCTTTTAGACCCTCACTGCTAGCAGGAATCCTTTGGCATATGGGGAGGTGCACCTGAGGTCATATGGCATCTTGACATGGGGCACTAGTTTAGTGGCCTTTAGGTTGTGGATGTTATAATAAACACAACATTCAACTATGGGGTGAGGACACTATGGGTGCTTATGGACAAAATTTCCACACTAATAACACTAGAATGAAACATGGTCCTGGGATGGATCTCCACTTCCCTGAATGCTCTTCCCACTAATACCCTAGTAGAAACTGTCATAATGATGCTTATTGATACCGAAAGAAAATCTCCCAGTTTACATTACTGAAACAGCTTGGCCACTACTCGAGGCCTCTCTTAGATTCCCTTCCATGATGAGTGCCAAGTTCATCATGTTCTCAAAACTGACCAGACAAAAAAAATTCACCTGTGACCTGATCTTGTAATGAAGACCATTTTAAAAATGTATCACCCTAGAGATATCATTAGAATCTAAAGATGGAGCAAAGTTCTATAGGTTGGTAAAATGTATAGAATTTCCTACCACTGAAATACCCCCTTGTGTCAGATGCATGAACTCACGAGCCTTTTCATTCCTCAATATCTCATGATAGAAATAAACTAGGAACCTTTTCTCAAAGTCATTCCAAGATATCTCATTTTTCTACCCAAATTCCTCCGTAATTTCCAACTAATGCTTGGAAGGTCCAAAAAACATATACATAGCAAGCTTCACCCTCCTATCCATGGGTGTCTCAAGATGCTTGAAGATCACCTATATTGACTTGATCTAGAACTCAGATACCTATGGTCCTCCTTCACTAGTAAACTTTGGTGGATGCTGCAGCTGAAACCCTCTTGTCAAATCATACATCGAAGACACAATACAAATAGTCCCCCTTTCCATGGATCATATGACCCTCAATATTTTTTCATGAAACTGCATATCCATCTAATCCTTAGGAACTAGAAGAAGCTCCAATTCAGTTACGTTGGGAGCATGCTGATTTATACTCTCCTGATACTCAAGTCGAAGATGATGAGGATGCATTTTCTCTATAAGACAAATGTACACCTTATAGCACTGACTAGTAAAGAAGTCAACCTCAATAGGTGACTACAATATAGAACCAAAGACTCTTGGTATCTCTAAACTTGTCTTACAAGTGTTTTATCATGACATGTCAATTAATTTCATTTATCAAGTGAAATGGATATCTCATATCATAGTTCAACATAAAAGTATATATCACGTGCAAAAATAGACATTCACCTATCTTGAATAATGAATTATAATATATCCCTATGTTCCAATTATGATGCACATATACTCATCTCATTCCATAACATTCCATGAATATAAATCTCAAGATTTAGTAACATCATAAAACAATAACCTCACACAACATGTGAATCACCCAAGGTGAAGTAACACCAACTGTAATAAGAAAACAACAAAAATAGTAATACCATATCGGGGTAATTGAATTTTCCCCTATATATGGGTAAACTACTCCCATGCACAAGATCATTACTAAGTCACAACACATCCTAGTCTCCTTTATACCTTTCCCAAATAGTAAAGCATAACAAAATAAAACATGCTACTCTGATACCACTTTGTAACATGCCCCGATCGGACACTCTCTCATGTGGGAAAAAAAGTTGGTTATGAGACCTCAAGTGAGCCTCCCATTTTCTAGAGGCTTCTGACTAGCAGTGGGTTGTGAAATGTATTATGGGGAGACTCAACATTCATATGTCCTGAAACCCATGTTGGTTCCACCTCCAAACTCTAACCCATCCAGCAAGAAAACAATGAACAACAAGGTCCTTTTTCCATATCTAAACCTAGACCCACACAATCTACTTGGGTACCAATAGGTGACCTGAATAGGGTGTGATTATAACTTAGTAGGTCAACACCATACTATCTAAAAAAACTAATTTGATAAGAAGTGTATACAAATAAGTGATAAAAAGTGTATTAATTAATTAATAAATTAATAAAATTCAATATCAACCTACTTCAACTTCATGCTGAAATATCTCTGAGCATGTATTACAACCATTCCAACCACAACCATATGAACATAGTAAAATAACCTACTTCAGTTCCAAGCTAGAATATCTCAGAGCATGTCTTATGAGAATTCCAACAACAACTATATAACCATGGTATAGTCACAACAATATAGGTCAAATATCTATAAGAATTACAACATCTAGGTCATATCCCTATAAGTATTACAGTATGGGATTGGGCATAGACCACTCTATAGGAATTACATCATGAGAATGGGATGATCCCACTTAAAATTAGCATTATAGCATATAAGTGTGCATGTGTTAGGGCTAAGCCTGATATATAATAATTTCAACACAGAACACAAGTCCTATCATATAAATTGTATATCAAAATATCACATCATAAATTTCAATGGTTAATTATGAGAATTACCATTTTTCTTTCATATACCACTTGTATTTATATCACAATTTATTAACATTCTAAACAATAATCAATAAGACACAAATTAGGGATTCTATATCAAGAAATCACCTATGGTATCATATCATGCTAAAGAAACTTTTATCCCTTATAAAATTCAATTATATTCATGGTTTTCTCCCCCAAAGGGTAGACATAATCTAGGTCAGAATCCAATTGAAACCAAAGGGCTCCAAAAAATAATCCCTTCTATTATTTAATTGATTTTTCAACATGTTACATTGGAGTGATCATAGTATTGAATAAAATTGGAAATTATCAAACCATAGGGTCAATGTTTAGACCCCCTACCTTTAACTGATGATCCAAATACAATTATAATGGAAAAAAACCAAGAGGGAAAAGGTACGTATTCTCCTAAAGAGGTTCCTAGATCAAAACTGATATTGATCAAAACCTAAAATGCACACATTCAAAGCATTTCACCATAATAGTTGGAGAACCAAGGGAGAGAAGGAAGAAAATCAACGAAAACCACCTACCAAGGATAAATTGTGTTATTGTGATGTATGAAAGGAACGTTGGAACTCAAAAATTGCATGGAAAGTGCCCAAGGGTTGATATTAGAAGGTTGTAGAGAGTTAGAATGAAAAATAAACCACATATCATACTTTAAAATAGCAGGTCAGGGAATTATATGACGTGTAATGTAGTTACACACCATATAAATATTTTTAATTGGATACACTAACAAAACCATACCCTTAGATTATTTTATTAAAACAATCGAACCTTACACGACATGTAATCCATTTACACAGTGTTTGAATGTCCTAAAGAAGGGTTTTTATCCCATTTTCCCTTTAAATAGATCGTAACCCCTTTATATATTATCAACTTACCAAGAACCCATGAAACACTTAACTAGTTTATAACCGGATTCCATTAATTTAGATAAAAATAAATATATAAAATTTAATTCATTTTCCCCAAAAATGATTTCCACGTGGATAATCTCCAGTTTTATCAAGTTTACTCACAAACTAAGACCACATTTATTCAAATGAAATGTCTCTCTGATGGAACATGATCACCAAGGTTTAATGATGAGGAAAAAATTCCTCGAAGGAAAATGTAATGAAACAATCAGAGAGAGACATACCTAAAAAAATACAAGATCTTATAGTCTTCATATAAAGTGAAATATGAAGAACAAGGTGAAGATAAGATCAAAAAATAGGGATTCATTTGGTATCAGTAATAAATGGTATCAGATAGAGTGTATCAGACCAAAGACAACACACTAAGAATTATAAACACAATGTATCAAACAAAAGGGTTCATATGGTGAAGTTAGTACAAACATTATTTCTTGTTCCTATGTAAAAAAGTGAAGAGGAGTAAGAAGAACCTGGGATAAGGTAATTATGAGTAAAATTTAACAGTTATAATGACCACATTTAAGCATGTTAGTGATTGTTATTTTTTTATTTCAAAAATTATTATATCATATTATCTGTGTTAGGATAAAATTCGTTTTTGAAGGAATATAGTGCTATACAAGTGATGTATATTCCCTGGTTTCTATAACCACCATGAGGACTATTTTTAGTGTTTTTTTGTCTTGGATTACTTCCAAACCATTCAAAGGTCTAGATACTATTATTGAGCAGCAAACCTTATAAATTTATGTGTTCTTGTGGATGTGATTGTTTGTTGTTTTCTATAAGATTTATTTCTCACAAACCATAGGTATATGTTGCTTCTAAAGTAAGAAAACATAAAAATAGAAGATCAAAGATTCATCCCATACCCCTCATAGTGATCACATAGATGCTGATTGGACTTTTCAATTAGTATTTGAGTGAAGGTTCCTTCATTTTCTATTTACTAAAATTTTAAGAAGAGGAAGGTTTCCATAGATGTTTAGAACTTTGTCAATAGTAAGGGGATTTCTGTCATCAATGGAAAGAACTATCATATATATAACATCATAATGTTACCTTATGTTATATCCATTAGCTAGGAAATTCTTGAAGTTTCTACTGGTGGTTTCCCTCCTCTTACTAAGGGAGATCCCTTAACAACTGCAAATAAGAAGAATTTGAAGAATGATGTGAGAAATACAAATTTTATACTTTCCTCACTCTTTAAAAGTTAATTTTTTAGGGTTAAAGGTATTGGAATAGTTAAAGGCATCATGTAAAAGTGAATAATATTTATGAAGGAATATAAAATTAAAGAACGAAAAGTTAAAAATCTGGTGATTAAAGTACAATGATCTTAAAATGGGTGAGGTAAATCTATTGCTGACATATTTACAAGGGCCAATGACATTTTAAACTCTCTAAGATGTTTTGGAGAGACATTGTAAGATTTTAATATTGTTGAAAAGATTCTATAAATCCTTGTGGATAATTTTGATGTTAAGGTATCATCTTTATAAGATAGAGATATAGAAACTCTATCTCTAGATGATATACATAGAATTATCATCACTTATAAAATTAGAAGAGAAAATATTTTCAAGAACAAATAAAAGGTTGTATGAGAAATATCTTTCAAAGCTGAAAATAAGGAAAGTCTATAAAAGTTCTCAAGGTAGAAGTTAGTGAATCTAACACTAAATATGAGGTTAGTAAAAAATTTGATGAGATCATGGATTGTTTTATAGAAAGGTAAAATGAGGTCTTAGGAATTATAAAGGAAAGTTTCCATTGAAGTTCTTTGGACGTGGATCTATTAGAAACTTTATTTCAAATTGACCATGATTAAAGTAAGATGATGACAGTGAAGTGGAAGCCAAAAAATCCAATGATGATGCTGTTGATTTTTTTTGCTGTAAAAGTGAATGATGAGAATTTTACTAGAGATGAATTTATTTGATCTAAAAAATATGACACCTATATGGTTTTTATGCTTAAAAGATAGTTGAAATAATCTAAAATATTTTTAAACTTGAAAGGGAGAACAAGAAGTTTAAGAAAAAAGATCTTTTAGAAAATAGTCAAGTATATTTTCTTAAAGAAAAATCCAAGTTTCAAAAGGAGATTTATAATCAAAGAAGTTACTTGATGAAGATAAAAACCTCAACATCAATATTGATGAAAATGTATAGATGAAGGAGAAAGAATTTGATATTTTTTGACAATTGTTTTTTTAAATCTGTTTAGATAATAATAAAATTCCAAAACTTGATTTTAGAATTTGGAGAAAGTTCTAGGAAGTATAAAACTCAGAAGGATCAACAAATATCATCCTTATAGGTTAGAAACAAGGATGGAGATTCTAAAAAGAATATGAAATTCAAGAAGACCATGTATGTATCCAAAATAAGGAAAATAAAAAATCCTAAAGTTTCTAAGATATAAAATTATGAACAAAAAAATGCTATAATAAAAGATAATGTTAAGAATGAGAAGAATTTTAATCTGAAGAATAAGAGTAAAGAGGATACCAAAACATTGGTTCATAATAAGGATCTAAGGTTGATGGTAACAAAGATGTTGAAAATCATGTACATAGTTCTGTAAATAATGTAAGTTACATAGGAAAATATGATTTCTATGGATATAAATAGTCTTTTGGAGGATTTAGACATACATAAAAATGTTTTGGTTTAATTATCATCAATTCAATGAATCCAAGAGGTACTGGAGGTAGAGTTTGAGGGGTTTCGACCCACTCAAAGAAGAAAACCTGAAAAGTCTAGTTTTAAGAATGAAAATATATTTTGACCTATGGAAATTATTTTTAAAGACATGATTTTCCTAGAAATATTACTAAAAGATGTATTTTTTATGATACCAGATCAACAAGTTTTATATAAAAAATATCAAAAGACTTATGTGAAGAAAGAAAAATAAATAGAGGAGTCCTTTATGGTTAAAAATTCTCTCAAATATACAAGAGGAGAATGAAATTGGATATTGGATAGTGAATTCTCCTCACATACGACTGGTGATTTGAAGTTGTTGAAGAATGTGAAACATTACAAAGAAAAGTTAAAATCCAAAACATGTTTAATTTTTGATGGGTTGAAACACATTTTATTAAGTGTTTAATAACTATATGACAAATGAAACAATTTTATTTAAAAGATATGAGTTTGTTGTTAAAAGTCTTAAAGATGAGAAAGTTGTTACAGGAGGGAAAAAACCAAGTGAAACTTGTTTCAAGTTGGTGATGCACAAAGTTCATGATAACTGAGTGTGGTGGAATAAAATTAGTTACTATGTAAGTGACTTGGAAATATTTTCTAGAGTAATATGAACAATATAGAAAAGATAAAAAGTATTAGTGATATTCCTAACTTGACAAGAATAAGAGATTAATGTTGTTCAATATATTAGTAAGGGAATGTTACAAACCCAGTACATAAAAAAGTTGAGATATATTCAACTCATCCCTTAGAGGTTATACATTTTGACATATGCAGACCCATGAAAAAACTATTGACAAACATATATTATTAATTTATTCCCTTTATTTTTGATTTTAATAATATTACATGTATTATGTTTTTGAGACATAAATCAGAGGCTCTCAAAATATTTAAGAGTTTCAAGAGAAGTGGTGAAAATTATTGTGGATATTCTGTGAAGAAAATTCAAACTGATAATTCTATTGAGTACACAAATGGGAATTTTAAATAATATCTTGAAAATAATAGAATTCATCATGAACTTAGTGAACCGTACACAATACAATTGAATGGTTTTGTTGAAATAAAGAATTATAAGTTTTGTCGAAATGGATCTAACTATACTGATTGAACATGATACTTCTCAATTATTTCTTAGGTAAGCTATTTGGAGAAACAATTCACATTTATAATCATTGTTTTTATACACAAAAATCTAATATAAATCTGTATAATATGTATTACAAAGAAATCATAAGCTTGAAAATCATAAGGTTATTTGTAAGTCCCTACATTATCAAATTCAAATGTTATAATCTTGGGAAGTTTGATCAAAGAGGAGTTGATGATATATTTCTTATATACCCTCCAAATGGTAGATGATACAAGTTCTATAACAAATAAGAATGAAATATTATTAACTTTGTAGATATAAATGTTCCTAAACATTCTGATAGAAATGTTTCACTATCAAAATTAGATATAAGAGAAAGTAAAGATGAATTTGATACTATAAAACAACATAACAAAGTTTCTAACATAATTATTGTTATAAAAATTGAAAAAATAATACATTGAATCATCTATTTCAAGTGATAAGTGGAAATATATTTCATCGCATACTAGGATGAGAAAATATATGGAGGTCCAAAATATCATTAGTGGTAAAGGAAAACAGGTTTAAACTAGAAGAAAATCAAGGATAGTTTCCCACACCTCTTTATATTCACAATTTGAGCCAAGAGATGTTAAATACTATTTAGAGCATCAAGAGAGGATTGATACCTTGAATGAAGAGTTGAATCAGATTGAGAAGAATGATACATGAGAACTTGTACCCAAACAAAAAAAATAAGAATGTGAATGTGTAACAACCCAGACCCGAACAACCACCTGAACAATGCCAAACAGGTCGGGTGTTACTACCTTAGGCGCACCTCCCTAAACTCCAAAGGTTGCCGACTAGCAGCGAGGGTTTGTTAGGTATAGTGGGGAGGCTACACCCTCTTGGAGGATCATAATAAGGGTAGTGGTCCGAGTATAATAATAGCTATACAGCGGAATAAATGACTCAGCAGACTCGAACCAGACCCACAGAGAGGAAGCACATTCAATCTCAATAAACAGCAGAAGCAATAAATATAACAACAGCAGTGAAAAGTAAACAGAACAACATCCAATAAGTTCCCAAGACATAACACCTCTGACACCTCATGTCCCTGCAAACCAGTCACTCAAGTCTGATGGCCTCACCATCAAAGTAACTTGGGCCAAACCCAACCTGACAGTCCAACTGCCTCAATCGACGTCCATGACGCCCAATCCCGTGGCAGAAACCACCCAAGTAACCTGGGAAAAGCCCCAAAATGTGACCAACATCACTCAACAGAATATCCGGGCCACGCCCAACATAACTAAATAGTTCAACACAGAAATATCACACATTGCATATATATACTGGAAAGCATCACTTTGAACGGACAATTACTAAACAGTCAAGTTGCACTAACTTGTGCTGTCCCATACCAGCACCTAACCCATTCATAATTTAACAATTAAACTCAATAGTTTAACTCAAGAAATTCAATAAGAAGTCTAAACACAGTAGTTTAAACGATGGTCCAATTCATAGGCATTTCGGCACCCCCGGCCGAATTGCCCCAAATGAGCAACGACCTCTAACCCAGCCTCGCTCAATCACAACAGGGTCAGAAAATACCCAGAGGTATCCCACAATGTAGATAATTAAATAAAAGCAACGAAACAGGGTTTCACTCAATACCCAACGTCACGCCTGAAAGTCGCAACCCCCAATTGTCTACGAAAACACGAAAGAAGGTATGAACCACCAACCTATGACTCGTATTATGCTACTCCTCTGATGTCAGCCTCTGAATCAGTCTAAATCGCGGTAGATCTGCGTTTATGTCGAATTCTAACAATTCCGCTCAGATGGAAATTAAGGATAAATAGTCAAGGAATCAAGGACGAAGAGGGGTGCACGGGGTTAGCCTTTACGATGCGGTCATGCTGCCACCGATGGATCGAATAATGGAAGTTTTATGAAGAATATAAAAGGATTTGTGTTCTTCAGAGGTTTTCGGATGAGCGGTTCGTCCAACGGGAAAGAAGAATGTGTTTCCATAAATAAGATGCGATGGCCTCCCACTCGCACAAATAAAAAAAGTACATGGCGTGTATTTCAAGACTACACACCGTGTAGGTTGCTTTTCCATACTCTGACTTAAGCGGAGTCTAGTACACGGCTTGGATTGTGTACACGACCAACACATGACTAAGGACTCAACCATTGCATGGAACAAAAATTACACGGCGTGTCAAGGATGACTACATGCCGTGTAGATGGAAAATTTACACACGGGCACCACACGGAATGTACTTGGTCTCAGATGGGTTGAAACCTGCCTAGCTAATACACGGCGTGTACTTGGGAGTACACGGCGTGTAGTCTAGAAATTTCCAGAAATTTCCAAGATTTTTGAGACTTCTCAAAAATCAGCCAAAAACTTTACAGAATAAGTATAAAATTCAAACAGGGTCAGAAAAGTAACCCGTTTCAAAAACCTGGTTTCTTACAAACTCCCTACCTTAACGTAGCTTGTCCCTGAGCTACTGAATGAAACCCGAAGATGGAACCGAACACGCCTATCCCAGTTAAACAACCTAGACTACCCCAGTCCCAAGGTTTTGGCTAAATTCCTCAAGGGGATACCCACCTTAGGAATTGCCTACTCGGTCTCAACCAACAAAGCTAAAAGCAATCAAAATAAAAAAACAAGGTCCAACGACCTATTTCCCAGACCTATGGTTCCTCCTATGATGCATCGTCACCCCTGCACCTCCTCGGTGTTCCCGTGTCATTTCCGACACCCAATGTAACCCTCACCGCATCGGTGTCTGCCTCCAAGAGGTCCTGCATCTCATATATGGTCCAATCAAAACCTGGTGCCTTGCACCTCAAGTAACCCTCATCCACGATGCCCTGATGCCCATGGCACCTCACGTAACCTGCATCCTTGATGCTCCTGATGCTACGCATCTCAATTATATAAATAAAATATATAACGCATCCGATATGATGCCAATCCCACTGACAACATCTAGTCAGTCCCCAAGTATCCTGTGAAACTCGTGCACTCAATTAGACATGCCTCAAGAGGCCATGACAAAAGAAAACAAAGAAAATAACGGCCACACTCGTGGTGTACCTTCCACCATCGTCGACTCACCATCATTCTCAGTCCCTGGTAGCTCCACAACATGCAACTAGCCTGAAGTATGGCTACCTGATGCCTGACCTCCCTACGGTGCTGCTCTAGTAACAGGCCACTGAACCCTCTTATGGGTCCCACCATCTCTATCACATCCTCCGCGCACAGCTGAACCTCTACTACCCTCTCCTGGTATTGAACCTGAACCAACACCTGACACCATAGTCTATCCTGATCCCTGCCTGCCGGTTGTCTGAGAAGGCTGCCTACAAAACCTCTTCAGATGCCCGACCTGTCCACACGTCCGACACACCTTTGGAGGCCTATCGCACTAAGCCCAAACATGTCCTGGCTACCCACACTGAAAAACAAAACCACTGCTGGACTACCACGAGGTGGCCTAGATGAGTCCTTGGCCTGCCCGCCCTGTTGGAACTCATCTCTACCTCACTTCCTGCTGTCCGAACCATCACCTGAAGCTGCCACCCTACCAATCTGGGGTCTATCCTTCTGGTTTCCCTATGATATAAGTGCCTGGTTCACCTCCTCGGAGAAGGAACCCAGCCTGAAGATGTTCACCTGGACCTGAATAGCATGTTGTAATCCATCCTCGAAGCGCCTCACCCTAGTTGCGTCATCGCTTACCAAACCAGGTGCAAAGTGAGACAAGTCTGTGAAGGTAGCTGCATAGTCTATAATAGAAAAATCTCCCTACTAAAGACTGAAGAACTCCCAAGATCTCTCTTCCCTTAGTGTCTCTGGATAGAAGTGCTCAAAGAACCTATCCTCGAAGTCCTTCTAATCCTATCCCTCGTGCCTACGAGCATGTAGCTGCACATCCCACCAACGCTTCGCCAGTCCTCTTAGCATGTACGTCGCTAGCTTGACCCTCCGCCCTAGAGGTGTCTCGAGATGTTCGAAGATCATCTGCATGCTTTATATCTAGTTCTCGGCAGCCTGTGGACCACCCTCACCCTGAAAAAGTGGCGGGTGCTGCGACTGGAACTCCCGTGTCAGATATGCCATAGAAGGCTCTGTACCCTGCGCGACTTTGTCAATCCACTGTAAGACATGTACTAGGCTAGCTCGGAGCTGCTCGTCAACCCATGGTCCGAACGCTGCCAAACCTGGCTGCTGCCCTACCTGCACTAGATCCTGAACCTGATCCTGTCTCTGAGCCTGTACCTGCGGCTCATGCTCTGCCTGCACCGGATTCTGAACCCAATCCTGCGGCACTGTATTTATCCTGCCTGACGCTCCATCGAGTCGTGAAGGAGTAACCCGCTGAATACCATAAATAGTTAGACATCCCATATATATATATAAATATATTCTACGTAGATAAGGAAAGTAGTAAAGATGCAGTGTATAACAACTACCCTTACTCTCCCCTATCGCAACCGATGCCCTTAGCATCCCGACCTCAGGACCTCCTTACCCGCCCTCAATAGAGCCAAGTATCAATGGTACCTCGAGCCATGCCTGTCTTGACAACCAACGTTGCCTCTAACCCGACGACTGAGTCGCCCAATCCTGAATGTTACACTACCTCAGTCATAATACCTACCTGCTCTCATAAGAGCCAGACCCAAATATCCTGTAACATGCAATTCTAAAAATATAGAAAACCTGGCATACATATTGAAAAAAACAATAAATTCTATTAGGAGTCTCACCTATTCACATTTCAAATCATACATAACATGGGAATTGATTTTTATTCACATGGAATTATCACTTCACAAAGAATACATGCAATTATGAAATTGAAATACCCTAAAATGTGCCTATCAAAATCCAAGAAAAATAACCTTTCCATACCGGGCCAAGGTCCAATTCTCCCTTACCACACCGGGTCAAGGGTCACATATCAAAATCAATAACATCACACACCAAGTGATCTACCGAGGTGGAAATCATATAAACTGTAATCGAAGCAAAAGCAAACAGTAATTCCCACCGATGGCAACTTGGTCCATCCCTCGTACCTAGTGCTGCAGGCACCCAAGAACAAGTTAGAAACCCAGTTCCAGTAACAACCTATCTCCAGTCTACCATATCCCAAATAGTAAAAACAAAATAAATAAAAAGAGGAGTCTCAAACTCATTAGTAGTCAGTAAGGAACTGCTTCTAAATCCCTGTCAAGAACCTCGCTCTGATACCACTTTGTAACAACCTAGACCTGAACAGCCACCCGAACAGTGCCAAATGGGTCGGGTGTTACTACCTTAGGTGCACCTCCCCAAATTCCAAAGGCTTACGACTAGCAGTGAGGGTCTGTTAGGTATAGTGGGGAGGATATACCCTCTCAGAGGATCATAATAAGGGTACTGGTCCGAGTATAATAATAGTTATGCAGCGGAATAAATGACTCAGCAGACTCAAACCAGAACCGCAGAGCGGAAGCACATTAAATCTCAATAAACAGTGGAAGAAATAAATATAACAACAGCAACGAAAAGTAAACAGAACAAATTGATGAATATCACATCAACTACTACTGTAAACAAACAATCATGCATCCATATAAAGTCATACATATCAATATGTAACGGTGCCAACGGCTAACCAAGAGTTACTACATAATAAGGTAAGCATGATGATACAAAAAGGAAACTAAACAAAGTAAATCCAGTAAGGCACAACCTCAAGGTCCATGCTAGTCTCCATGACAACAGCCCTAAGGTCTAGCTCCTGAGGCTGACTCTCTACCTGCACACAATTTCATAAAGTCTACACGCGTCCTGAAGGGCCCATGTAGGGTGTGAGACGAGTCTCAGTAGGATACCACCCAAGGGTGCATACCTAATATAAATGTTTCGTTAGACATGCGTATATAAGAAAAATAATAAACAGTTTAATGACCAAAAGTAATCAAAAACTTCACTGGTGCTCAGCAGCCACCAGGAAGTGTCACCTGCTTTGGCCAATGCCGTAATCTCTAGTCTGTAACCCAACACCACGTGCCACCTGAAACCATGTGTCTCAAGTACCGACGTCCTGAAGGTACGCCCAATAATCATAACCCAGCTCAAAAGATCAACCTTCCCATGGCACAACATCTAGAGGAATAACGATACATATCCTCAAATAATAACCGGAGGAACAACAATGTCTACCCTCAAATCAAGTAATCGGAGGGACCATGATGTCTGCCCTTAAATCACGGCAAGCCTCTACCCCCAACCTGACAGCCTCAATGCTATCTCCCGAAGCCTCCTCACCTCCCACGTGGCTTTCTATGGAAAGCACCCCAAACCAATAATAACTAACTGCATCTATCGGGGGCCTCTACCCAGTGAGTGGCCGTACCACCTCATCACGGAGTCTATCTATGTGAACACTACTCAAAAGTACATGGTGAGCGGTAATCACCTCAATAAGTTCCCAAGACACAACACCTATGACACCTCGTGTCCCTGCGAACCAGTCGCTCAAGTCTGATGGCCTCTCCATCCAAGTAACTTGGGCCAAGCCTAACCTGACAATCCAACTACCTCAACCGACATTCATGACGCCCAATCCCGTGGTAGAAACCACCCAAGTAACCCGGGAAAAGCCCCAACCTATGATCAACATCACTCAACAGAATATCTGGGCCACGTCCAACATAACTAAACAGTTCAACACGACAATATCACACATTGCATATATATACTGGAAAGCATCACTTTGAACAGACAATTACTAAACAGTCAAGTTGCACTAACTTGGGCTGTCCCAAACCAGCACCTAACTCATTCATAATTTAACAATTAAACTCGACAGTTTAACTCAAGAAATTCAATAAGAAGTCTAAACACAACAGTTTAAACGATGGTCCAATTCATACACATTTCAGCACCCCTGGACGAATTTCCCCAAACGAGCAACGAACTCTAACCCAGACTTGCTCAATCACAACAGGGTCAAGGAATACCCATAGGCATCCCACTATGAAGATATTCAAATAAAAGCAACTAAACAGGGTTTCGCTCAATACCCAACATCGCATCTGAAGGTTGCAACTGCCAATTGTCTACAAAAACACGAAAGAAGGTATGAACCACCCACCTCTGACTCGTATGATGCTACTCCTCTGATGTAAGCCTCTAAATTGGTCTAAATCGCGGTAGATCTGTGTTTCCATCAAATTCCGGCAATTCTGCTCAGATGGAAATTGCGGAGAAATAGGCAAGGAATCAAGGACGAAGAGGGGTGCACAAGATTAGACTTTCTGATGTGCTCCCACTGCCACCGACAGATCAAATAATGGTGGTTGTATGAAGAATCTAGAAGGATTTTGTTCTTAAGAGGTTTTCAGACGAGTGGTTCATCCAACAGGGAAGAATAAGGTGTTTCTGGAAATAAGACGCGACAGCCTCACACTCGCACAAATAAAAAAAAGTACACAATGTGTATTTCAAGACTACATGACGTGTAGATTGCTTTTCCATACTCCAACTTAAGCAGAGTCCAGTGCATGGCTTGGACCGTGTACATGGCCAACACATGTCCAGGGACTCAACCATTGCACAGAACAAAAATTACACGGCATGTCCAGGAAGACTACATGCTGTGTAGATGGAAAATTTACACGCGGGCACCACACGACATGTACTTGGTCTCAGACGGGTTGAAACCTGCCTAGCTAATACATGGTGTGTAGTCTGGAAATTTCCAGAAACTTCCCAGATTTTCTAGACTTCTCAAAAATCGGCCAAAAACTTTTCAGAAGAAGCAGAAAATTCAAATAGGGTTAGAAAAGTAACCCGTTTCAAAAACCCGGGTTCTTACAGAATGGATCAAAATGAGTTTTTCGAAACAAGTTGAATGAAAAAGGTGAAGTGATAAGAAACAAGACATGGATGGTTTGTAAAGGCCACCCATAGATTTAAGTCATTGATTTTGATGGGAACTTTGACCCAATAGAAAGAATTTAAATTATAAAAATCTTTCTTGCTATTACCACACAATAAATATACAAGATTTTATAAATTTATTCCAAGTTAGATTTTCTTAATGGATATATTGATAAAGAAATTTATATTGAGAAATTGTGTGGATTAATTATTGGTCAATATGAAATCTATGTGTGTAAAAACAATATTTGAGATCTTGGTATTTTAAAATGGATACTTTCTTAAGGAAGTTGAATTTCAATAAAGAAATAGTTGATAGTGACCTATATATAAAAGAAATCCGAGAGGTTTCCATCATTATAATTATATATATATTGATGATATCATATTCATAGAAAACAATAAAGAAATGTGTAAATTTTTTGTTGAGGTCATGAATAATTTATTTGAAATATACACGCTTGGTGAAATTAAATACTTTGTTGGATTACAAATCACTCATATGAAAAAGTGCATTTTCCCATCTCAAGATAAGTATGCTAAGGCACTCATAAATAAAATTTTCATTGAAGATTAAAAGCCTATTTCCACACCTATTTTAGTGGAAACAAAGTTGAAAAAAGATAGTCAAGGAAAGAAGGTTGATCATAAAGTGCTTACAAATTTGATTAGAATCCTGTTATATCTAATAGCTTCAAGGCCATATATTGTGTATGTTGTTACTCTTTATACCAGATATCATAGTGATCCAAAGTAATATCATCTTATTAATGAAGAAATAATTCTTAGATATACTAAATTTACAATTAAATTTAGAATAAAATATAATAACATAGGAAAGATTGATATATTTGGTTACACAGATATAGATTGGGTAGTTTGTGTTGATAAAAAAGGTCCACATTTGGTGGATTTTTCTTCTTGGGAGAAATATGTGTAAGTAGGAATATAAAGAAGAAAAATTTAGTGGTTCTCAACATTGTAAAATATGAGTATGTAGATACCACTCAATATCCAACACAAATAATATGGATGAACACACAACTAGAATATTTTTTAGTTGATGTGATGTTTCCCCTTCTCTTAGGTTGTGAAAATAAAAGTTCTATAAATCTCACTAATAACCATGTGAAATATCCTCATTATAAGAAAATTGATATTAAATATCACATTATAAAGGAGCATATGAAAAAATGAGCTAAAGATGGAGTTTGTTCCAATAATAGAGCGAGTTTCTGATATATTCACTAAACCATTACTGAAGGAAAAATTTCAGAAACTAAGGTTGATTATGGGTGTATAACCTAACACTATTCAATGATAAGGTATATTATTTCCATCCCATCTCTCATCTTGAATTTTTATAGTGTTTTCAAAGGGGTAGAAAATATGTAACATAAATCTATCCCTTAGTAAGTGATTTACCTATTTTGGGAGAGCATATATTTAGGGGGAGTTCTTAAAAGGGGTAAGATATTATTTTAGCATGTTTGAACTATTTTAGCATTTTTTTGAAGTTTATGTAGGATTTTTTTGTACTAGAAGTTTTTGATTATAAAGTTTCTATTATGAATACTTTTTAAAAGTTTATTAATCACTACATTATAGAAAACATGGTATTGTTGTTCAATGATTCTTATTTCCTACATTGAGTTCAATCATATAGGCTTATAATTATTGGATAAGTTATATAATACTTAATTATCGATGTTTTAGTGATTTATGTTCCTTGGTTGATAAAAAAATCCAAAGAATGTGACTCTTGAAACCGATAGGTTTTATGGGTTAAGAAGAAGCTGTTTGAGAAAAAAGAAGGATTACTTTTGTATCGTATTTTTTTGTCAAACATAAATAACTTTTCAATATTGATAATTTCTTACTATGGTAAATAGATTAATTCCATCATATCAAGTTGAACATAATGAGTCAAAAGACAGAGTCTAATGGGCCGAATTGATCAGATGAAGTATGGCTCTAAATGTCTATCTGATTATATTCCCAGTTCTATCAGATAGAGATGTTTGATAAATTAAATATAGTAGTGATTTTATGATATTTAAAGTTCTAAACATCATGTTTATACATATATATTAATGATTATAGATTATTTTGTTTGAAGGAATAATGTGTCTAAGACTAACAAACAAAAGATTTATGGAAGCTGCTGACAAAGTTGGATCAGATAGAGAGGAGTCTTAAGTCTACCAGATGATCATTGCAAGTCCATCAAACATAGTTTTATGAAGTCCAAAAAAAAGAGAAAATCATAGTCATCAGATAATATCTTTAAAAAAAAGTTTTGGAATGATTAGACATAAGTTTCCTAATATTCATCAGATAGAGTAAACATGTGAACATCATCAGATATAGAAGTTGAAAGGGAGTTTGAAGAAGTTTATCAGATTTTTTTTCAAGGATAGTTGTCAGATAGAGGATTCTGAATGGAGCCATTGGTCATAGGATTTGGGATAGAGTGCACTGGATGAAGAAACTTGTAAAGGATTCTAAATAGACAAATTTAAATTATACCAAATAGAGAGAGATCAAGAAAAGAATAAACTTATGAGGTTATGGGTGAATAATTTCCTTTGAAGTTGAACTGGATATAGGATTTTGGTGAATCCATTTGACAAAGGAATTCTTACAAAGTGTCATCTACTGGAGAATTATCAGAAAAATTAGTTCCTATGAAGTTGAATTAGATGAAGTTTTAGGGATCTTTTCAATGTTTTTTTGTAAAGAAATTAAATGTTATGATGTTGAACTAGTTGTTAAATTCTCTAATAATCATGAAGGAAGATTGTGATTCAAAAAAATATTTCAAGAATGTTTGAAGATCATTGATGATGAGATTGTATGAAATTATTTTTAATGAATGTTGAATCCTATCTTTTAGGAGTTTTGAAGGAATTAAAACTAAAAAAATATTCAAGAAATATATTCAAATTTGGAAGTGGTAAATTAAAATTTTATTTCATGATTCAAATTGACTTTTCATATAAATATCTCTTATATAAGGGGAATCAAGTGTATTGAGAAAATAATGATGATTTTTTTCTTCCATGTGTTTTATTTAATAAGTAATGTTCTAATGGAATATTTTGTGAGATATTATGTCATTTAATTGTATGTAGTAGCACTAGGCAGAGTGATACCAATCATAATCTTCCTATCAAGTGGTATTAGATGAACATGGTGAAGATATGATAAAAAATGGATTCATTTGATATCAATCATATGAGATATCAAATTGAGTATATTAAATTGAGGAAAAACGACTGATAATTTTAGATAGTGTATTAGACAGATAGGTCCAGATGAATAATTTAGTATATAAGTTCTTCCTCAGTACTGTGTAATAAAGTGAAGAGGTGGATGAAGAACTTTCAATAAGAAAAGTGTGAAGAATGATAAATCAATACAGTGAACCGCCAAAAGGATTATTTTATAGTGGTTGTGTGGTCTTGGATTACTTCCAAACCTTTCCAAGGAATAACTACTCTTATTGAGTAGCAAACCTCATAAATTCCTTTGGTCCTATGTGTGTAGTTATTTATTGTTTTTTAGTAGATTAATTTCTCACTAACCAGAGGTGAAAGTTATTTCTCATGTAATAAATTATAAAAAGAAAAGATCATTGATTCAACCCTCTGCCTATTAGTAATCACACAAACCATGAATGGTCATTCCATTTATGATAATGGAATGGATGTTATGTATTAATATAATAAATGTTTTGTTCTTAATAATGAATCAATTTTCTTTTATATAAATAGAAAAATTTAATATTTATTATATTAATTTTTCTAAACTTACCATTCAGAATTCTAAGTGTATTAATTTTATATAAACAAATGATATCTTATGGCATAAGAGTCTTGGAAATGTACAATTTAGATCGCTATATAAAAAATAAAAGGATAGATAGATTTTACAACTGCCTAAATTTAAAAGAATTTAGTGATTAGTTTATGATTTATGTTTAAAAGGAAAAAATAATAAGGATTTTTTTTGATTTATTAATGAATTTAATACAGTATTTACTCTTGGAATTTTACAAAAATATTTATTTAGACCTATGAAAACAAATATATTTGGTGGTAAAAGGATGATTTTATGATAGTTTATAATATTAATTGGTTTACCTGGGTATATTTATGTCTCATAAAAATAAAACATTAGCAGAATTAACACTTATTTTTGTAAATTTTTGAAAAACCAAATGGGATACTTAATTAACTCAATTAGAGTTGATTAAAGTGGTGAATCTATTAATATGAAATTTAATAAATTCTATTAAGATAATGGTTATTTTCATTATTTTCCTACTCCTAGAACACTACAAAAAATGGTGTTGTAGAGATGAAAAATAAAACTATTTTGGAGATGGATGGAAGAATGGTTAATAAATTTAATTTACCAAAATATTTTTGGGCTAAAACAATTAGTATAACAACTTACATTTTAATTAGATTTTTTTAGGCCTTTCTTAAATAAAACACCATATGAATTTTTTAATTAAAAGAAACCTAAGGTAGGTTACTTTATAGTTTTTTGGGTGTAAAGTGTTCATTTTAAATACTAAGGATAATTTAGAAAATTTTGATGCTAAAAGTGATAAAGGAATTTTTATAGGATATTCTATCAATAGAATGACTCATATAGTGTTTAATAAAACAAATATAACATTAAAATAAATCTTACATATTAAATTTGATGAATCTTGATTTAAATCTAAAAATACATATTTAGAGAAAATTAAAGATGAATTTTGAGAGTTTAATTTTGGTGAAGATGAGCCTAAAAATAATAATATATATTGAGGGGAAGGATACTCCTTATCAATATTATTTTTGAGTTTGGAATACTCATAAAGATCACACTTTAGAAAATATAATTGGTAATGTTGAATCCAAAATTACAACTAGGAATTTTGTTTTGAATTATTTTTTTAATTATGATTTTGTTTATGAATTTTACCCAATGATATTGATGAAGCTTCAAAATTTTCTAATTTGATAGTTTTTATGAAATATGAACTTAATAAATTTGTAATAAATAACGTTTATACTTTAATTAAACCCTCAAAAGATAAATTGATTATAGGAACAAAAGTATTTTTTAGGAATAAAATGGATAAATCTGGTCAAATTATTAAAATAAGGCTAAATTGGTTGCTTAAGGATTTTTTCAAAAGGAAGGGATAGACTTCAATGAATATTTTACTTTTATTTATGGGATCAAAACTATTATAATTTTATTATATTCTTCTTCTTTTTTAGGATTTTAAATTTTTTCAAATTGATATTAATAAGGCATTTTTAAATGGTTTGATTTTTGAAGAAGTGTATGTTAATCAACCACTTAGTTTTGAGAATGAAATTTTTTCAAACCATCTTTCTTATCTTTTAAAAGTTTTATATGGTCTTAATTAAGCTTCAAGAGATTGGTATGATTGATTTTTTTTGAATAATGGTTTTAATAAAGGTAAAGTTAACCCAATTTTTTTATTAAGAAAGTATGAAATGATATTATAAACATTAAAATAGATAATGATGATATTGTTTTTGGTTCATCAAGTGATGTATTATGTAATGAATTTTCAAAATTGATGAATTCAGAATTTGATATGATTTTAATGAGTGAATTAATTTTTTTTCTCAGATTACAAAATTTTCAAAGACCTGATGGAATAATTTTTAATCAAAGTAAATATGATAAATATCCAATTAAAAGGTTTAATCTTGATTCTATTAAAATTTTTGGAACAACTATGAGTACTAATTTTGAATTTTTTTAAATGAATTTGGAAAAAATGTGGATAATAAATATTTCAAAGGTATGATAAAAAGGTTTTAAAATTTGACTAATTATAGACCTAATATCATGTTTTTTATTGTTATATATGAAATATTTCAATCTAATACCTAGGAAAGTCATTTAAAAGTTTCTAAAATAATAATAAGATATATAAAAGGAAGTGTAAATTTTGATTTATCTTATTCATGTCAAAACCATTTGGATTAAATTTATTATTCTAATTTTGATTTTGGTGAATATAGATTTGATAGGAAAAGTAATTAAGGTATGTTTTATTTACTCAGTAAAAGTTTAATTTCATGTATCTCTAAGAAACAATTATCAGTTTCTTTTTCCACAACTGAAGCTGAGTATATAGCTGCTACTAATTATTGTGCTCAAAGTTTATGGATAATATAATCATTTTATAATTTTAATATTTAGTTTGATAAAGTTACTATTTATTATTATAATACTTCCAATTTTTAAATATCAAATAATACTTTAGAATATTTAATAGAAAAATGTATTAATGATAGATTTAATTTTATAAGTGACCATGTTAATAATTTTTTTTAGAATTTATTTCAACTGATGATGAACTAACTGATATATTTTCTGAACCATTAGATGCTGTAAAGTTTGAGAAGATAAATTTTGAACTTGGTATGATGGAGATTTAATTTTAATTGTTTTATTTTAAAGATTTATCAATGTTTTTATATGTTAACATATTTTCTATACAAATAAGATAGATTCTATGTTTCAGGAACATATTTGATTTGTTGAAGATAATTTCCTTGTATTTTACTAAATTTGTAAGCTGTTTGTTATAATTATGTTTCTATATTCGAGTTCATATGAATTTTTTCAAGGGTATTTTTCATTTTTTAAGAATGAATTATATTAAAATCTTCTTTGAACACTGTAGAATCTGTTAGTTTTAATCTGCTTGAACTTTAAGAGTTTGATTTATTTTATCTTGATTACGTTTTATTATACTATAAGTTAAATGTTTTTTAAATGAAATTTTTTTAAGGGGGAGAGTTATTTAACTATTAAAATTATTTCAACTTAAAAATATTTTGAATAAATTGTATGTTTTTTTAAAATTTTGATAAATTTTAAAAGGGGGGATAATTTTTGAAAAATATCATTTGGTTTTTTAATTTAAAAAAGGGGAATATTTTTATTGCTAGGATAGATTTTATCATAGTTTGTAATATTGTTATTATTGATTTTTATTTTTATTTTATGTTTTTAATATTATAATTAATACAAATTTTATTGAATTAGATAATTATAATTTAGATAATTATAATTTCTCACAACATTAGTCACTTTTTGATTAAAACATAATTACTATGATTAATTTATATGTTTATTGTTTTTATAATGGATTCTATAGTCACTGTTTTTTTCTATTATCTCAACCTTACAAGACACTGTTTAAACTTTATGAAGGTTTGAATCTACCATATGATGAGTCTGTGATAAACTTACAAAACTTTATCTTAACCTTACAGTTGTATTGTCTTAACATTACAAGGATATAAAATAACCTTAAGATTGTTTGTTTCAACCTGACAAAGAGGTGAGTCAACATTACAAGAGTCTTTATGAACCACACAATGTTTTTGACTGAACTATACAAGGATATTATTTAACATATTGACCATTTGTATGTACCTTATGATTTTTTCAAATTTATATGAAATCTAAATACTTACATGAATATGAAAGTATTTTGAAATTAGTTTTTAAATTAGTTTGAAATGACTTTATAAAGTGTCACATAATGTTTTATAAAGTCTTAAGAAATATAATTCTCATGAGAAAGAAAGTATTATGAGACATCTATAAAGCCATAAACTATAAATCTCATGACTAATTTAAAGGATTTTAAGATTCAAAATCCTATGTTAAAATTTAAAATGACTCATGAATAGGTTTAAATGACTCATAAACAAATTTAAGATACCTCACATGTGATGTAAAATCAAGATTATATATATAGAAATAAATATTACACTGGTATAGTTTATAATTACATAGAACTCATTTTATGATTATGTAAAATCCCTTTACATGAAATCCGCCTGCATATTTTTTTATTTGATTGATATGTTTACATGGTGATTATACTTACAAAAAAACTCTCATATGTGGTTTCATTATCATGTGGATTTGAGATATTAGTTTTTATTATTTATTTAAGTTCTTAGAGAATACAAGAAACAAAAAGAACCCCCTAAGATAGCGAAGACAATCAAACCCCCCTCCAAGGGTTGACACACTTCTTAGCTATCCCATTACAATTGTAAATCTAGAAAGGCCACTATTTGATGGCCCAAAAACCCCTTTATCTTGACCTAATGCTCCGCTGACTACATACCGCTCTGTGAAATTCCATACCATTATATGCACCCTTTCTTGTATCATCACTTGCATTATCAACCATAAACGGCCCAGAAAACCCACTAAGAGTGGCTACTAGAATTTTAACCATGATCATATATAGAATAATAGAGTGACATTACCACTCAGATATCTGTTATTATTGTTATTATTTTGTTTGTGCTCTGTTTTAGTGTTCCCCATGTAGGTATAGTGTGGGCTTTGGAAACTAGTTTTTAAGATCATTGATATGATAAAAAATATTGAAACCCATAAGGAGAAGGTCATGGATATCTTTGAAGTTGACTATTGTAATTTTTTTATAAAATATAATCGAGAGAGTGCTATAGAAAAAATGACATGGATAAAAAAATAAAAAATTGTTGAGATTTTAATACCATGACTTATAATATTCTACTATGTGATAATAAAGGAGATTAAATGTGCGATATTTTGGAGGGATTGATCATGCTACAAGAAAAATTCTGCTATCCATTTCTATTATGGTTTTCAAAGTTGTATCTTTTTTTTTCCAGTTTCGGCTATATCATCAGTTTATGATTTTCCTTTCCAAAGGTAGGTCCGGTTGTTTTTATTTATACCACCTAAACAAAAGTGAGTCTTGTAAAGTTGTGAATTTCTTTAAAATCCACGTTTTTTATTGGTTTGAAGATAGGAAGGTTAGGTCTGGGTTATACCACCCAGAGAGAAAAAGGCAGGAGTTGTAAAAGGTTTTAACTACCTGTCAAAAGTGAGGTTTGTTATTGGTGGGTTCCATTTATTTCATGGAGAGTAGAGAAGTGAATAGTAGAATTCAGATCTTGTTGATCAAAACTACTATAAAATCTCGATGTACTTTGTTCATGTTTACATCCGTTACACATGCACACAAACATACACTTATATTTTGTATTAGTAGTTGTGTTTTCATGAACAGAACTCTGATAATATACAATATTATTTTAATTTATTTAAATTTTATGAAGGTGTATTCACCACCACTAGACCTATTAAACATATTTCACTGGAAAAAAAATAATTCAAATGAAATTATTTTTTTGATGGATTAGTTTTTTGTAAAAAAATAGACTATAAATGTCGCATACAACCTCCCCTACCCATTCTAAATATTTAAACATTCCCTTTCTCTCTCAATTCTCTCTGTTTTATTAGATAAATATATTTTTGGATTTCATATATACTACTTGTGATCCAAACATCAGTTTAAATTTATTATTTTAGAAATTTTTAATAGTTATTAATTTAATGGATTTTTTTATTGTATAATTTATTAGTTAATTTAATTTATTAAAGTTTAATTATTTTTTCATGGCGTTTTAATAATTTTTTTAATTATTATGTTTTTACTTGGTTAATTTATTAGAATTTATCATATAAAAATATAATATAATATATAATTTTTGTTAATATTAATGTTAAATTAAAATTTTAGTTTATTATTAATAATATTATTATAAATGATAATTTAAAAAATTATAAGATTGTAAGAGTCTAATGATTTAATGACTACCAATGAATTGTGTGATTGGAAATGGCTTTCATGTCTGCCAATGACTTTCAGAACTTCTAAAATGCAGTTTAGTGGTAAAAAAATTAATCCAAAATAATAAATTATAATATATAATCAGGAAAAATAATAAAAATATAAATAATTTAATATGAGTTGTAATAAATAATAAATAAATTTATAAATTATTAAAATTAATCTAAATAAATAAATATTACTTATAATTACTTCTAATTAGAAAAAAATAAATAAAAAAAAATAAAAAAATAAATAAAAATAAATAAAAATGAATATTCATTAGTTATTATAAATTATTAAAGTTAATCTAAAATAATAAATGTTAGTTACACTTAAGAGAAATTAATAAATATATAAAAAATAAAAAATAAAAAATTTATGGTCATTAATTATCATAAATTATTAGAATTAGTATATAATAAATAAAAATCGATTAAAAATAAAAAATTATAATAATGTGAGACTAATTTATGAATTAAAAAACAAAAAAACAAAAATATTCATTTATTAAGGTAGTTTATTTAATAAATATTAATATAATTATAGATTACTAAAAATTAATTTATATTAAATCAAATTGTTTAAAAAATGTAATTTTTATTATAGAGAAATATAACTAGATAATAAATATTAACTAAAATTAATAAAAATTTGTTATATATTCATAAAACTTAAAAAACTATCATAAAATCATTGTAAATAATAATTTATAAAATAGTAATAAAACAAGTAAAATGAAAAAAAAATAATTTAAAAAATTAAATATTAATTAAAATTAGAGAAAATACTAATAAATATTAGTAATAAAAAAATTAGTGAGAGGAGACACATGGAACAACAAGTGCTAGAGAGAGTGCCTTCAGGAAACCACTTAAGAAACCCTAACATTGATGCTTGATTCTTTGTAGATGTAGTTGTCAGTTGAGCAATTGAGTTGAAGGAAACTCCCGACGACTCGAATTCTGATCCTTATATTTTAAAGAAATCATTTCTACATCAAGGTCACTTAGTAATATCTTTCTCTCTAAATGAGGTACTAATCCTCTCCTCGGATCTTTGTTTTGCACTTATCGGTATGTTTGTCAAGTGTCAGCCCTATTTGAACTACTTAAGAAGGAAACTAGAAGCTATTGGGTTTGTTGGTTTTCACAATAGATAGCCGAACTCCTCAAATGTTGTTTTTGTATTTTCTTATGAATATAATTACTATAATTTCTGGATGAGGAATTCATGGGTGTTTGGGGGTGGACCCATAAAATTTATCAAATGGACCCCAAATTTTGATCCTAACTTCAAACCATCAATCATTCTAATCTGGTTAGGATTTTTTGACCTTTTTCATCACCTGTTCAAGTGAAAAATCCCTTTTCTAATTGACTACTTAATTGGAAAACTAATTAAAGTTGATTATGCTACCAAAAATCTTTTAAAACCCTTAGTTGTGTGGGTTTGCGCTGAAATTTTCATCTCTCAACCTCTTACACTCATTGCTTGGATTAAAAATGGAGATTCAGGATTTTATCAAGAGAAAACTTATGAAAACCTACCATACTATTGTAAAAAATGTCACAAGATTGGTCATTCCTCTAAAGATTTCAATCATGAGTTAACTATCCCATGCCCTCTCATCGATAACAAGTTAGTATGGGTGGAAAAGTGTAAGTTGAATTTATTTCCCAAAAGAATTTAATGATTATGATGATAGTATATTATGGAAACTTATGGACCTTGCTTGATCTATTGATACCCAAATTCCCCAGGAAATTTTTCTGATGGATAATGCCCAAACAAACCCTAAAACGACAGATAATGAGTCTCCAATTGTAATGACCCAAATATTTATTAATGAAAATTCCTCTTGGTCTATTTAAATATATTATTATAGTTATGTAAAATGTATTCACTTATTTGGTTCTATGTTTTGGATTTTAAAATACCATTAAGAATTGTGATCGTTGCTAATATATTCGTTGAGTAGTGATCACATGATTAGTATAAATACAGGGCTTTAAAAAATCCAATTTACTCAGACAAAGGAAGCGATGGCCTCATCTAGTAGACTTGCCCCATACGAAGCCCATTTGTCAGAGCTGAGAAATGAGGTGGCATCATTGGGATTTCCTCTTGACCAATCCCAAGTCGAGCTTGAATATTTTAAGCTTGAGCGGAAGTGCCTACGAGAGAAGTGGAAGTTGATGGAGATTACCACTCGAACAATGTTATCTGAGCCACCACAAGAGTCTGTCATCATCGTACAACTTACCCTAAGGTCTTATGCTGGTGTTTTAAGGGTTTCTGTAACAAGAACCTAGTACTATAATTATGTACATTATTCTTGTATAGAGAATATACATTCTTTTTATTATTGTTACTTTGTAAATAGTTTTTAAAGCACAAATAGTATTTTTAGTAAATATTCATCTAAGAAATCTATTTTGATGAATTAATGTATTTTTAAATTAAACAATATTTTAATAAAATATTATTATTATTATTAAATTACTTTTTATTAAATATAAATTATCGTATAATTTTATGAATGCAATTGTAATATTTATTAAGGTTTGAAAGCTATTTTTGTCAAAACCCATGAATTTTTGATAAATGTAACTTTTTATTTTAAAAGTAAAAATTCACATATTTATAAAATTATTTAGATAAAATGAATATTATTTTTGGAATCAGGATTTTGAAATTATCCAAAGGTTAACTTTTCATAATTTTCTGAGACAATCGATTTTTTTGAAAAAATTGAATACCGTTTAAGTATATAATGAGTTTTATGACATCATAATGACCTAATAGTGATTTAATAAAATACCATAAACATTATTTCTGGCCAATATATTTTTTTCCATTAAAATAATGTGACTTTTGGTTTTTATTTATTTATTTTAAAAAGCTTTAGTGGACTCTTCAAGACTTATAAAACATTTTTTATTTTTAAATTGTTTTCCTTAAGAGTGTGACTCACCTCCACATAAGAAACCCTATTATTTTAAGAATTTTCGCCACTGGACTTATAAAATATTTTTTTGCACTCCCCTTTGGCAAAAATCATGGGCAAAAACCATGGGATGGTTTTTGGTTTTGATTATTTTAATGTGAGGTGTCCGAAACCTAAATAATAAAACATTCTCTCTCCTTTCCTATATAAAACCACCCAAGATTTCATTTCCTCTTCACTCAAAGCCTTTGGAGTATGACCAACCCATTCCCTCCTCTCTCTAGAATCCTCCCAAGGTTCCCTGAGCTCCCAATAAGCCTCTCCCAAGCTTTTTGGATCACACTTCCAAGTAAGGGATTTCTTCTTTTCTCATTTTTGTCCAATTTTCTTTTAGTTGTTATGACCTTTTGTTTTCAATTAAAATTTTTGGGGTATGATTTCTAACATCAACAATAATTTCCTCTTTATGTTTAGATGATTATATACCCCTTTATCTCTCATTAATTCCTCCCATGTACACCCGTTACCATGCCGAAATTCTGTGAGGGATTTCTCTCACCTCTTTTACATCAAAGTAATTCTTTTGTATTATGCATATAAATTCCACTACATTTGTTGGGACATGTATCTATATGACCCCCTTACTTTCCATTTCATTTAAATATTGTTTGAAACCCATTTATCTCTCATCAACCATTTTCATAAATCCTTATGTCACGCCGTTATGTTACCGAAATCGTACCGTGTTTTTCCAAGCCAAGATCATTGTATAGTGAATACCATACCCATGTATCTATCAAGATTATTCACCTTTATGCACATAGACATATTGAATGGTAATTTAATTTATTTATTCCACATTACTTAATCATTTAATAACTTATGATTTTGATTGATTCCATGTTATATGATCCATGTGGCACACTTATGCATGAAATGAAATGTTTAAGAAGGGTGTGCCCTGATAGCCCTCCAATGCATTAGGTAAAGTATGGTATCATGATACATCATGTGAAATGAGTGTTAAATCATTTTAATTCAAGTGCAATGAGGGTTTACTCATAATTCATGTGCAATGAGGGTTTACTCATGCTCTATGGACAATGAGCTTTTTCTCATGCTAATTCCATGTTAAGTGTTGTTTCCACATTTTCATGTTATGATTATCATGCTTTATCATGCCTTTATGTTCATGTTTCTATTTTGATACATTGATTTGCCTATTGTATAACATGTATTGTATTCCTCATTTTATTCTATGTTTATTCCCTTACTGGGCTTTACAGCTCACCCTTTTCTTATGCATGTCCTCAGGTTATCCCATGCAATGCTAAGTACAAGGGAATGTAGTGGTCATGTAAAGGAAGTTTTCAATAAGATATTGAACTCTATGATTTAAGTTGTTATGTAATGTTACTAAGCCCAAAAGACACTAGAAATCTCGATCTTCTATGTTGTATCAAGTGAAGATTTTGTTTAATGAATCATGTTTAAGTGTGTAATAAAAGTAGGGTTGTCATAGTTGGTATCAGGAGATAGGTTTAGTTATTTTTGGAATTAGGATTAAAAAACTCTAGTGAATCCTTATAGACAAGACTAAGTATAATAAAAACATCCCTAATTTTTGGTGGGTATTGAGTAAGTGGTTTATCAAGCAAATACATCCCTGTTTGGATACGAGTAGGTAGAGGCTGCTTTGGCAGAGATGTACCTAGGGGTGAAAACCATGACAAGGAGTTTCTAGCTTGACCTGGGGTATCCTGATACATGAAAATGGGCCTTTCTGCACTCTTGGTTATGAAACTTCTAGGGGATATGCATCGGTAAATTCACTAGCTTATTATGAACCATTATTAAGGGTATAAAAAAATTCCCCTAAGAATATATGTTAGAAACTAGATCATGGATAACATAGATTAAATCCTATAGATTCATAAGTTAAGGAGATAAAAGATATTTATAAGTCTTCTATTTTTGGATTACCCTTTATGTGTTACCCATAACATTCCTTTTATTCCATCCAATGGCCAATAATAGGAGGAATCGAGCTAACAACCAATGTGATGACCAATGTGATGACTGTTCTAATGAGATTCCCAATTCGATGGGAGCAGGAATCACACACTTTGTCACGATACTATCTCAGTTAACTCAATATTTGAATAGAAACATGGGTCAAGAGGAACATTAAACCCCCCCTAAAATATAAAAAGTTAATATTTAGAGCTTCATGAGGAAAATGCCTCCTACTTTTGATGGATCATCTGATCCCTCAATCGCCGAACAATGGATCAACTCCATTGAAAAGATCTTCTCCATTCTTTAATGTTCCGAACAAGAGAAGGTTCTTCTAGATGCTTATCATATGGAGGGTGAAACCAATCAATGATGGATATTGATCTAACATAAAAAGCCTGAGGAGGATATCGAGGTGTTGGAATGGAAGGATTTCTAAAAGATGTTTTTTGATAAATATTTTCCACGCACCCTCCGACTTATTATGGAAAGGGACTTCCTTTCCCTCAAGAAAAAAGACCAAGAATTTGTCGGAGCGTATGAGGAAAAATTTACAAGTATTGCGCGATTCAATTTCGGATTTTTCATCACTTCCGAATTAAAGGTTGACTGCTTCTTTGGTGTGGTAAAACCTAGTCTATGGAAATCCCCGATGATCCGCAAATTTGACTTCTATAAGGAAATTGTCCAACGTGACCTCAATGTTGAAATAGAGATCGAAGAACCTCAGGGGTATCATAGGGATAAGAAGCGTAATGTGGAATTCAATTTTGGAAGTCCTACGGATAAATCTAATGGTGTTAAGAAAATCCAGTACCCCACTTGCCAAAGGTGTGAAAAGAAGCACCCCAGAAATTGATTGAAGGGTAAGAGGAACTGATTTAGGTGTGGAAGAGAATGACACCTAGCCCTTAACTGCTGACAAGAAAAACCCCCAGCTATGAAAGAGGAGAGTAATGATTCATTCGACTCTCAATGCGTTGTTCATTACTTCAACTACAAAGAACCATGGCATCTTGCAAATCAGATCCCTAAGCCAAGGGTTTTCGGAGGCAACCAACAACCTCCAAGGTATCAAGGGCGATATTTTTCCATCACTACTGCCAAAGTGAACCCCAACAATGAAGTGGTGACATGTACGCTAGTTATTCATTCAAGAATAGCGAACATAATTTTGGATTCAAGTTCTACACATTCTTTTATATCCCGAATGTTAAGTAGAACAATCCCAACACCACCACAAATCATGGAAGTAAATATGTCAGTGATTTTGGAAAATGGGGCAATCATTGAATCCCATGAATATAACTCCTCCCCTGTCTTAATCGGTGGATTTAACTTTCTAGAAAACCTTATCATACTCCCTTTGGTAGAATTTTATGCAATTCCTGTAATGGATTGACTTTCCTTATATAGAGCCAACATAAATTTCCGTGAGAGGGAAATCACTCTCCATGTGGAGAATCGACCCTCCACTACTGGAAAACTGCCCTATACTAATGGTTTTTCAAAACCTTGGGTATATAGATAATATGGGAACCTATACCCATGGTTTTTCCAAAAACCGTGGGTATATATTTTTTTTGAAGACCTATACCCACGGTTTTGAAAAACCGTGGGTATAAGAGTTTTTTTCAAGACCTATACCCACAGTTTTGTCAAAACCATGGGTATAGGTGTTTTTTCGAAGACCTATACCCACGGTTCCTTGAAACCATGGGAGTTGGTTTTTTTTGAAGACTTATACCCACGGTTCTCTAAATCCATGGGTATAGATTTCCCGCGTTATTGCGGGGACAATGAAATTGCGTGGGACAAAAAAAATTATTTGGCGGGAAAAAAATTTATATTAGTATATTTCCAGAAATACAAATAGAAATGCATATAATACCTATAGTCTAGTTGGTGAGTTTGTGTACTTGTAGTCTTCTGGTTCACTGTTCGATTCCGTGTTCAGTTTTTTATTTGAGAAATAAATTTTATTAATACAAGTAAATAAATGTATAAGTATATATATAGAAAATGTTTCTTTCATAGTTGGTTAAGCGTGAGTTTTGTATGCTGCAGGTCCCGGTTTCGATCTGCGCTTTCAACATTTTTAGATACGCGATATTGAATTAATATAATACCGCAAATATATATATACCAGAAGTGGAATATGCTGGGTTGGTTAACAAACTTCGGTCCCCTGCTGGTTGTCGCGGGTTCAAAACCAGCGGACTGCTTGTTTTTTAAAAAAGAAATCCCTAAGGTTTTCAAACCGTGGGGTATTTCATTGCCAACGTGTCCATGTGAATGCCACACTGGTGGCCATCCTATGCCCACGGTTTCTCCAAACTATGGGTATAGGTAAAAACCCTATCTCTATGCCACTCAGCCCCACGGTTCCCAAAACCGTGGGTATAGCCTATACCCACGATTTGTGGGGCTATACCCATGGTTTTGAACCGTGGGTATAGGGCAGTTTTCTAGTAGTGCTCGATTCTATACATGTGCAAGGAGGAAGATGAAACTTCTTTAGATACATCATCTCAACCATAGATATTAATTCTCTATGAGCACATGTATCTGGCTTAAATGATTGAGTCTAAGGAGGAAAACATTCTTAAAAACATGCCTATTATGAGGGAATTCCCTGAAGTGTTTTCTGAGGAATTTCCTGGTCTTCCTCCTAGAAGAGATGTTGAATTCTCAATTGACCTTATACCTGGGGTGTTTCCAATATCAAAGTATTTGTATAGAATGGATGTTTTAGAGATTGTGGAGCTGAATAAACATCTATAGGAGAATCTTGATAAAGGGTTTATACGCCCAAGTGTTTTACCATGGGGTGCACCAGTCCTCTTCAACAAGAAGAAGGATGGGTCAATTCTCCTTTGCATTGATTATCGTGAGCTCAAAAAAATAACGATAAAGAACAAGTATCCTCTCCCATGAATTGATGACTTGTTTGATTAGTTATGCGGAGCACAATACTTTTCCAAGGTAGATTTTCGGTTGAGATATTATCAAGGGTGAAGGAGGAAAATATTCCCAAGACTGCTTTAACAAGGTACGAGCACTATGAATTCATAGTAATGCCTTTTGGACTCACTAATGCTCTATAAATATTCATGGACTTGATGAATAGAGTCTTTAGAGGTTACCTCAAAAAATTTATGGTAGTCTTTATAGCAAATATTCTAATATACTTCAAAACCAAGGAGAATCATGATGAGAATCTAAGAAATGTACTAGAGACCCTGCGAAAGGAGAAACTCTATGAAAAGTACAACAAGTGTGAGTTTTGGTTGAAGGATGCCTCATTCTTGGGGCATATCATCACAAGTAATGGGAATTATGTGGATCCCTCCAAGACAACTACAATATAGGGATGTCTGAGGCCAACATCGGTAATAGATATACATAGCTTATTGGGGTTAGCTGGATGTTATCGATGATTTGTGATAAATTTCTCACGATTGTCCAACCCTCTTACCAAGCTAACTCAGAAAGGAGTAAAGTTTTCTTGGAGTGATGAATGTGAATAAAGCTTCAAGGAGTTGAAAAGGAGGCTTATCACTGCACCCGTTCTAACTTTACCCACAAGTGGAGAACTTTTTGTGGTATTCAGTTATGTTTTGAAGAAGAGCCTAAGCTGTGTGTTGATGAAAAATGACAAATTAATTACCTATTCTTCAAGGCAATTGAAAGTTCATGAGAAGAATTACCCAACACATGATACAGATTTTCCTGTGGTGATCTTCACTTTAAAAATTTGGCGGCATTATCTCTTTGTAAAGAAGTATGAAATATATATAGACCAAAAATTCCTCAAGTATATATTTACATAGAAAGAGTTGAACATGCACCAATGAATATGGTTAGAGATGATCAAAGATTATGACTGCTCAATCCATTAACACCCTGGGAAAGCGAACAAGGTGGAAGATGCTCTATGTAGAAATGACCCAACGATTTTATCATTGATTAGAATTGAAAAGGATATAATCTTATTAGATCTGATGAAGATGGACATGGAAATCATAAATAAGGAAACATCATCAATCCTTTCACAAATGATTTCTCAACCGTCTCTTTTAGAAAGTTTAAAGGATTCTCAAAAGGATGATGTGTTAATTCAGAAGAAAGTGGAAGCTATCTTAAAAGGTAAATCCTCGGAGTTCAATGTAAATGAAGAAGGAATTGTGAGACTTGGGAAAATACTATGTGTTCCATCAAGTCCGGAGCTGAAGAAGGAACTTTTGGATGATGCACATAGTTCAAATTTCTCTATTCACCCAGAAACACAAAGATGTATCGAGATCTCTGAGAGCATTATTGGTGGGATAATATGAAGAAGGATATCACTGAGTATACATCAAAGTGACTAGTGTGTCAGCAAGTGAAGGAAGAGAGGCAGAAGTCTAAGGGGATGATGCAACCATTTCCCATACCAGCATAGAAATAGGATAACAACACCATGGACTTTGTCACCATACTTCTGAAGACATCGCAAGGAAACAATGAAATATGGGCTGTTGTGGATCTTCTTACAATGTATACACACTTCATTGCAATTTGGGATGATTTCTCATTGGATCAACTGGTACTGATATATATCAGGCAAGTGGTAAGGCTGGATGGAATACCACTGTCTATTGTATCTGATCAAGATCCAAGATTCACCTCTAAGTTTTGGAAGAGTATTAAACATGCTATGGATACTGAACTAAACTTCAGTATGGCCTATCATCCTCAAACTAATGGCCAATCTGAACAAAATATTTAGACAATGGAGGATATGTTAAGATCACGTTCTATGGACTTTAAAGGAGGTTGAGATCAACATATTATTCTGGTTGAATTATCCTATAATATCAGTTTCCACTCGAGCATCCAAATGAAACCTTATGAAGACCTATATGGGAAGAGGTGTAGAACACCGACATGTTGGGATGAAGTCGGTGAGCGTAAGCTGTAAGGACCCGAAATGGTCGAAGAAATGGTGGAGAAGGTGGAAACCATTCAGCAACATATCAAGAAAACCAAGAGTCGACAAAAGATTTATGCAGATAACCATCGAAAAGACCTTGAGTTTAAAGTTGGAGACATGGTATTTCAACGCATATCTCCATGTAATAAGGTCATGAGGTTTGGAAAGAAAGGGAAGTTAAGTCCTAAGTACATCGGCCCCTTCACGATTCTTGATCGTGTTGGGGATGTGGCCTATCGACTAGAACTTCCACCTACCATGGAAAATGTAAATGATATCATTCATGTATCCCTCTTAAGTAAGTACATACCAAACACTACATATGTACTCTCTCCAGAGGTATTACAACCAGAGGATGATCTTTCTTACGAGGAGAAACAAGTGAAGATTTTAGATCGCAGAGAAAAAGTTCTACGAAATAAGACAATGCCCCTTGTCAAGGTGTCGTGGAAAAACAAAAAGTTTGAAGAAGCGATGTGGGAATTAGAGGAAGTGATGAAGCACAGTTACCCACATTTTTTTATAGTGGTAAAAGGAAATTTCGAGGGAGAAATTTCTTAAGGGGGGAATATTGTAACGACCCAAATTTTTTTTAATGAAAATTACTCTTGGTCTATTTAAATATCTTATTATGGTTATGTAAAACATATACACTTATTTAGTTATATGTTATGAATTTTAAAATACCATTAAGAATTGTGACCATTGCTAATATAGCCGCTGAACAGTGATCAGATGATTAGTATAAATATAGGGCTTTAACAAATCTAATTTACTCAAACAAAGGAAGAAATGACCTCATCTAGTTGACTTTCCCCATACGAAGCCCATTTGTCGGAGCTCAAAAAGTAGTTAGCATCATTGGGCTTTGATCTTGACCAAGAACAATCTTATCTTGAATACATTATGATCAAGCGGAACTGCCTATGAGAGAAGTAGAAGTTGATAGAGATTACCACTCGGGAAATGTTATCCGAGCCACCACAAGAGTCTGTCACCATCGCACACCTTACCCTAGGGTCTTATGCGGGTGTTTTAAGGGGTTATGTAACAATACCCTAGTACTAATATTATGTGTATTATTTGTGTATAGATAATATACATTCTTTTTATTATTGTTACTTTGTAAATAGTTTTTAAAGCACAAATAGTATTTTTAGTTAATATTCAACTAAGAAACATATTTTGATGAATTACTAGATTTTTGAATTAAATAATATTTTAATAAAATATTATTATTATTTTTAAATTACTTTTTTATTAAATATAAATTATCTTATAATTTTATGAATGAAATTGTAATTTTTATTAAGGTTTGAAAGCGGTTTTTGTCAAAACCCATGAATTTTCGATAAATGTCATTTTTTATTTTAAAAGTAAAAATTCACATATTTAGAAAATTATTTAGATAAAATTAATATTTTTTTGGAATCAGGATGTCAAAATTTTATAATGGTTAATTTTTCATAATTTTCTGAAACTGTAAAATTTTTGGGTAAAAATTAAATACCGTTTAAATATATAATGTATTTTATGACATCATAATGAACCAATAGTGATGTAATAAAATAATATAAACATTATTTTAGGACAATATATGTTTTACCATTAAAATAATGAGATTTTGGGTTTGTTTTATTTATTTTACAAAGCTTTAGTGAACCCTTCAAGGCTTATAAAACATTTTGTCTTTTTAAATTGTTTTCCTTGAGAGTGTGACTCACCTCAACATAATAAAAACTATTATTTTAAGAAGTTTGGACATTATACTTATAAAATATTTCTTTTCACTCCCCGTTTTCAAAAACCATGTGCAAAAACCATGGGCTGGTTTGTGGTTTTGATTAGTTTAATGTGAGGTGTCCCAAACCTAAATAATAAATAATTCTCTCTCCTTTCCTATATAAACCCAGCCAATATCCCACTTACTCTTAACTCAGAGCCTTTGGAGTTTGACCAACCCCTGACCTCCTCTCTATAGAATCCTCTCAAGATTCCCCAATATCCCAATAAGCCTCTATCAAGCCTCTCCCAAGCTTTTGGGATCACACTTCCAAGTAAGGGATTTCTTCCTTTCTCATTTTTGTCCAATTTTATTTATGTTGTTATGTCTTTTTTTTTTCAATTAAAAATGTTGGGGTATGATTTGGAACCTCCCCCATACTGCCCTATTTATGTTTGGATGATGGTATACCCCTTTATCTCTCATTAATGCCTCCCATGTATATCCGTTACCATGCTAAAATTCTGTGAGGGATTTCTCTCTCCTCTTTTACATCCAAGTAATTATTTTGTATTATGCATATAAATTCCATTACATTTGTTGGGACATGTATCTATATGAACCCCTTATTGTCTATTTCATGTACATATGACGTGAAACCCATTCCTCTCTCATCAACCGTTTTCATGAATCCTTATGTCACGCCGTTATGCTGCTGAAGTTGCACCGCGTTTTTCCAAGCCAAGATCATTGTGTAGTGAATACCATACCCATGTATCTATCAAGGGTATTCACATTTACGAACATATAAATATTGAATGTTACTTTTATGTATTTATTCCACATTACTTAATAATGGAATAACTTATGATGTTGATTGATTCCATGTTATATGATCCATGTGGCACACTTATGCATGAAATGAAATGTTTAAGAAGGGTGCACCATGATTGCACTCCAATGCATTGGGAAAAGTATAGTATCATGATACATTATGTTCAATGAGTGATTACTCAATCTAATTCAAGTGAAACAAGGGTTTACTCATGCTTCATGTGTAATGAGGGTTTACTCATGCTCCATGTGCAATGAGCCTTGGCTGATGCTAATTCCATGTTAAATGTTGTTGCCACATTTCCATGTTATGATTATCATGATTTATCATGCCTTTATGTTCATGTTTATCTTGCGCTCCATTGATATGCCTATTGTCTATCATGTATTGTATTCCTCATTTTATTCCATGATTATTCCCCTGCTAGGCTTTATAGCTCACCCTTTTCTTATGCATGTCCTCAGGTTATCCCATGCAATGATAAGTACAAGGGAATGTAGTGGTCATGTAAAGGAAGTTTTCAATAAGATGTTGCGCTCTATGATTTAAGTTGTTATGTAATGTTCCTAAGCCCGAAAGACACTAGAACTCTCAATATTATATGTTGTATTAAGTGAGGGTTTTAGGTAATGAATCACGTTTAAGTGTGTAATAAAAGCAAGGTTGTCATACCAATGAGGTTCACACCCAATAGAGATGTGGCTGGTCATTCTAAACATTCCCAGCCTTTGAGTCCTATTATTGATTTTTTCTCTGGCTTTGTGGATATTGTTAAAAATTCTCAGTCCAAATTTTTTACCTAAAAAGTTGTACCTTCTATTCAAAAGAAGAAACATGAGACACAATCCCAGTCTAATGAATCCAGTCGATATGAAATTGATCAGGTGTTCCTAATTGAGGACCACTATCTACAATCGATTTCTGAAAATGAAAAGAAGCTAATTGTTGACTTGGAAAGATTTATTACTCAACCCCCCAAGAGGACCCAAAAACATATCGATTATTCTAAGTTAAATAGAACTATTGTAACTGGATCCCCATGGATTAAATTGGAAGAAACCATGATCCTTCCTTGGCCAGATGTTGGTGGGGATCCATCCTCCTCATTTGATGAAGAGGACTCCTCCTCATCCTCAGATTCATAGGAGTCAAAGGATGATATGAAGATCAGAAATTTCACATGTGTTATCCAAGAGGGATATAATGAGGAATTTTACCCCTAGATCAAGGAAAATAGAGGCAGTCCTTTGGAAGGTTTCAAAACAAGAAGATAACTATAGATGAGAATATAAGTATTAGAGGGTGGATGTTTGATAGGGTGGAATTTTAACTTTTTAGAGACCCTGATTTTGATTTTATACAACTTTATTGGTAATATTTGTATGTGGATGAGTATTCAAAAGGAAGTTTATCCATAGATGTGGTTCTAATTTCTTACCTTGAGATGTTTTTCTTGTTCCTTTCTAGTTTATTTTTGTTTTATGAGTGTTGCTGATGTTGAACTTTTTTGAGGTTTTATCTTGTTGTTGATGGATTTTTTGAAATAAAATTGGTGACTGTAGTTTTTAATGAGGTTTGGAGGAAAACTTTCCTTGGTGTTTTTTTTCTGGAAGATGCTAATCACAAAAAAATTCATGTGTTTTCTTTATTGTATAGAAGGGATTGTTCTTTATTACATGTATTCTATCTTTCTACTATTTATTATGATATTTCTAGAGAGTAGATCTATTTTACCTATGAAACAATATGCCTGAGTGAAGGATCAAATGATTGGGTGATCACCAAGATCGATATTCCGAGGGTATAGTGGGTGTTTCCACTCCATTAATGGTTGGTTCTAGATCTTTAATAATGAAATCCAATTGGATATTTCTCCAGATAGAAAGCTTCATATGGATTTCATTTGGGTGGTCTTCAATCACAGAAGCAATTGACTCTTGAGAAGTGGATGATATTATTTTTGTAGCTTTATAGATGTGGTTAAGTCAGGTTGGACCAGTTCTTTTAGATTCTTAAGTTTGATGCCTCCATATTTCTCATATTTTGAGGAGCATCTTGGTGCTTTACTGAGATCGTGATGATAAAATTGGATGGATTTTGTGAATGTTTTTTCTTTAAGCACTCTGAAGATCTAGAGCTCCTTTCTTAGGCTAACATGGGTCTTTCATTCTTTTTTCTATTTTTTGGAAAACTTTATGGATATTACTCATAGGTGGAAGATTAATATCTTACAACTATTTTTAATAGGTATTAGAGGCCTTTTGTTTTATTAAAGGAACCAACTAGTTTATAAAGGCTACTAGAATTATGTTTTATATGCTGAAGACTAGATTAACTCTCAAAGAAACTACACAATCACAAGTGGATTTTGATATCAGGTCTTGATGTTTCAGTAAGTATTTTTGGATGAATTTTTCATTGATATGTTCTAAAATTTTATATATATCATTGTGTTACAATCTTCATTGTACTATATTACATTAACTCTTTGTTGGTGCAAGCTTATTGAACCCCATGTAATCATTGTAACTATTTTCTTTAATTAATTTTTGGGGAGCATGATTTGTATTTCAGCTCATGCTTCAATCCATTCATAATAATAAAAATATTAGTAGTAAAAACTCATAAAATATTAGAAAATTTTTGGTTACATTAATTTTTATTTAAGTTATAAATTTATAAAAACTTCTGAAATGAAAATTGATTAGAATCTATTGAAATTTCTTATTATGATGGACATATAGTCCATCATAAATAATTTCATGTTGTAACGACTCATTTACAAGGAAAAAATTAATATACGATATAGTAGGTATTATATGATATAGATTTACGAGTCCATCAAAATTACTTATTGCGATGTAGTCTGTCACAAATAGTTCTGTGTGGGAAAGACTCTTTTTCCATGGAATAATGAGTGAAAAATAATTAAAAAAATACTAATATTTTAATAAAAAAATAATTAATATCAAAGACAGATAATAAATTAATTAAATAATAAAAATAACAAACAAACCAATATTTTCAAAATTTTAAATATATTTAATCATTATCATTTTATGAAATATTTATAATTTTATAATAAATAATTAAAAACTAACGAAAAAAACAACAAAAAAATAAAAATAATAATAAAAACTAATATATTATAAAAATAATAATTTTTTTCATTGAGTGTAACTAAATTGCATAATACTTTTTTAAAATTTAGTATAATAAAATAATTCCTATCATTTTTTTAGAAAAATATTAATTCAAAAAATGAAACTCAATTTTTGTGAAAAGATCATGATTGGATAAATTATATTAAAAATACAAATGTTTCTTGCGTAAATAATGTTTACATTGAGTGTGTTGAAACATTTATATCATTTCATCATCAAATTCAGAATTTATTTCAGAAGGGCCAATTAAGTGTTTGTGTAAGAAATGTGATATCCAGAGATTTGAAACTTTTGATAATGTTGGGGTTTATATATTTTGTTTTGTTTTTTATGAAAGGTTATGTTTATTCAGTATCAACTTTGTGAATTCAATTTAGAATAAAAAACAATTTTTATGGCTCTAGATTCATCATAGTTTTGAAATTTAGTATATGAGGTTGATAGCCTATCTTTTCAAGGGAAAAAAACTCAAAATTAAAATTGCATCCCAAATTGAAACCATGTTAATTTTACAATTTTCTGAAATCAGATAATGAGGCTGTATATCATGGATAAAATATAAGAATATTTGATGCAATGATAAAATTTATGGTAGTTAAGTTAGATTTTATAATGTTAAATAGTTGTTTTGATCAAATATTTTCATTGATTAAATACCTATTCTCTAAGTGAAATACATCGAATAAAAATTTCAATGATATAAAGAAGTTGGTACTTAATTTGGGTCTTAGTTATCATAATATTCATGTAAGTTCAAATTAATACATCTTATATTATAGTGAATATGATTTGTAAGTTAATTTTCTAACACATAAACAATAGAGGAAAAATAAATTTATTCATGTTAAATAATTGAGGTATTTTCTGATTACACCTATATTATAGTGTCTATTTATCTTTCACAACATAGTTTCATTGATGATATGACATGGATCCGATATTTTTGTTAGTAAAATATTAAATCATTCTTATGATTGTGATTCATGGAAATAGTTTTATTAGGTTATTCTTCCTTTTTCATTGGAATCTAATAATGTATGATTAAATATTTCTACTAATAGTTTCTATTTATTTGGTGATTACAGTAATAAATATTCTTATTTTCCTATATTGATAAATTTTTAAATCTTACCTCCTTAGATTCCAATGAAGTAGTAATATATATCTATTTTGTGTTACAATTTTCAAGTCATCCAAAAAATAATATCAATTTTTATTTGATGCCACTAATTGATGAGTTTATTTTATTTTGGAGTGATGATGTATCTATATATGATCTAGTTGTAAAATAGAATTTTACATTGAAAGTTGCATTAATGTGTACAATTAATGATTTTATAGCATATGTTATGTTATCTGGATAGAGTAAACATGGTCTAAAATCCTATCTATATTGCATGAGCAATAAAAAAATGTTTATTCCTGTCAATGGAAGAATTTTTTTAACTATCATCTATTATTTATTCCCATATATAAACTTTTTTAAGGGAATATAAATAAGTTTAATAAATGTGTAATTGAAAGAGATAGACCCCCAATAGTACTATTTGGTACTCTGTAAAAATCTATCACCTCTTCATTACCTCATATTATCTTTGGACTAATTATAAACCAATAAAAAATAGATGGCTTTGTGAGAGATCAAAATTGGAAAAATCAAATAATTTTTTGGGACCTGATATATTGGTATGATTTATTCATTCATCATATGTTAAGTATAATTTATATTGATATGAACTATTTTGATAACATATTTTATACCATATAGGACACACCTGATAAGAATAAAGATATTGTAGATGCACAATTAGATCTTTACCATATTTATAGAAATCCTAAACTTAAGTTATTTGAAAATGAAAGAGGATAAAATTTAATGAATCCAAATGACGCTTATGAACTTTCTAAATAAAGTCATTTATTATTCTATTAGTGTATTATATATTTGAGGTTACCGGATGGAAATACTTCTAATTTATCTTACTATATTTAAAATGGTCATATTACTAGATTAAAAATCACTATTTCCATGTCATTATAGAAATATTACTCACTATTGGTATTATAGGTTTGTTGAATTCTTTATTTTGGGATGTTTTGACCAAAATATCATGTCTTTTTGATACTTTTGTGTGGAAAAAACATACTATGATGTACTGAGTACACTGTAAAAATATTCCATTCTATTTTTTTTTAAATTTGAAAAAATAATTCTTTCAACCTTATTTGATTCAATAGAACATTTAATATTATATTTTATGCATGAAGAAAAATATGGAGGGATAGTATAGTTCTGATGGATCTAATAATATGAGATATTCAGGTAAAAATTGGAGAAAATGGCATTTAATAAAGAATTAGCTGAAGGCTCAATTACAAGAGTGTACTTGTTGGATAAAATTTCAAATTTATTCTATTTTTATTTTCAATATTAATATCTTTTATAATATAATTGAACTGGTCAAAATTTAAGAAATGTTGATGATGAAATAGACCATCGATTATCAGTATTTATTAATCATGATCTTGGTTTTGGTGGTGATCATTAATGCTGTATTTCAAAAGATAAACACTACAAAGCTCATACAAATGTTTTTCTCAGTTATAAAGAAATGACAAGATCTTTGCAGTAAGTGATAATTTTACTAATATTTTTTAAGTATTTTTGAAATTAAATTTATATTAATTATTTTTTATATTATAAGTTGATCATATAAAAAAACACAAATTACTCTATCTTCTCTTAAAGAACATAGAAAATGTAATTTTAACTATTGGTTTCAAAGACTAGAAAGTTAAATTGTTTATTCTCAATAAAATAAAGTCAATTTGTTATTTAATATATTATATTACATTTATTTTCTAGATACCACAACATGGGAATAAAATTGATAGTTGATTATGTACATTGAGTAACCGACCATCCAAATTTCTCAAATCTTATAATGTGAATGTGGTTAATTGATTTTGATTTCATACACACACATATAACGAATAAAAAAAATCAATGAATAATGGTGTTTATTTAAAAAGATTCCATCATAAATAAAGTAAAGTTTAATTTTATGTCATGTTATATTAAATAATTTAGTTATTTTATCTGATATAGAATTGCGTAAAAAATTTAAAATTTCACTCGCTTGATACCAATCAAGGTTTTCTTGTGTATCCAAAATATGGAGTCATTGACATTAAATATAAGTCTTATAGAAAATGAATGATTTATACCAGCATATTATTCACAGAAAGTTTGTTATGAAAATTACAGATCATATTTGAGAGATTTAAATGATCTGTGGAGTAATAAAAATAAAATTTCATGAAATCCAGTTTATAGAATATGAAACTGATTTTTTTGAAGTGAGAAGTATTTATTTTTTTTAAGAAACATCACCAAATACATCTCTTACTCAAATATATATAAATATAGAGGATGAGACCAATAATTTAAGTTTAAATGGTGTTTACAATGTTGATGATGTAACCAATGAATTTTAAATATTTAGGTATGATAAAATTGAATCTCATTTTAAAATTTATGATCCTAAGGAGGAATATGAAGATGTTGACACCAATGAATATGAATATGAAGATGGAAATGACATATCACATTTTGGTTATAATCATAATATATATATATTAATTATTTTCAGTATATATTTATTATCCTTTCTATTTGAAATTTATATTAATAAATTATTTATAGATAACAATATTTTCTATTAGTTTCTTTGAAAATTAGGTCATATAATTTTTATATTATTTATATTTATATATAGAAAAGTTATTTTTCTATAAAATTAATTATATGTATTAAATTTCTCAATATTATTTTGATGGGATGATATATTGATTGAATGAGGATGAGAAATATGGTGATGATCTACCTAGTTTGTCAGATGAGAGTACTGATGAGACACCAACTAATTGGAAGGGTTGAAGCCTTGCATGACTGATAATTACATATCTTATAATCAAGAGACATCCATATCTTGATTTTGATCCTTGTTGGATAAAATGATTTTAAATATGAATTTTATTTAATTTTACTTTTAATTTTTAATTTTAATTGATTTTATATATTAACTTTGTTACTAATTATTTCCATTCTCATAGTTTTTCACATCCAACCACTGGTTAGGTTAGTGCTATTCTATGTAACTATTTTTCGGTTTCTTGGGTGCCATGGAACCAAGAACTTAAATATGTGTATCAATGCATGTTTTTTCACTAAATGATATACATAAATAAAAATATAATTTAGTTTAAATTTATATAATTTATAATTCACTATATTATTAAATATTTATCTAATTTATGTTCGCTTATTGTTGATATCATGAGACCTTTTATTTGGGAGGCATGATAGACTTTCACACGTGATCGTTTTTGTCTATTTTTACATAACCTTCAGAGGAGAGTTATCAATAGAGAATCGATGACTATCTTGGATGACTTTTTTATTACTCATCGACCTGATTGTGTCTCCTCCTAGGATTGGGAGGGAATATGCACTTACTAGACAATGAATATTTTCAGGGGGGAGATCATTTTCTGGTCAATAGAATTAGGGGAGGCTGAATGATACACATGAAGTTGGGAGTTATACTTTCAGTATACCTCATTTATAGTTGGTAAGTAATATTATTTAATAATTTATATATATATATATTTTTAATAGTAATTATAGATGATAAATTTATGTAGTCTATGGTTTATCAAGCCATTATAGATTTTGATGTATACATGATGTCTTAAATTGATAATAGTACTGGGAATACTATTGGAGAGAGATAATGATAGATTGTGGTTAGTATTTATTTTTTAGTTTTATAAATTATAATGATATATATATTTTTATTTTTTAATTTCTATTTATATGGTTATAGGAGACACATGAGATATGCATTTCTCATATGTGAGAGAGTCAATTCAACAAGGATGGTGGGAATGATGCCTCATGTAAGTCACATTTTGATGTGGTGGCTTGGTTATGAGTGATGGTGAGTGGTATTGATAAAGGTAGAGTGATTGATATTAGTTCATGATCCATCTAGTTACTGTGATTCTGAATTGATTCTATTATTTACCTTAAAGTGAGGTTATAAAAGATTGTTTTATTTCACTATTACAGAGTATGAGGTGATTCTAAAATCTTAGGATAATACTATACTGATACTAAACAATGACTAGGAAGAGATGTGACACTAGAAAATGTAACAACATCAGTAGTGTTAGGATCAGGAACAAAATTAGGAGTAGATATTGAAGTATATGAGGTTACTCAAACACAATTTCGGGATGGAGTTTCCTTCACCTGATTGAGGTGAGCACCCACCCCTTAGTGACATTATTATTATATTCATTTTTTTGAATTTTTTTTATATTATATGTATTTTAATTGTATAAGAATTTTTTTAACATTTTTTATTTTTAGTTCATTTTAATTTTTTCATCTACAATTATTTTCATTGGAAATTTAAACTTATCACAAATAAGTTCACAGAAAACTATTTGTTGCCGAATTATGATTTTTAGCACAAAAAATATTTATGATGGAAATAAAAATTTCATTGCAAATAATTTGGTAGGAAATTATTTTCAATTGGATTTATAATACTTCATAAATAATACTCACAATGGATAAATATTTCCATTAAAATATCATTACCATCAGATGAATTTTGATGGTCCATAAAAAATAATAGCATTTGTGATGTAATTTTCCATAAAGTGCTATTTGTGGTAGACCCCCATCACAAATAAATGTTTGTGATGAGAATACATTACAAATATATTTCCATAAAAAAGAATTATTTTTAGTGAGAGGTATCACCTCGCATCCATAAACTCTCTCCCAGATTCCCACCTGATCTATAAGTTAACTTATTTATCATTCATAAACAATACCCAAAATATCATGGCCAATAAAAATTGTATTAGGGAATATAATAAAAAATAAAATAATAACTATAAAAATAAATTGTAATTTTAAAACCACAATGAAAATTTGAATGGGTAATCAAAGGATGCCTAAAACATCAAATATTGGCTAAACCACAATCCCATGATTAAAATAATGGGTAAAAAAAGAATGATTCCTAACAATATGTAGTAAAAATACTATCTACCTTGCCTTTAACCATCTAATATCATCATATTTATCCACTATATTGCCCATAGATCTCCTCAGCTATAATAGATCCCTCAGATCCTATATCAACATCATCGTCAAATGTGTACATCATAACCATGGTCTTATCATATGTGGATCCATAGAGAATACCATTTGTCTCAGTGTAGTATGAATTTATCCATATATCCTTACAAGGTTAAATACCATGAGGGTGGGGGGGGGGGTGGGTATGACTGGTTAAAACAGTCCCCATTATGATCTTATTTCATCATTAGTAAAAATAATCTTCTATATTTATCTATCAATAATGTATGATGGAAATGAAATCAAGAAATTGACATAAATTTTTTTACTTGGTTTAATTAAACTGGGATAATCCAAGGTACATACAATGATGATGTGACGATGTACCATATTTACTAGAGTGAACTACTATTTACAATGTTTATAGTAGACTCAGTGCCCCTGGTTTACAACCACTCATGATTTGAGAACTCACTTCTCTCTCAATTGAAGTATACCCACTATTACTTCATAATTTTCCTTAAATATTTAAAATCAATTTTTAATTTTACATCATAATTGTCATGTCATTAATATCTTCTTTCATTAAATTGATTACTTTCACTTTACCACTAAAATTATGCCCAATTTCCTTAAGGTTCTTGTAACTACCATTTTCTCACAATTGATTTTCATGTAAATATCATTTATACAAACACCAATTCATGTAATATCCTTTCTGTAGACAACCATTGGTCATTTAAAATTCTTCATGTAAGAAATAGGTTTTTATAAGTCCCATGTGAAAATAGAGTGCCTTAACTCTCATGATTTCCCTTTAATTCTTCATCCATTTTAATGAAGGTATGGGTACACTATTTATAAAAAAACAACCTATAAATAACATTTTTCAAAACCCTTCTGTGATTCTAGAAAACTCATCACATTAAGTTTTTTATCTTCATTGTGTTTATACAAATAGTTCCATGAGTCTAATTTCTTTGTGCGAGAGACTTATTTATTTGAACAAGAATAGTTATTTTACTCTAAATATCTATGTAATCTTCTTAAATAGATTTAAAACTCATCTAGGGAAATTACTTTAATAATACCCCATGGTATTATCCACTATGAGAATTTTTCAATATGCATTTTCAATAAAACCATCCCAAAGTCACTAACATGTCAACTTGAGGGATTTTTTCCAATAATATTCATCTTCAGGTTTGTTGAAAACACATTAAAATGCTTAAATATCATATTAAAAAATATTTCTCACTTTATTATTTAGATAAATTTCAATATCTAAAACTATAGATTGGGATTAAAGACTCACTTAACATGTACTATAATCCTATATGAGTCAATGTTAGTATGATAAACAAGAATATCATGAAATGATTATAGATTAATCACTTCATCCATCTATCAATATTCACTTAGTTCTTAGAAACCACTATTGACAACCAAAAATTTTGTTCTCCCTATATCTTCACTCCCCCTAATTAACATGGAAGAAACCTACCCATTTATCAGATTTAATTACCCATTTTATGATTTAAGCAATAATTTGTCCCCTTTTTCTAGAAATATATCTTTCTCTCTTTGTTAATTAACCCAAAGGTCATTAATTTATGAATTATAAGAGGAAAAATAATTATCAGCAGTCACACAAGGAAATTCATAACCCACCTTAGAGAGTGGGGTGTCCAAATCCATACTATGTTAAGTTCATAGAGTTTACAGGGATATAAGATCTAAAAGATGCTTCAAAAATGTATCCTTGGGTATTTAATTTTTTAATATATATATGAATTGAATTTTCATAGGAATATACTCCAATTAATCAACCAATGATCAAATTTCTCCTTTATGAAGCTATAATTAATTTCAATGTACTTTATCTTTGAGTGATAAATGATATTTTACCTAATAATGAAAACACTTGAATTGTCACGATTTATTCTGGCAGGATACTTCACTATAACTCCTATATCTTCAAGATGTAGTGATCCAGATTTTTCCCAGTCGATACTTAACCCAATTTTCTGTTTTAGTACATCTATGAGGGTAAAATGGTAAATTCAACCCAGTATAAGACCCATTTTTTTTCTTATTGTTCCATTGATTTTGGGGTGTGGGGTTTTACCTATAGACGAAGTTTATGTGGAATTTCGAGCATCATGAGGCTTGGATAATAATATATTATAAAAAAATATATTATTTTTAGTGGACATAGACATATTTGTGATGAATTGATTATAAATATTGAATGAAGTCTTATATGAAATAAGGTACCATAATTTCATCTATAATGGGAGATTTACCCTAGGATAGGTGTAAAACTTGTTCGTATTAGGGTCATCAAGTTTGGGCCATCACAGGTGAAACAAATTAATTAAATAAGTTATTATTTTAAGTAGTGGAAAAAACTAGAAACCTTAATATTATCCTTTAAATATATATATTTATTACCTATCACAAGGGTTATCTACCGAAACGCTAAATTTATATGGAATGAGAAGAGTATAAAATAGAAATAACTATGAACCACAAAAGAAATTCTTCATCAAGATCATCAACGAAAATGGACACATTTATCGTATTTATCAAAAAGTGATCCAAACCAAAGCTAGTGATTTTTTATTTTAATATTTCTTTATTTCTAGTTTAATCATTTTGGATTTTTCTTATTACACTTCCATTATTTACCTTTCTATTTCCATTATTCAACATCCAAGTTCCGCATGATGAATTCCCTTTACGGAATATTTTTTTTCTAAATTTATTCTATGTGAATGCGTTATAGATGAAACATTTGATGAATGGGAAACTAATTTATGTTTCCTCATTTCCCTTTATCTTTTCACCTATGAGACCCAAGAGGATTTAAACCTTAGGTTTGTTTGGAAGAGTCATATAAAGATGTATTTTCAGAGGGATTGAGGAGATTATGGCATGTGGTGGTGTGGGATAAGGTGGTGGTGTGTGAAGGGGGGGGGGGATGACAGTGGGTGAGATGTTGTGGAGGATTAAGGAGAGAAAAATATTCTTGGATTATAGAGGTGGAATTGATAGGGGAGGTCACAATGTGATAGATCTTGCTGAAGAAATGATAGGTGGTGACCACTTAGGATGCCATGTAGCAAGTGGAAAGGTGGTATTAGTGGTGGTGGGAGGGGGGGTGTTTAACTCTACCCATATGGTGGGTGGGGAAGCTTTGGTCTTGGTCCCCTCATAGGTAGGGGGTTGGCCAACCGAGGTGGTCCAATGTGGTCCTAGGTATGTGTGGACCAAATAAAGACCAAGAACACATGGTATAGTGTGAAATTTTGAATGATTAGAAAAGTTAAATCCCAAGCATGTGTAGTCTAGTGTTGTTTCAGGTACACATGATCTAGTGCATGCTGGGTAGGGTAGGTGGCTGAACCGCGTTCAATCCCATTGGACCAAGAGGGGTAAGTGACACTAAACACATGGTTCATTGGAGAACCTTGTGTCTGTGCAATGATTCGTGCATTCTCTCCCTCCAAGAGTGCCATGTTGCACCTCTAGTGGCCGCCACATGGAATGTTCTCATCTTCAAGGTGTGTTTTTTAGAGATTAATTATTGGGTATCTTGTTTAAATAAATAAATAGATTATCCTAAGTTTTTTTCCACATAGATTGTGATAAAATGGTCCATTTATCCACCTAAGGCTATATGTAGGTTGCAATGTACAAATATCAAAATTGTATTTGTAGGGTCAATAATGGAGTTTGGGCTTGAGAATTAGATAATTATCATCCTATAAGTAATGAAAGTTTCCCCCATATAAATAGGGTGTGGGATCCTCTATCTATGGGTTGGTATCCACCCATATACCAGAGATACGAGATCCTATATCTCATCCTACAAGTAGTGTAGGTATCCCCCTTATACAGTTGGGGAGTGAGATCCTCAATGTGATGGTCATTTTATAGGTAGGGTCAGTATCCCTCTATATAATCAGGGCATGAGAACCTCTATCTATGGAATCAGTATCATTCCTATACAGGAGCTCAATTGGGGCATAAGATCCTTCATTGATGTCAGTACTCCCATGACTGAGTCATCATCTAGTGAGGTAGATATCCCCCTCTACAATTTCAATGAGATGACATGGTTTAATCATACCCAGGTTGTTGTGAAAGTAGGGGAAAATATTCCATTGATCGATATGTATTCGGAAGTAAGGAGTTATTTACCCTATAGATTACAAGATTAGTGACATTAATATAGTGAGAAGTATTGTACGGTATTTCCATGAACGACTTGGTTCCCTTAGTGAGGAGTGGTTAAACCCTTTTTTGTTTCCCAATTATGATGTGGGAGTTATAAATATAGAGAATATTAAATACATTAAGACTTGTGACTCCTTAGGTACCTACTTGGTTGCATTTGGTATGGGATGTACGACAGGCTATCGACTTCAATATTTTTGGACTCTTATGTGTTTTGAGATCCCTTGTTTTCTCTTATGATATGAATTTAAAGGATTTGAGATGATATAATTAAGAAATTCCTTGATTAAGTGAGACTCTTAGTAGTAGATAATTTCTTGGTTATCCTTTATTGTATTCCTTATGGTTACTCACCTGAATTGGATGTTCAGAGATAATGATTGCTTTGGTTTTTTTCCTTTAGGGTTTCAGAGATTATTATTGAGTATGTTTGTACTCAACCCTATATGGGATTTGTGTCCACACATTTTTTATCTATGTAGATGGCACATAGTTTCATAGTTGTTATTAGGGTACATGGAGTTGGTGTTTCTTGTTTTGAGTAGACAAGTGGTGATACTTAGAAGTGCATGATAAAGCATGTTGGCCCATAATAGTGGAAGTGACCATTGTGAATTGAGATAAATCAAGAATTTTATATAGAAATGAGGAGCTTCCTAGTGACTTGGTTTGAGAAGGTTTTGAGACTTATTGAATTTATAGTTCTTTTTTTATTTGAATATGCATATTTTTACTTGTATTTATTTTCACATGAATATACTATATACAGTTTAACTATTTATATATATCCTATTTGAGTTCTTGATTTTTATTATGAAATGGAGATATATGTCTGGTTGTGGTTGTTATAGGTTAAGGCCTACAAAATTTCATGATTTCCTTAATTAGGGCTATTCACCATCCCCTGAACTATTTGAGGTGATCTTGGGGTGAAAATATTGACTTACTTATAACCTGGGCGAGGCCCTGGTGGGTCGCTTCATGTTATAGTGGTATCGAAGTGGGTTTATACTAGGGATAGAGTTTAGTGTTAGCAGTCATGTGAAGAGTTGTTTGAGAATTTATGTAGATGATGTTAAGGGGGGCTTGACTTCAGTTATCAAAACAAGAAGACTAGTGTGAGTGTGGTAGAAGATGCATCTATTATCCAGGACTCTGATATCCCATTAGAAGACCCATAGATTTGAGATGTCATTGTAGGGTAAAATAACCAGATATTCTCCAATACTTATGGTATTACCATATATAATAAATATATTTACCCACTGATATCCATCCCATGTGTAATAGGTAGGGAAATGATGAATCCATGCTTGGGGTTGGGCCTCTCACCAATAGTTAGTTGGGGATGAGGCATTGTTTTGGAGACTTGTTAAAGTGATATTATTACCACAAAATTTTAGGTAGTTTATGTCCCCTTTATTCTTAGTGTGGATCTTTATTATAGAATGGATGATAATTTCTTCTGATTTTGGATAGAATACTCATAGACTGATTATGTTGGGTGCATTATGACAATAATGGACTTGCAATTTTTATAAGGAGATCTTAGTTTTTAAGTGGTGGAGGATTAATTGGACTCTGAGACTGTGGTGACCCACTCAATATCATTGGATTGAGAGCAAAATGAGTCATTACTTGGCCTTAAGATACATTCCCAAGATTCCAAAGGCTGGAAATAAATGCTGAAGGGTTTCAAATACAAGTGGGGGACGATTTACCATTTAAGAAATAAACCATTAAACCAACATACCATAACCAAACCATTCACTAAATGATGCATGAACAAAAGAAAGACCACTAAACAACATCATGTATCTCCAAGCCACATCAAAGTGCGCAACAATGGAAGACTAATCCAGTATCAAAGTAAACATTATATTAATAAATGAATACTCTCAAGTGACTACAAGTCTCCATGATCCATAAGATCCAAGCTCCACAATCACCAAACATCCCAAGTCTCATGAAGTGGTGCTAAAAATGTGAGACATGTTTTCTTTTCCCCTGTCTCGAAAGATAGAATCTGTAAAAGCACCAAAGTTACAAAGAAGGGGTGAGTATAAAACTCAGTAGGTTTTAACCAATGACTTCCCTACTCATTCCACTAGGATAAAAGAGTTAGAAATATTTATATAAAATAGTTTATATAAAACAATTTCTCAAAATAGTTTATAACTAAATATAAAAAAGTTTCCAAAACCATTTATAACCAAAAGAATACAAGTGCAATTGGAATAATTTTTTTCCAGAAAGTTATTTTTCCATAAAAATAACTAAACAAGATTTAAAAACATTTCAGAATATTAATTTTTTCATACCCAATTCTGTTCCACACATCCACACAAACAACTGTTCATGTAACCTGGATCTCCCTATACTCGTGAGTGGTGAGTCATACTTAAACAAAGTCATCCTTAGTGAACCAATTGATGGGGGAGATCCCTAACCCTTATCCATCCTATTAATTATGTGGGAGACCCATAACCCTTATCCGTCCCGCATGCACCCTTTGACGGGGGAGATCCCTAACCCTTATCCATCCCGTTAATGATGGGGGAGACCCCTAACCCTTATCTGTAGTGCATGAACCCTTTTATGAGGTAGATCCCTAACCCTTATCCATCCCATTAATGAAAACGGAGGCCCCTAACCATTATTAATCCTACAAACTCGTGGACACACACAACCATCATGTTAAAAACCAAGCGTGTTCAACCAATTCAAACAATTTCAATAAAACTGTACTTTTATTGCAAACCAAAGAATAAACCAATTTCAAAACAACATTTCATTTCAATAACACTTCACCTTTTATTGAAAAAATATAATCCCATTTATGTTACATCAATAAAGAAATCTTCTTTTTAAACCCCATGTTTTAAAACCAATAATCAAAGCGCTCATTTAAAATCTCTAATTTTACGGATTTCATAACCATCACTCAAGACGGTTTCAAAAAAGTGTTAAACAACCAAATCACAATTAATTCAACACCAAAAATTTAATTTGAAATAATTCCAATTAGTTCTACTAATTAAAATAAAGAAAGAATCCTCCTACCTCAACGGTTTTTACGGAAACCACAACGAACGAAGAACACACAAGAAAACCTCGTCGATTCTCCAAGAATCCGCTTTATATATCGTCTCCTAAAAATATAAAGACCAAATATCATCATACTTGGAATCCAAAAACCTAGATATAACCATAACATGTATATATATTAGAAACCAAGAGAAGATGAGAAGTAGATCTAAGTAGATCTAAGAAATCGAACAAGAACGATGAAGAACGATCACATACCTCAAGAATCTGACTTCGATTAGCCAAGGAAACCCTTCAGATTTCCTAAAAAATTATGGGATAACATTCTTTGGCCTTAGGAGAATAAAAATCCTAGTTATGTCTAATTATCAGTAAAAATGATCCACTTAGAGGCAAAAAAGTGTGAGATACACTTTTTTAGGATCTGACTTATACAATCCGCATGGTTAGAAAAATCGTGTGCTAATCATGTGTTAGCTACTACCAAGGCAGACCCTTGCATGAATTCCTTGCAAGTACTCCCTAACCATTCTCCAACCGTGCTGGAGACACTTCCTCAAGAGGAACAATTACACATGGTTGGTCCGCACAGTTAGACAAACCGTGCACCGCCCGTGCAACTTCCATTTTTCCTCAAAACTACTTCCAAAGTTTTCCCAACTCTACCATTCATCACCCTTAAACGTTATAATCATGAAAAGGATTAAGTAATAGTTACATAATAGAAACTGGGGGTACTACATTCTCACCAACATTGGTCTTTCTGTCCTCAAAAAGTAGAAAACCCTCACCGATCTGAAAGAGTTCTGACCATTGCTCTTTCATCTCCTTCTCGTGTTCCCAAGTCTCTTCCTGAATTTTACCATGATGCCATAAAACCAGCACTAGACCGATGATTTTTTTATTAAAGACTCTGTCTAACCTATCCACAATTCGTACCAGGATATTTATCAACGAAGCATCCAGCTCTAGGTCAACATGATCCCATTTGATCACATAGCCAAGATCAGGCTGATTCTTTTTCAACTGAGATACATGGAACACATTATGTATAAAACTAAACTATGGTGATAATTGCAACCAATATACCACCTCTCCAACTCATTCCAGTATCTCTAAAGGGATTATAAATCTAAGATATAGCTTTCCCTACTTCCTGAAATGATGATATCCAAGCCTTGGAGATATCCTTAAGAAGACATGACCACCCATAGTGAACGACAACGATCTATGACGATGATCTACATAATATTTCTGAAGACTTGGAGTCATCTCTATACTCTTACTAATCAATTGGATCTTCTCTATTATTTCTTGGACAAGGCTCAACCCAACTAGTGAATTTTCACCTATTTTCACCCAACATTGTGGAGAACGACAAGGACATCAATACAATGCTTCAAACAGATCCATATGTATCGAGGCCCGATAGCTGTTATTGTATGAGAACTCCAACAAGGGTATATGATCGTCCCATGAGCCACCAAAATCCAATACACAATCCTGAAACATGTCTTCCAACATCTGTATCCTCCTATCAGACTGGCTATCTTTCTAGGGATGATACACCATGCTCATAGTCCACTGAGTCCTAATGGCCTTTTGTAAGGATCTCAAAAAACGAGATGTGAAACTTGGATCTCTGTCTAAGATGATTGAAACTGGTACGACATGAATCTTTACCACTTCTTGGATATATATTTTCGATAGATCCTCCACCATATGAGTTTCATGAATTAGAATGAAATGGGCTGAATCGGTAAGCTGATCCACTATCACCGATACGACATCATGTTTTCAGACCATTCTTGGAAGACTTGTAACAAAATATATTGCTATCTGCTCCCATTTCCACACTGGGATAACTAAAGACTGAAACATTCCTGATGGTCTCTGATGCTCTGATTTAAACTGCAGACAAGTTAAGCACTACGAGATGAACTCAAACACCTTTCTTTTCATGCTGTTCCACCAAAACTGCGCCTTTAATGCCTTATACATATTTTGTGTACCTAGATGTACAACCCATCTCGAATGGTGGTAAGAATGAAGTAGTTATTCCTAAAAAGAAATAGGTACAACCATCTGATCTCTAAAGAACAAAACTAAACTCCCATAAAATTTACATCCCTCAATGGCCTCCCCACCATTGAGTTTTGAACTCATTACTAGAAATTCTGCATCAGATGTTTGTGCCTCTTTGACCATACATAACAAATCAAGAACAAGCGTAGCTAAGAAGAAAACCACAACATAAACTCGGTATTCACATTCCACATGAATGTCGGCTAGGAATGAAATAAACTACCATTCATCTAAATCTTCTTTCGCCAACTGAGCATATGACTTTCTGCTCAATGCATCTTCCACTAAATTCCCTTTTCCTAGTGTGTACATCAAGTCAAAGTTAAACATTTGGAGATATTCCATCCATATACTTGGCCTTAGATTCAAATATCTTTATGAGAAAATGTGTTTCAAGATTTTATGATCCATAAAAACAATGAATTTTTAATCAAATAGATAATTTCTCCTTGTTTTTAAAGCATGAACGACTGCTGCTAACTCCAGTTAATGTTTTTGGTAATTCTTATCATGTAGTCTCAACTACCTTGAACCATAAGCAACCACATTGTCTCCTTGACTGAGAACACAGCACAAACTGGATCTCGAAGCATCACAATATAGGACATACCCCTATCCTAATTCTAGAAAAATCAAGATTGGTGTCGATGTAAGTCAAAATTTCAACTCCTGGAAAGACTTCTAGAATTCTTCTGTTCATTGGAATGAAGCATTCTTATTTTTTAGAGCTGTCATTTGCAATGATATTCATGATAAGTCACTCAAAAAGCATCGGTAGTAACTAGATAGAACAAGAAAACTTTGTATCTTAGAGATATTATTCAGTAGTTTCCATGAGATAACAACTTCTATCTTTTCAAGATCAACAGAAACACCTTTTTTAGAAATCACATGAACAATAAAGTGTACCTATTGTATCAAAAAATCACACTTTAATAATTTGGAATATATATGGTGATCTCTCAATATTTTTAATACTATTTTTAGGTGCTCCTCATGGTCAGACCTTGTGTTCGAATACACCAAGATGTCTTCCACAAACACCATAATAAAAGAATCTAGATATCACTGAAATATATGATTCATCAATGCCATGAAGATCACTGGTGCATTTGTTATAATGAAAGAAATGACTACATATTCATAGTGTCCATATCTGCTTCTGAAATCTGTCTTTGGAATATCCTCCTTCCAAACTTATAGTTGGTGATATCCTGATCACAAATCAATCTTGGAGAACCACTAAGCTCCCTTTAATTGATCGAACAAATCATCAATGTGTTGAAGTGGATATCTTTTCTTTATCATAACATGGTTAATCTTATGATGATCAACACACAACCAAAGAGTTCCATCTCCTTTAATTATGAATATGATCAGTGCTTCCCACAAAGACATAATTGGTCTAATAAAACCCTTTCTTTCCAGCTCCTCCAACTACACTTTCAATTCCCTTAACTGTGTTGGTTCCATCCTATATGACGGAAGTGAAATATGACTAGTCCATGGAAGGAGATCAATCGTAAACTCCAATTCCCTTATAGGTGGTAACCATGAGAAGTTCTTGGGAAATACAACTAGAAATTTATCTACCACTACTGGAAAAATAATTCCCTTAATCTCCTCCATTGATTCCAAAGTCAATGCTACCAACTGATAAGAGATCGTTCCCACCATTGGTGACAACAATCTATTTTCACCCTTATTTACCATCTACTCTCCTCTGAAGAGATGATCAATGCCATCTTCAGTTGTGAAACTGAATGTACTTTTATAATAGTCAATGTGAGCCTTAAACGTTGTCAACCAATCCATACCCAAGATTACATCATATAAATCCATGTCCAACATCGAGAAGTTCTATTTCAGCTTATATTCGTAAACATTTATAACACATGTTCTACACAAAAAGTCTTGAAATTCTCTTTCACTGAGAGGAGTTTACAATTTTAAAATAGAAGGCCTAATTTCCAACTTTAAACATATAAAATCAACAGAACGAGAAGCAATGAAATAATGTGATGCACCAGTATCGAAGAGAACTTGCACGAGGGTTGAATTTAAAATAATCATACCTCTCACCATAGATGGTCCAACTTGATCATCAACAATCATCTACTCAGCTCCATAAAATTGGTTTATTTCTACACAGTTCTTCTTATTACCTTGCTGAGATTTCCCTGGTTGAAGAGTCATGGTTTTCCTAGAATCACCATGGCTAGCTCTGCTCTGCTGTTGAGACTGATTCTGTTGTCCTTGCCCTATCAAATCATATGATGCTTGCGATGCCTAAGAAGTGTCTCGATCACCTGACCTTGGAGCACTGTGATAATAGTGCTGAAGTTGCCCCATATTCTTGAAGTTATGGTATGCTCTAGGTTGTGTTGTAAACTCTCACATTATGTGGTCAAGCGAACCACATTGAAAGAAAACTTCTTTTCTCTAGGGTCATAGAGGAAGGTTCACTGATCCAGCCATCAGATTCGGATTTCCACTCCCACCTTGGAAATATGTGTCCCTTTTCCTCTTAATCCCAGCATTTGAGTTCCCAACATTCCCTATGGGGATAATCATACCTCCTCATATAGATCTCGAGATATCACCTTCATCCATAGTCACTCTGTTCACCATATTTGTATAATCTGTAATACAGAGTAATGTAATATTTGATCGAATCTCCTGCCGTAGCCTAAATTCAAATATGTGTGCCTTCAAGGATGCAATTGCTGCAACATTAGGTGAAAAGTGAACTAAATTCATAAATATAGCCACATACTCTATTTCAGAGAGACTCTCCTATTTTAGGATGAAAAATTATATCGTTTTCTATATCTTGAATGTGTGAGGATAGAATTGTTTGTTAAACAATTCCTCAAAATCCTCCTATGTAAGGTTGTCATCCAATTTAGCTTGCACTGCTAAATCCTACCATTATCCTGCAAGATCCTTGAGAATATACATCTCAAACTTGACCTTTAGCTCTACCAGTGTTTCTATGTAGTCAAATATACAATTCATCCTACTCAGCCGCACATCTGCCTTTTCAGGCTCAGCATCACCCCAAAAGTTAGGTGGATTCTACTTCATGAAATGGATGGTATGATCCACATGCCTTGTCTCATTCCTCTGGTTACCCATATCCACAGCTTAAAAATCCTATACAATACTTTTAAACTACTCTTGGTTCACCTATGGTTTAGGTGCAACCACATTCTCCGTAGCTTCTTCGGGTTGGTTTCGACGACGCCTACCAGATTCCATTTTCTAAACCAACAACAAACTCCATCAATCTAACTCTCTAGCAATAGATGGATTAGAATTTAAAATTATATCACATCAACTGTCACAACGTTTTTTTACAAAACAACCTTTTTCCATGTTTAACTATTTTTGGAAACATTCATTCATGAGTTTTGAAAATTAAACCATTTTTAAAATACCGTTTGCATTCTCTTTTTCAAAATATTTATTTTGGAAAAATATTTTATAATTTTTCAAAAAACAACACATTTTCCCAAAATGAATCATTCCTAGAAATTATGTATGCACTCTTAGTGGGAATTCATTCCTCTACAATTCATGTCGTGCTTGTCTCATTGGATAAACCCATGATAATGAGATTCTTAAATCTTGTAAGTGTCTCCAAACACTTATGTACCCAACTCCCTTGTAACTTGAAGTTCATCATAAAAGGGTTAGCTACGTCCTTTTATGATATACATCCCATGTTTTGAAAATCCTACTCCTTTATAAGATTCCAACCCAAGGAATAGACAATAAAGAATTTCAACTCCAAGACCAAGAACTTTGATGACCACTTATTTGGAAAGGACCAAACAATATGATAACATTTGTACCTCAAAGGAATGACTAGACTGATACCATTTGTACCTCAAAATAATGACTAGACTAATACCATTTGTACCTCAAAGGAATGACCAGACTGATACCATTTATAATGACCTGCTCAATCTCACTATCTTGAGAGCATAATGAGTCATTACTTGGCCTTAAGCGACATTCCCAAGGCACCAAAGGATGGAAATAAATGCCAAAGGGTTTAAAATACAAGTGGGGGACGATTTACCCTTTAAGAAATAAACCATTAAACCAAAAAACCATAACCAAACTATTCACTAATTGATGCATGAACAAAAGAAAGACCACTAAACAACTTCATGTATCTCGAAACCACATTAAAGTGTGAAACATCGAAAGACTAATCCAGTATCAAAGTAAACACTAGATATACAACTCAATACTCTCAAGTGACTACAAAACTCAATGATCTACAATATATAAGCTCCACAATCACCAAAAATCCCAAGTCTCATGAAGTGGTGGTAAAAATGTGAGACACGTTAGCTTTACCCCTATCCAGAAAGATAGCATCTGCAAAAGCACCAGAGTTCCAAATAAGGGGCGAGTATAAAAATAAAAAGTTTTTCCCAATGACTTTCCTACTCAGGCCACACATCCATACAAACAACTGTTCATGTAACCTGGATCTCCCTATACTTGAGAGCGGTGAGTCATCCATTCACTAAGTCATCCCTAGTGAACCAATTTACAGGGTAGATCCCTAACCCTTATTAATACCATTAATGATGGGGGAGACCCATAACCCTTATTTGTCCTGTATTCACCCTTTTACAGGGGAGATCCCTAACCCTTATCCACTCCGTTAATAATGTGAGAGACCCCTAACCCTTATCCTTCCCGCATACACCCTTTAACGAGGTAGATCCCTAATCCTTATCCACCCCATTAATGATTGGGGAGACCCCTAAACCTTATTTCTCTTCTAAACCCATGAACACATACAACCATCATGTCAATAACCAAGCATGTTCAACCAATTCAAACAATTTTAAGAAAACTGTACTTTTTTTGAAAACCAAAGAATAAACCAATTTCAAAACAACATTTCGTTTCTATAAAACTTCCCCTTTTATTAAAAACATATAATACCATTTATGCACCATCAATACAGAAAAATTCTTTTTTTAAAACCCATGTTTTAAAACCAAGAACCAGAGCTCTCATTTTAAATCCCCAATTTTCCAGATTTCACAACCATCACTTAAGAAGGTTTCCAACAAGTGTTCAATAACGAAATCATAATTAATTCCAAAAAAAACATTCAATTTGAAAGCATGAAAATCAGTTCTACTAAGATTAGTGGAGAAAGAATCCTCCCACCTCAAAGGTTTTGATGAAAACCGCAACGAACAAAGAATGCACAAGAAAACCGGGTCTTTTATCCAAGAATCCTCATTAGATCTATTCTCCTAGAAAAATCAATACCAAATATCATCATACTTGGCATACACACACCTAGATCTACCCATAATAGGCATAGATATAAGAAATTTAGAGAAGAGGAGAAGTAGATCTAAGAAACTGATCAATCACTATGACGAACGATCACATACCTCAAGAATTCGACTTTGATTCGCCAAGGAAAGCCTTCAGATCACCTTAGGAATAATGGGAGAACCTTATTTGGCCTTAGGGGAAGAAAAATTCCAAGTTATGTCCGGTTAGGAGTAAAAACGATCCACTTAGAAGAAAAAACGTGTGAGATCCACTTTTTTTGGATCTCACTTAAACCATCCACATGGTTAGTTTTCATGGTTAGACAAACTGTGAGCTAACCATGAGTTAGATACTGCCAAGGTGGATGCTTTCATGACTTTCTTGCACGGTCTCCCTAACGATGCTATAACTATGATAGATCCAATGTATTAAGAGGAACAATTACGCACATTTTGGCCACATGGTTAGCCAAACCGTATGCCGCCTGTGTGACTTCCATTTTGCCTCAAATCTATTTCCAAAGTTCTCACAACTCCCCCATTCATCATCATTAAACTTTATAACCATGAAAGGAATCAGGTTAGGGTTACATACCAGAAACTGAGGGTACTAAATAGAATTATGTATCCATTTAGTCTAAATTCTCATTGAGTAGATGATGATTCTTTCATTTAGTTCCTTATATAAAACAATTATCCATAAGGGTATGATGTTTTTCTCAAAATCATGATGGTACAGCATTACCATGGTTGGAGTTGAGAACTTTTTTAGGAAGAAGTTTTATTCAATGATGTTGGACCCACCATAACATGACATGACTGTGAACACATACACCTTGATTACTCATGATGGGACTATATTACTATGGTTGGAGTTGAGACATTGTTTAGGATGCAGTTTTGTTCATGGAAGTTGGACCCACCACAATGTGACATGACTGTGAACATGTGCACATTGATTCCCATAGACCTCATGAGGTGTTTCTTGGGAATGTTTTGTGGTGGAATTTTTTGAATTCAGTTATTCAGGTAAAGACTCTAGAGGGGGAGTTATTGAGTTGTGGTGAGATTTTCATACAACCCCACCTATGTCAGAGACCCTCAAGTGAGAATTAGCCAATTGATAATTCTTAGCATGGACTCAGCATGTCCATGGGAGAATGATATAATTTTACTTGAGGATATAAAAATAAGTGTCGTAGATGGATATCCATATCAAAGATAGAGTTGGGATCATATAATTTCCTATTGAAGGAAGTAGCCTAGTAAGGAAAAATTTTAGTTAGAAAATGGCTGGTGTGAGAGTATTTGAATATGGACAATGCATTAGTCTACTCACATAATCAACACCCTTGGTTTACTATTTTCATGAATGAGGTTCTAATAGTTAGAGATATAAGAGTATATGCATTATGGAAGACTATGGTTTGGGGTCAAAAGATGCAGTTCAAAGAATGATCTATTCCCACTTTTTAGGTATCCTTGTAATGGATGGTATGGGAATGAGTTAGCATTCTAAACCTGAAATATATAAGTTAGAGATTACAATGTATCTTATATCCATACCCTTGTTAGCTAGATTATTTCAATTGATGGAAACCATCTTTCTCTCACCTCTTCTATTCGAGTGAGTTTATCCTTGGTGGAGAAAGAGGTATTTTATAAAATTACATTGTTGTGAAGATGTGATTATATGGTGGCTACTGCAGGATACACTAATTATGAATTATTGGTAAAAAATAGTGATAAAAAATTGAGTAAATGAGGATGGGTCCACCATATGTAGTGAGTGGTATATGATTTCACTGCAATTCACTATTTCATTTTCACTCTTACACCACTGTGCTAAACTTGTTTTATATTGGAAATTATAAAAATAATAACAAATTAAATTCCATGTTTGAATCATTTATTTTGAATTTATCACTGTTAAAAAGGGAAGTGTTACTTTTTTTAATGATTTCATTGCAGGTGGAGGTGATTTGGAGGGCCCATGATGATATCCAAGAAAAATGGGCCAAACTTCGAAAGATCCATGCACACCAGTGGACTCATCCGCTCATAGATCCTGAAACATGCATCCAAATGGGATTAAATTTTGTAAGATAGTCCTAAATTAAGTAGTATACATTTCATCTGAATGAACCCAAGACTCATTCAGCCATCTGTTGGCCCAACCGACCTGATATGTTCAGCACACTGAATCAGCACGAAGTCAAAAATGGTGTGCTGTGATCTATCCATATCTCGGGCTATAGTTTTCCAAATTGTGCCAAACTTAAGGTGGAGACATCTAAGAGGTGGGTATACAACTTTATTATTTTTTTCAAAGATATATAAGGCTGTATTGAGGTCTAAACCCATGTGAAAAGTGGTTTTAAGAAATATGTTTGCTCAAAACCACCTTCTCATTTTCCTATAAAATGGCACCTTGGTCTCCCCATTTGTAAGTTCGACTAGGAGGCCAAGCTCTGCCAATTTGGAGACCTCAAGGAGTCCTATATTAATCTTAAAAGTTCTGGAGGTCCCTATCATTATAGGGGGATCAATCATGAAGAAGGAGTTCCACCTAATCTTCCTCATCTTCCTGATGTCGAGCTAAATGGTGGACGATCATTTGAGGGAGCTACACATACTTGGGAGGGAGTTTAGGCACTTGATATTATACCGGTTTTCTGTAATTTGTGTGATAAATATATCACTTATGTTTAACTTTGATTCAATTATCCTCTGAATACATTTATTTCATTATAATTAAGTGAAACACTTTTTATCTCAACATCTACTGGGTTGAGATTTCAAGTGGAAATATTTTTTTGTTACAATTGGACAAGACAAGAGTCCTATTTATCTCACACATACATAAGATTTCAATATGATTTTTAGCCCTAACTTTCTAGGTTTGATACGCAAACCTTGGCAACATGATTGTTGGGTCAAGGGGTGGTACTTTGAGCATTATTTTAAGAGGCAAGAGGAAAGTCGAGATGTTGAAAACCCTCAACCAAAGGGTTAAATTAAGCCATACGTATTTTTCATAATGATGAACTCACCAAGATGTTTAGTGAACTTGAAATTATATCCTTATCTCATAATTCTAAAACACCACTTCTATTTATCAACTATTAAACTCTTTAAATCAAGTCATTTTCTTAAAACTGTTTTCAAACCACCCCCTTTTTTGTTCTTCTTATTAAAAACACACACTCTAAACCCACCAAATCTCCCTGTGCGACAACCTAGGGTCTTCCCTAGACTATAAATAAACCTTAAAATCATAATCAATTTGATGTGTCACGACAACGCGGTCAGTATCCCCCTGGTGTGGTGTGAGGATCCCACCCATTAGAAGTTGTGGTACTCTGATCATTTGACGATAAGTGTGTCTTAAAAACTATGTGAATGGATGAGAATTAACTTCCTTTTAATTTAGTAGAATGTTTTAATGATTTTAAATGGCGACCCATGATTATTTCTCAATAGTAGACTGACAGATGCATCAACACACATTCTAGAGATATTGTTTATTTCTTTTTAAGTGGAATGGTGAACACCCTTGTGGAATTTATGATGAACCATAATCAAGTCCTTCATGTCATCAATTCAATTATTATCTTATTAGGCATTATAGGAAATTTCATAGACTTAATAAGAGAGTTCTAGCTATGTACTAAACTCCTGTAATATGATATTAAGATTCATGGGGTAACATTTTCCTTTTTGAAGTTGATGCTGTGGTGGTTCATGATAGAGTATGGTGGTACATGATGGTGGTGGTGTCTATTATGTTTGGTAATGATCTAAGAGTATAATAAATGAGGAGGAACTTCCTAGTGTCTTAGGTATAGTAGATTTAGAGAATTTTTAGTTGTCTAGTTTTTATGTTATTTGCCTATGTGGAATTTCACTTGTATTTTTTGTCACATTCACATGTCATATAAAATTAAACTATATATATCATATTGGTGTTCCTAATTTTTATTTTTCATTGAATTTATGTTTTTGTTTTAGGTTGTTAAAGGCCAAGACCTCCCATTTTGTGTGATTTTCCTACTTGGTTATAGTCAGTAGCCCTTCGAGGTTAGAATGGGGGGACAATCTATGTCTGAATGATGGGGAAATCACTTTAGAAACTATCTACCAAGTATTTTAATCTTACATAAAGATAGATATTTCTCTTAACATTGATCAAATATGGTGGCTCCATACTCTTTCCTTGCATGTGAGTGGCTCATAGAAGTGATGTTGAATTTGTGTTCCTAGGTTACTAGATGTTCTCATATGATGGAACTGAAGTATTTTATTTATTATGGGGAGTAAAAATTCCACTTATTAAAGTTTATATTGGGATTCTCTTAGTGATCGTATCAAATATTAGGATGAACAACCTTTGTGGAGACTTTCCTAGTGTAGCGGAACCCTCTGTGTGGTATGTCCAGTAGATCTTTATGGCTGTACCCATCACATGAAAACCCTTATTATGCGGTGGGGGATGAGTTTTTCTCTAAAGGTTATGGATTATGGTCACTAAATAGGTGTTATCTTAGGGTTTTAATCTAATAGAGTATATCCTTCTAAGCAGCTGGGACTATTCACTTCAAATTGTAGCAGATTGGGCTACCCAATGGTCATTGGTGTATTGTTGAGTAGTTTGATGAGTTTTATATTGTTACTTATGTTCTCATTGGTATCTTTCATTAAAGAGTGATGACATCACAACTAATTTATCTTCTATAATGGGTGTGAGGTTATTAGAGATCATATATGGGTAAATAATTACCAAGAATATTTTTGAAGATGTTGGGATATAAAGGTCATATGAATTTTGTGCAACGAATTAACAACAATGGTTCCTGTTTAAGTCTAGTGGGTTAATGAATGGGATCATATAACCTTGCATCTCTTCTAGTTCCAGTTTGAAATTTTAGTGGAGAACTCAGTGGTGGAGTGAAACATAGGCATGTTTATCTCATTTGACAACCATATAGAAAACTCCTTAATAGAAAATAGTGAGACACTCCCACCATTCATAGCCTTGTAAAAGAACTATATGTATTAGATGATGATATTTGGTGAATTAATTGAGTCCCAAGTGACATAATTAAATTTTTTATGAAAAAGGTTTTGGGAGTAGAGGATTGGAATGATTTTCCTAAAGAGGATTCATATTTCCACATAGGCCTTATTTTGAGACCGGATAAGGATGATATCTTTGAGGATGAGTGGTAGTTATTTTTCTGGTTGGTTGAGTACTTATTTATCTTAGATCTTGGAACACTATAGATGAATAACTTTCATGTTATGGTTTTATTTATCTAAATGAGAATATTTTTTAATCTTCCTTATTGAGGTTCTTAATTTGTTTCAATTTATTGTTTGAAATGGGTTTAAGGTGGGGATTATGTAGTTACCCATATTTTTCCCAGTCAAGTCTTAACTTGATTTTGAGATTTGAGATATAACCATGGGTAAAATGTTAAATTAAGTCTAGAATACAACCTTTGAAGAATTATCTAAATTTTCCATTAATTTTTAGGTATGGTTTTTACCCCCAGGTTGAGCTTTTATAGAGTTAATACCATTGAGAGGCCTTGATAATATTATAATAAAAATATATACATTAATTTTAGTACATTATAATGTTTTTGTGATGAATTGATCATACCTCTTAAATGTGGCCTCGAATGGGAAAATTGAGTCTGTAGTTGCATTTAAAATGAGAGATTTACCCTAAGATAGGTGTAAACCTTTTTCACATTAGGGTCTTTGACTTTGGGCCATCATGAGTGAATTTTTTTTATTAAATTAATTTAATTAGTTATTTTTATGTGGTGGTGAAATTCTAAGTTCTATAATATTATTCATTAAATACACCATTAACCTCGCTTACTAGGGTTGTCCTTAAAAACCCTAGATCAAGAGAGGGAAAAAGGGTTGACGATTATGGAAGGAATGAAGAACCAAAAAAAAAATTCTTCATTAGGATCGTCATTGAAAAAAATGCGGGAATAATCTTTATAAACAAGAAATTATAACCCAATTTAGGGATTTTTTATTTTCACATTACTCTATTCTAAGTGGAATCTTGTTGGATTTTTCTTATTGAACTTCTGGTCTTGGATTCTTGATTTCCATTCTTGAATATCCAAATTCCCCATGCTAAATTTCCATTAGAGAAGAATTTATTCCTAAATTTATTATATGTTTGTATGTTATTAATGAAATATTAGATTAATGGGAAACTGATTTATACCCCCTTGTTTCTATTTTTACATGCGATACTCGATAGACTACCAGAACTAGGGTTGACTGATGGAGGCATCTAAAGACGGAGTTACAAAGAGATCAAGGTGGCAATAGAATAAGGTGAATCAAGCTTAGGTATTAGTGCATTTGGGGGGGTGGGGTCTAAGGCATATCTATGTGAGGAACCATGGGTTCAAAATATTGAAAAAAAACAAATTATATTATCATAGTCCAAACATAAATAATGAAAAGGGGGTTAGATTTCACCCCTAGTTTGTTGGAACCAAGACCGTTCTTTATTAAAAATGGAGTATGGTTTGTGTTTGATGTAAATCCTCACATGGAAGATCATGGATTTGAAAAGAAAAAAGATCATATAGTTCAAGAAGACAAAAATATTGAAGGTGGCATCGTTTTCTAGTGTTTTCCAAATTTTTGAGTCTAAAAATTGGAGAATGGAGAAAAGTGATTTTTGAAAAGGGAGTTGCATGAAATATTGAAGGAGGTTTGGAAACCAACATGAAAAGAATTTTTTGGGATATTTTTATCAACAAATGGTAAAGTAAATAAGTGCATAAGATTTGTATATTTGCACGAGAGGTGAGTTTGTGTGAGTTTGTGTGAAAAGAGATTAGCGCCGATGATACCTGTGCACTAGGGGAAAAGCTGCATGAAGTTATGCATAGGGATATAAATACCTATAAATAGGAATATACCCCCCCTAATTCTACATAGGTTCAAAACTTAGATAAAATACGAGATCTTTATTGCACAAGCAGTTAGTTGTGTGTAAGAAGGGAGTCACGCACAAGAAGAGAGTTGCCCGTAATTTAGGTATTGCAGGTGAGTGTTGAGTTGCATGTAAGAAGGGAGTTCTACGCAGAGTGTTCCTTGATTATATAAAGATAAAGTGAATCTTATGGTGTAGATGTGTGATATATAAGGTTTTAATGAAAGAGAAGGTTTTCATGTAAAATAAGGGTTTCATGAAAGACAAATTGCGTGAAAACCCCAAATCTTGCACGCCTGATCAGGTGTTGCGTACAAGTACTGAGTTGAGATGATTTTGAGTTTTGAATATTTGGTTTATTGCTTCATTGATTTGAAGTGCATTAATTCAATAATTCTATGCAAGAAGAGTCTCATGTTAGAAGGAGGCAAATACTTCAATGCAAATATATTGAATCGACCTTCAAGTTGATAAACTGAGTTAGACTTATCTCAAAGTAGTGAGCAAGGGAGAGTGAATTGAAGTGTTCCAAGGGACACTGTATGATATCCCAAAAATCTTGTAAAGGCATTGTTTCTAGCATATATTGACTATGTACGAACTTTTTTATTCCACATCTAGTAGAGAATAGTGGATTTAGGAACGTTTGACACATTGTCGGCACATACTCCTTGGACTAGTCCTTAGTAGTGAACTAAGTAAAATTACAGTGTCGTCTTACTACTTTTGAATGTTTTAATTACTTCACATTACCATCAGAAAGTTTTAAAAAGTTCCCACCAATGTAGGAACAAGATCTATCACTTGAGAAGGAAAATTTTACACCCTCATTAACCCCTCCCCTCTCAGGGTATTCTGGGGTCCTTCAAGTGGTATCAGAGGGTAAAAGTTTTTGGTGTAAAATATGTCCTTGATTGGTGTCATGAAGAATTTAGTTAATGTTAAGGGAGTCCCCCAATTTTATGGAAGTAACTTTCAGATATGAAATAATAGTATGAGATCTCATCTAATATCACTTCGAATGGATTCACTCTTTACCATTTCACAAGGAATACATGCCACTGATCCAATAAGGATGTCTATGACTGATACAGATTGAAAAATGATTGATTCAGATGCTAAAGTATAGAATTCTCTCACTATAGATATTTATAATAAAATATATCTAAATGTGATGAGTTGTAATTTAGAAAAGTCTCTGTAGGAAAAACTGGAGAATATTTATGAAGGAGTCAACAAAGTGAAGGAGGCAAAACTTCAAGTCCTCCGTAATAGGTTTGATGACTTCAAAATAAATCCTGATGAAAATGAAAATATCTTTTTTAATCAAAATAATGTAGTTGTTGGATAAATATGTGGACTTGGTGAAGAAATCAAATACATTGAAATTGTGAAGAAAATCATGAGAAGGCTTCCACTTAACTACAATGAAAAGATGTCATAACTTGAGGAAAGAGATCTATCTAAACTTTCTCTAGATGATATGCTTAATAGTCTGGTGGAATATTAAATGAGAATCAAAACTGAAGATGTAATGACTTGAGTAAGCAAGGAAATAGCTTTCAAATCCATGGAAAAACATGAGATGTCTAGAGATATAGTTGATGAAGATAACGAGGAAGATTAAATTCTTTCTCTTCTTGAAAAGAAATTAAAGATCGTAAAATGTATATTTGAAGGAAAGATTCCCTTGGCTCGTTTTTGTTATGGTAGAGTTGGGAACATTGACTCTTAGTGTTCAAAGAAGCTTGATGATGGATAAAGTGAAGTGAGAAATTTGCGGAAGACTTGTAAAATGTTTTCTCAAATGGGAGACTTCAAATATGTAAAGAAAGTATAGAGTTAGAGTTTTTTCTATGAATAAGAAGATGATGACAATGAATTATTTGAGGTAGAAGATCCAAAGTTTAAATATGGAACCCACACATCTATGATGGCTGTAGTTGAAAAGTCATAATCATAAAAAGATAAAGCTAGATATAATCTATTGGTTGATGATAATGATCTCAGGTTATAACTTAAGGATGATCATATAAAGATTGAGAATCTAATTAGAAGATGAAAAAAGTGGAGACCAGTTTTGAAAGAATCATCAAAATATGTTGATCAGCTTGAAGCTGAAATTAAATGACTAGAAGAAGCAGTGAAATAATAGTGAACAACCATTGATTGTAAAGAATATGTAGTGGAACTAAAGCTCAAAATTTAAGAATTGGAAAAGGTAATCAATGACCATACATCCAGACTGGAGGAGAAGTCTAAGACTATTGAAGGCCTTGAAGAAGAAGTTGTTACTCTTAGGAGTAAACTTGAAAGTGAATAAAATTTAACGGAAACAAAGAAGAAAATATAGTTTGGAAGATTATCAGATGCTTAGATGATAGAGAGAGACATGTGTAGTTCCAAAGGATTAGAGAAGGCTTTAAATGGTCAAATATCCACCTGCATAGAAAAAAGTGGAATTGTTTGTGATGCTGAAATATCGAAGGATGGAAATAAGATGAACCAAAATAAAGGAAAACTGAAAGTCGGACATATCAAAAAGTTGCCTGAAGTCTTAACAAAGAAATCCCCAAATCAAACTGAAAAGAGAACTAAAGATTATCCAAAAGTTTCCAGAAATGATCATCAATCAAATTATTTCTCTAAGGAAGGTGACATGGGGAGAAACATAAGTGAGAATAAATTTTCTCTTATGAAATTTCAATTCTACAGCTATCTGGGCCATACCATGTCATATTGTGAAGAGGAAAGGATGTATCTGAATGAAGAAGATCTAGGAAGTCAACAAAGGAGAAATAATTAATATCCTACTTCTTATAGAAGAAATAATTTCTATGGATATTTTTTTCATTGTTCTAACTTTGGCCATAAATCTATTTATTTTAGGCAGAGGAAAGGCATGAAAAATTCATACAAGAATCAGAGACATGCCAATACTCATCAACCAGACGGTGAAGATCTTACAAATATATTTTCTCCTCTGGAATGAGAGTATAGTATGATGAACCTATGAAAATGGAAGATGGATTTTAATCGCTATCTTCATCCGTCACTCAATCTAATATTTCATAGAAGGAAAAGAAGAAGATCAAGAAATCTAATCTTGTTGAAGTCACTCTTAAATCTACAAATAATAGTAGCATCTGGATTCTTGATAGTATTTGCTCATCCCATATGACGGGAAATGCAGAGTTATTGAGGAATGCAAGTAAAAGATTTTATGGAATATTCAGGTTTGGTAATGATAGTGATTTGGAGATCAAAGGCACTGGGAATGATGAACTGGAATGTTATGAGATTAAGAAAACTAAAGTTATTTATGTGGAAGATTTGCGTCATAGTGTCCTGAGTGTGAGCCAACTATGTGAATCCAGACTTAATGTAACATTAAATCCAAATGTGTGCACTATTAAAGGATGTATAGGGAATTACCTCATGAAAGGATAAATGATAAATAATAACTTATATCAAGTTGATAGTAAATATAACCTTTGCTATGTGATATTTAAAGAATATAACATCTTGTGGAATCGGAGGTTGGGTCACATTAATCAACAATACATGGAAAATATATCTACACTGAATATTTTCATAGATATCTTTAATTTAATGATTGAATGGGAGAATACTTGTGATGATTTCATACGAGGAAATATGGTATGCAGTTCATATCACCCAAAGAAGAAAATGGCATCTAATATGCTTGATATTATACACACAGATATATGTAGACCGATAAATGTGGTTGGAACATATGGAGAGAGAAAATTTATTTTTTTTATTGTTGATTTTAGTTGAATGGATTGTGTGATGGTTATACATAGGAAATGACAAGTGCTTGAGTTCATGAAAACATATCCCTGAATATCCAAGAATGATACTTGACGGTCAATCAAAGTTCTACGGTCTGATAATGGAGGGGAATTCACATCCATTGAATTTTAAAATTACCTTGAGAAACATGGAATAAAACATGAGGTGGATGTTGTGAGAACTCCGCATCAAAATGGAATTGCTGAGCGTAAGAATTGATAGGTGAACAATATGACCAGAACTACACTGATTGAGATTCATATCCCTCACCATCACTGGAAAGTGTTTTTGTAAGCTGTAGTGTATACCCAAAATAAAAAAAGGTTTTATATGGGAAAAACTAAGACACCATATGAATTTTGGCATGTAAGGAAGCCCTATTTGAAGCATTTTCATGTTTTCAAAAGTAAATGTTTCATACAAAACAAAGAAATAAATCAATGGAATTATGGTGATACTACAGTCAAAGGAATATTACTTGGATATCCAATGAATAGAAAGGCCTAAAAATGTTTCAATAATCATCTTGGAAAAATTATGGAATGTTGTGATGTAAAGATCATTGAATATAAGAACAAAAATCCCCTAATAAATTTTTATGCAGATATGATAGAAGATGAGGAAGAATGTGAAAATGGAACAGATCGAAATACAAATGTAGAGAAAGGAAATCAAAACATTCATGGGTCACAACCCAATGTTGATTCAGAAAAATAATCAGAATAGGAAACCATGGCCGAATAAAATTATTCTGAACCTCATAGGAGAAATCAAAGAGTATATATTGATCAATATAACATCATTAGGGATTACAAAGCACCCAAAAATACAAGGAGAATGGGGAATAATGAACAATATACCATCCTATTAGTTATGGAACCATCCTCATTTGAAGAAGCTGCAAAGGATGAATCATGGTTTAAATCTAGGAATGAAGATTTGGATTAGATAGATAAGAACAAGACATGATATCTTGTTACGAGACCCTAAAGTCACAATGCGATTAGTAAGAAGTGGATCTTTAAGAATAAATTATATGACCAAGGTATGTGATCTTAAATAAGGAGTTATTAGTGCGTAAAGGATATTAACATATTGAAGGTGTTGATGTTGAAGAAACATTTTCTCCAGTGAAGAGACTAGAGTCGATCGAGATATTCCTTTCCATGAGAATTCAAATAGGATATAAAATATATCAAATGGATGTCAAAATAACTTTATTGAATGGTGATCTTGAAGAATAAGTTTACATTGAATAACCAGTGGGTTTTATTCTTAGTAATGATGAAATGAAGGTTTTCAAATTAAAGAAGGAACTATATGGTCTGAAACAGGCACAAAAATTATGGTATTCTCAAATGGATTTGGTGGAATCAGGCATGGATGAATGGATGAATTTTCCAATCACATGAAATTAGAATTTTAAATGTATATTATTGGTTAACTTAAATACTTCTTGGGGATTCAATTGATTAAGATAAAATACTACACTTTTTTTTCTTGGGAAAAGTATGCAAGAGATTTTCTAAATAAATTTAATATGCATGACTCAAAACCAATGTTGATTCCGATTTCAGTTGGAACTAAACTTGGAAAGCATGAGGACGAGACTTCTATAGATCCCACCATGTACAAGAAAATCATTCGAAGATTGTTTTAATTTACTAAAACATGGACAGATATTGTCTTTAAAACATGCTTAGTGGCCCTATTTCAAAGTAATCTGAAGGAATAACATATGGCGATAGTTAAACGAATCATGAGGTACATTAAAGCTACTCACAATTACGGACTATACTTTTTTGCGGGAAGGGATAATGAACTATCAGTGTATTTTGATGCTGATTGGACTGGAGATGTTGTTTATAGAAATTACACAAGTGGTGGAGCATTCTTTTTTAGTAAGAAATGTGTCAGTGGATTGAGTAAGAAACGGAAAATTAGTTCTCTCAGTACAGCTAAATCATATTATATCTTTACTACAAAGGATTGCACTTATCTACTTTGGATAAATAAACAATTGACTGATATTGGTGATGAAGTGAAATAGCCAATGGAGATTCACTATGATAACAAGAGCACAATTGATCTTACAAAGAAAACAGTTCATCATTTTCAAATGAAACACATTGAAATCTAATATCACTTTATCTGGTAAATAGTTGAACAAGGCATGATTATAATGGACCATGTAGTAACTGATAATCAAGTGGACGACTTACCAACCAAACCATTGTCAACACATGTATTTGAGAAGTATTATTTTAACTTTAGTGTTCAACTGCCTCCCAATGCATGAAGAGGTTACGGTTGTTCCCCTCTCCCCTACTGAATTAAAATTTTTAATCTATTTGTTGAAATAATTCAGGTTTATGGGGGAGATAAGATCCAAGGGGAGTGTGTTTTGAGCTCTAAAATATACAAATACTAGTCTTTGGGTTTATTTCCAATTGCGGAGAATGGATAAATTTTATGCTAAAGTTGTATGAGAATGGAGAATGGAGAAATTCAATATTACAAAGGGCATTTCCAAAGTGAAAATATGTATCCACACGACTTTATCTGAAATGGATAAATTCAATGTTACAAAGAGTGTTACCAAAGTGGAAATATGTAACCTCATTAGTTTATCAGAAAAATAAAAATTCAGAGCTTCAAATAGGGATAATGATGATTTACAAAGGGGGATATTGATGAGTTACAAAGTGGGAGAATGATATTCGAGAAAACTATTCAGTGTTATGAGGAAACAATCAGAGCTTATCTTGGACATATTTAAGCTTTACAAAACATGATAACCCAATTCATGTCTTCCCTATTTTTTTCTACATTGGGTATTTATAACATAGACTTAGATTGTTGGATGATTTGTTTCTCACATATCAGGTTTTTCTAGCATCTAGTGCTTTAGTGAATTTCTCTACAGATTGCTAATAAACTCATAAAAGGAAATTGTTGGAACCAGGGATGTTCTTTACTAGAAATGGAGTATGTTTTGTGTCTCTTGTCAACCCTCACATTTAAGATCATGGAGTTGGAAAGAAATGGGATCATACAGTTAAATAAGACAACAATATTTATAGTGGCATCGTTTCCCAGTGTTTTCCAAATTTTTGGGTCCAAAAATAGCAGAATGGGGAAAAGTGATTTTGGAAAAGGGAGTTGCATGCAAGATTGAAGGTGGTTAGAAAACATGCACAAAATATATGTTTTGAGATATTTGAATCAAAAAATGGAATATAAAATAAGTGTGCTCAAGTTATAGATTTTCATCAAAGGTGAGTTTGTGTGAGCTTTCCACGGAAAGAGACGTGCATAGAGGATACTTGCACACTAGGGGAAAGTTTGCATGAAGTTGTGTGCAGGGTCAGAAATTCCTATAAATAGGTTTCTACACCATCATTCTATAGAGGTTCAACACTTAGAGAAAATATGAGCTCTGAATCAACAATTAGTGACCTGTGTGTACACAAGTGGAAATAGTGTTTTTATCATCACATAGATGATGTCGGTTTTTTTAAACCAATGAAAAAAGTATGTGTGGGAGATTTTTGACATCGATTTTACTGAATCACGATGATTGTGCAGGTGACTCGGTGATCTCCAATGCCATTGTTGTTTATTTTCTTCAATTTTCACAATTTGTGGTCTCCATTACACATCCTCTTCAATTACTTTATCATATCTGCATTATTTTCTCCTCGAAAACCTTTTTCATTTTGAAATCGTGGTTTGATTTTAGTTTTTTGTTTATATTTAATGTTCTTTTTTACAATCAATTTCATATAGATCTTGCAGGAAGTGTTTATTCTTGTAAAACATTCAAGGGAGAAAGTTTGGATTAATGATCGACAATAATTTGAACTCCAAATTTTGTATGTTTTATTTTAATTTGGAAGATAAATTATTTATCATTTAATTGTATTTTTGAGTTGTTTCAATTATTTGTTTGTATTGAGATTACCTAAATGATATGGTGGTGTAATTCTATATAACCATTGAATGTCTTTGTTTTTATAACAGAATTTTTGTTTTGGAAGTCTGTTATATATTTGATTCTATATCTAAGAGGGAGTGGGTGTTATGGGAAAGATAGAAAACCCAATATTATTTGAGACAACATGTATGATAGGGTGTTTGTTTATAATAGTGACATGGTCTACAATTTTTTAAATATACTATGCGGTATATTCAGATTGGATGTATATGTGATTTATATATCTGCATTTTTATTGTAATAGAATTGTACTAAAATTATCACCGATTGAACACCCAAATGGTATGAATAAGTATGTAACATCATATGTTGATATAGATCTTATTGTTATAGTTTTACATCATCCTAATCTGCAGCTATGTGAGAGTATTAATGTTTTTTTCAATCTATTGGAGGTGTAGTGCTGGGATGTGATAATTTAATATCTATAATGACCAGTGAGTTTTAGTTGTAACATCATCCACTATTTAGTAAAAACTATGTAAAATGAAATAATAAATTAATGAAATCTTCAATAATTTTGACACATACAACACCGAACTAATGTAACAACTATTTAAAATGAACTAATAAATGTTATATGATTGAAAATAATTAAATTATAATATCAATAAAACATATGTATATAATATGAAAATAAAAAGCTTAATATTTTTAATTGTGTTTCATATCTGATGTTTTATATCTGATTATCAGTAGTTTTTATTAAATATGTTCTTGTTTATAGTTTATCAGTATATATATATATATTTTAATGTTTATATGTTTTAATATATTCACCAATTATATTGAAATATCATGTATTTAATGGATCATAATTGTATAAATTTACGACGAGACACTGTGAATATGAAAAAGGAGTTGATGAGTTATTGTAATTTTCTAAATGAAATCTTCAAAACATTTATTTGATTTTTTGTCCATGTGTGAAGTGTTTGAATATGATAATATTAAACTCCAGAGAAATCAAGGATCATCTCATTGTTATTGTTTTATCCTTAATTATACACTTTAGATCTAGCATTGTGAAAGAACTATAAATTCAATAGATAATGTCAATGACAATATTCATAATGTGACGTAGGATCATATTGAAGATTTAATTCATGATTTAGGTGTTGAAACTATTGAAAAAATATCATGTGTTGAAAGATTGAATGGAGATTTTGAAAAACCATTATTCCTAGGTTTTAGTAAATATACAGTGCTATCATCCATTATGAGATTGGTTAAATTGAAATAAATTAATGGTTGGAGTGATAAAAGTTTCTCTAACTTACTTGTGATTTTAAAAGAGCTACTTCCAGAAGGCAACATGCTTTCATATTCCAATTATGAGGTGACGAAAATATTATGCCGAATTGGATTAGGGTATAAAAAGGTACATTCTTTCTCCAATTATTGTGTCTTGTATTGGAAGGAATATGAATTTTTATCAAACTATCCTACATGTAGAATATCACACTATAAAATGATTGAAAAAGTCAATTCAGATTCATTCTTAGGTACTAACATCTAACCTCATGCTAAATCAAATAATTTCTTCTAATAATCCATTCATATAATTATGATAAATTAACTTGGATTCATTCTTAGGTACCAAAAATGTAAGAACCCTGACCTTATTTTCTTGTATGAGTTTTCTTTCCTAGTTTTTTTGAGAAAAAGAGGAGAATCTGGAAATTTAAGGAGTAAACACCGTGTACTTTGGAGTACATGCCATGTACTCAGTTTCTGTAGGTGTTTGTGTACTGGTCGTGTGATGAATGAGTACATGTCCATGTGGGGTGAGCTAGAGATTGACTAAAGTGGGGACCAGTAAAGGAATATACATGTTGTGTACTTTTAAAATGCATTCAGTATACTTTTTCTTTTATTTCATTAAACAGATTGAGGTCGCGTTTAATTGGTAGAACACCCTTCTTCTCAGATCGTCTCATCCAGGAGTGATCGAAGCCGATGATTTTTCTTCAACCCCCCGACCCACCGTCCATTCTCCAAATCGAACACTGTCAATTGCGTTGGAATCGCCATGGTGAGTTCTTCCTTCTTCTAGATCCTTGTTTATTGAATTCTCTCCTTTCGTGAGATATCCTTGGTTGAAATTTTTAGAATTTTTTGTAGATCTACCATATTATAGGTTGATTCAAGGGCTGACACCATATTATATCGATTGTACAACGTTGAGGTAGGTGGTTTGTGCCTTACCGTAGTTAGACTTTGAATATTATGTGGAAAAGTGCCCAATACCCTAGAACAGGGTATTGCAGGTTTAGGAATTTTAGCCTTGTTATTTCCTGATATTACTTGTGTGCTTTAGTATATTTTTTTATTGGGAATAAGGTTATTTTACATTCTGTGGATGTGTTTCCCATGTTTGTTTTGATATTGACCATTTGGTCTAGATTTTCCAGTTAGGCTGCTTGCTTTTCATGCCTAGTATTGTTAGGATGGAGTGATTTTATCTGATGTTGTTATATTTTTGTAACTGTTTAGCCAAGTAGTTCTTGGAAGTTGTTATCCAAGTAGTTCTTAAGGTTTACTTTGGATGTTGAACATTTTTGTGCATGATTTAATTACAGAGGGTTGTGGGAACCTGGTGTAGTATACCATAGGGGGTATGGACACTGAGGGTTTCCCCAGAGTGTCAATTTACTTTTCATTTTGCGTAACCATAGGGGGGATGGATGTGAGTGCTCCCTTAGAGTGTATGTTGTTCCATGTTGCAAGACCACAAGGGGAATGAGATGTTGAGTGCTTCCTCATATTTTATGTAGTTTACAGATAAAAGACCACAGGGGGAATTGACGGTGAGTTCTTCCTCAGAGAGTCTTTGCAAAAGTTGAACCATAGGGGTTAGACTGTGAGTAATTCCTTGAGGGTTACTTGTGTTTGATTGGTTGAACCAGAGGGGTTAGGCTATGATTACTTCCCAGAGGTTTACTTGTTTAGATCAGATGCTTACTTGATATATGAAAATGAATGCAATTAAAACTGTAGGATTGTTTACTTTTGAGTACTTCTTTTTTTACTGATTCATTTTAATTATTTCCTGACATATATATTCACTGACTATTAGGAACAAATATTTGGGTGGTTTCCTACTAGGATTCATCTCACACCCTGTTTGGGTCATGATTTTAGTTCCAAACAGATTATATTTTTGTAGGTATAGATAAGGAAAAGCACCCTTCTAGTTTAGGTACATGATTGTTGTGGAGTTGGAGAGCATGGGACCAAGATGAGGATTACGATGCTGCTGGAGTTTATTTGTTTTCTTTTTTTTACATTGGTTTAGTACTGTATTCAAGCATTGTGACTTGTTTGTATTATTTCCTAGACATATGTATCTTGAATCATTTATATATGTGTGCTCCAGTTTTTTATTACTTCCAGTCTTCCACTATTTAATTATTTCATGTTATTAATTATTCTATTATTATTAACTATTTCTTTCTGTTGCATTACTCTACCAATGAGGAAATAATTTCCCCACTATCACACCCAAGGCCCTCACTACTAGTTGATAGCCTCTAGTATTTGGGGAAATGTGCTTGAGTCCATGTGACCAACCCGTTATGGGGCACCTCTGGTTGGTACCCAAAACCAGGATGTTACAAAAATTAAATCTCCTGCTAAATCAATTTGGTACCTTCCAATAATTCCTCATTTGAAGTGTCTATTTTGAAATTCAATTGATGCAAAATGTTTAAGATGGAATTTAGATGAATGCTTCTGTAATGGTAAATTACATCACCTTGCTAAATCAACACAATGAAATAGATTTGATAAAAAATTTCTTGATTTTGGAAGTGAAGTTAGAAAATATGAGAATGAGAGTTTGTACAAATGGAATGAATCCATATCGAAGCCTAAGCAGACAACACAGTTCTTGGCCTATTTTTATAGTAGTTTAAAACTTATCCCCATAGATATGTATGAATAAAAAAATATTTTATGATGATATTGATGATTTCTATACCAAAACATCTAGGAAACGATATTAATATATATCTTTCACAATTGATTAATGATTTGAAACTTCTATGGGAGTCAGGTGTTAATGTTTTTTATGCATACAAGAAAGAGTATTTTATTTTGAGTGCTATGATAATGTTCAGTATAAATGACTTTCCTACATATGAAAACTTATCTGGATACAATGTTAAGGGAAAAAAAGCATGTCCAATTTGTGAAGAAGATATTTCATATTATCAATTACAGAATGGAAGAAAGACAATGTACATGGGACATCAAATATTTTTTTTGAATTAATCATCCTTATCATAGATTGAAAAAGTCATTTAATGGTTTATAGGAATACAATATTCCCCCACATCCATTTTAAGTTGAATAATGTTACAATAGGGTGAAAAATATTGATTCAACATTTGGAAATAAAAGTAGTTCTGTTCTTCAAAAAAATACCTAGAAGACACAATCTAATTTTTTAAACTACCTTGTTGGATATTTTTAGAGATAAAACATATCATTGATTTTATTCATTTTCAGAAAAGTATATGATAGTTTTATTGGAACTTTATTAGACATAAAAGGAAATAAAAAATATGTATTGAATTATATATTGGACTAGATAGTAATGGGAATATGTTTGGAGTTACCTCCCACTATGATAGGAAATATAACATATTTACCTCTGGCTTGTCATAAATTTAGCAAGAGTGAGATGCTAAATTTTTTTCGGTGTCTATATGGTATAAAATTACCAAGTGCATATTCTTAAAATGTGAGGAATTTCTTGTTTGTGAAGGATTTTAAATTAATAGTTATGAAATCTCATCACTGTCATGTATTGATGCAACAAATACTAGCGGTTGCACTGTGTGGTATATTTCCTCTAGCTGTAAGAAAGAATATCATTAGGTTATATAATTTTTTCAAATCTATTTGTATAAAATTTATTGATCCACATTTTTAATACAAGTTGGATAATGAAGAATATATTATACTTTTTTCAACTAGAAATATATTTTACAGCTACATTTTTTTGATATAATGGTTTATCTGGTGTGTGAGATAATAATATGAAGGCCTGTTTATTTACGTTGGATGTTTCCTTTTGAAAGGAATATTAAAATTTTAAAGGGATATGTTAAAAATCCTTATATACCGGAGGCCTATATTGTTTAAAAATATGTATCGGATGAAGTTTTTTCTATACTAATTATTTATATTAAGTGGATAATATTGGTCTCCCTATATCTCGACATTTGATAGTTGATATTGAAGGTAGAGGGTTTTGATGCTTAATGGTAAAGTTCATTCCATGAGATTAAGTGATTCAGATAGATTTATATATTTTGATCAATGTATATGATGTTCAATCATATATCTCATCACATATTCCTAAATTAAAGAGACGATATCCAAAAAGAAATGAAAATTGTTTGATGATTGAGTATAAAAAGAAATTTATTTCATGGTTTAAAGATAAAGTGGGAATAGATATATTTGCATCAGAAATGTTAAAATGGTTGGTAGGGGGACCATCTATTATTGTGATAACATGGACTAGTTTTTATATTAATGGGTACACATTTTACACAATAAAGATGGATGATAAGTGTACTATCCAAATAGTGGTGTGTTGGTTATCGCTGAAGTAGTGCATTTTTCTTGTGAAAATGATAAAAACCCAATTTCTACTTTGTCAGCATATTTTGGAGTTCCTGAGGATATATGGGAAATTGATTATACAAAATTTAGAGTCACTATGTTTAGGTGTAATTGGGTTGGTAGCAATAGTGGTGTGAAACATGATGATTGTGGATTTACACTGGTTGATTTGAAAAAATTTAATTACAACAAGGAACCATTTATCATGATGACACATGAAAAGAAAATATTTTATGTCATTTATCCATCGAATGATCATTGGACCGTCATTTTTTAAGGAAAAAGATACCATTTGGGTGATGAGAATGACACTGATGATTTTATTGATTTAAATGAGTCTTATTCATCAATTACATGATTTTTAAATAATTAAAATGACTAAAAGGCATACATAGTGCATTCAGTATGTAATGATCATGATAAAGTTATATAGGAAAACACTAAATTAGTGATCTAAAATTTCTGGTAATTATTTATATTTTGTTTCTTTTTTTGAAACATACAAATTTGTGCCTCTTTTTTTCATATTTTTTCATTCTTGTTTCTAAATATTCAGTTTTCTAATGATATACAGGTACAAAATTTTTTATTACACTTTCTTGTGTCAATGTTAGATATATATAGAGAGAGAGGATCAATTTCCGAGGTATATATATTTTTTCATATTATTAAATATTCTGTAATATACGTATTTAATGAAAGAAAACTTTTTAATTTATATTTTTCTTTTCAGGACTACCGATTCATCCTCAGTGGAGGATACTTATCTTATTACTACATAACAATCAATTTCTTAAGTGGGTAAACATGGTATTAAACGTTTACCAAAACTATCACTTGCTAGTGAAGATGATAGATTACATATTTGTTTTGATGATAATAATAATGAAACTGGCCCAAATGCAGTTCAGTTTATCTGTTAAATATCAATGCAAATCCATTGTAGGATTAGTATTTTGTATCCTGATTGGAAGTCTATGGATAAGATGGTGAAACAAAACCCTTGGGAGGTCGTGATAGTAAAATATCCCAATTGATTTATTTTATCTCATTTTTTTAATATTAAAATTTTTAAATGACATATTTCATTTTTTTAATTACAGATGCCATTAAATTTTGAGGAAAGAAAAGAAATTAAGAAAATTAATCTCTCTTTAGCAGCAGTTAGATGGATAGATTTTAAAACAAAACTAACAAACAATTATGTTTTTGGAAATAAAATTTTTGAAAACCCATTATTTAAGTATATGTACATAGATGGAGATACATGGAAACCTTTTTTTGACAGTCGTCATGAAGAAAAATTTCAGGTATAATAATTATTTTATATTGTAAAAATTATTAAATATTTAACTAATTACTTATTACTTTATTTTTATGTAACATGCCTCCAAAATATTTCGACAAGAGATCCAGTTGAAAAATATATACCCTCATACTTTATCACATGGAGGGGATCCATTATTGGAGTATAAAATTATTGAAGAAAAATTTTAAGCATTAAGAGCTCGATCTAGTAGTGGTTCAGAAGAGGTCTAGTTTGGTACTCCATATCCTTCCACACACCATGAAAAATGGAAACGTGCAAGAAAAAGGGAAAATGAAAAGTATATTATAGAGGAAGCTAAAAAAGTATCTAATAAAACTGTAAATAAATATTATTTATTTGTCATGAATTTTTCTATTTTATAAATTATAAACACTAATATAAAATTTTCATTTTTCATTTCAGGATGAACTTCAAGAACAAGAGACACATGTCTCTTTTATCACTGAGGGTAGGACGGATATCCTAGCCACTACTTTAGGAATAGAAGAACACCCTGGCTGTGTTAGAGGATATCAGGAGGGTGTTAGTATTTGTAAAGTTTTTGGTCAAAGTAAGCAATCAAAAGACCCAGAAATAGAATCCTTAATAGCTGAGCTGAAAGAGAAGAAATAGTATATGGGTGATCAAATTCAAGAAGCCATGCAGTAGGCTTTGTTAGAACACTTGAAAAGATAGAAACAATCTACACTACCTTCCTAGCCTTCCCATCCATCCCAGACTACTTACTTTGATCCTCCACCTCCATCCCAGCTAGACTACCCTGGCCAACCTGCCTAGTCTGATCCTCTACCTCCTCACTCGGACCAAATTGTATACTGTGAGTTATTTTCTGGAGATCCTCATATACATATTTTTGTGTTAGGACTCATATTTTTTCATAAGATTATATACCTCACCAGCCTATGAAGATGAGTCAGGTTAGAGAATCATTACTTTATATTATTGATCATAATGCTATATTACCACTTCCTACTGAGGAGATTACCCGAATTGGGTATTTTCTGGGTAATTTTTTAGTTTAGACAAATGGTCTTCTTTGTTATATTTTATATGAGGTATGCATTTTTTTAAATATTAATTACATATTTTTGAAAATTACTTATATTTGTTTTCTTAAATTTAACTTATATATGATTATCTGAAAGAAAAATAAATTGCACAATTGAAACAACACATTCAAGAACAATCAAGTGTAGATACTTATGATATTTATTATGGGATTTAAATACTATCTTAGGCATATTATTCATTAAATAATATATATTATTTTCAGATGATGTTCGATATATTTGGAAGATATCATCCATTGGGATTACTCAAAGAAAATATCATGCATCTAGTTGATTTTGAAGAGCTCTTCCTGAATTTGTTTCAGTTGTTTTCCATATAAGTAAATTGATGTTTGATTTTTTATTTTTTTAATAAAAATATGGTTTAAATTGACTAACTATATTTCCTTTTTAAATTAGGTATCTACAAAGACTTATTTTGAAAAATGATAGAACAACCATTTATGGTTTTACAGATCCAGAATACATTTCCATGGAAGTACAACATGTGAAGAATCCTAGTAGAGTTACATATATATGTGAAAGATTATCACATATATAGATTGGATTTTGGTTTTTTTCATTTCTTTATAAGTAAGAAGAGAGACATAATTATGAACTAATGATCATTATAACGTCATTAATTGTGATTTTTTTGTATTGTAGGGGGAATTAGATGTTAGACATATTTTTCCCATGGGAATGCACATTATATTGGTTTTTCTCTTTATAAGGGAGTGTTCATAAAAGTTTTTCCACCTTATTAGACATTTAAGTTTTTTTAAATTTTTGATAAGCTCATTATGTTTAATTATTATTGTTTATACATGTATTATTATTTCATATGTATGAAAATGCAGTTCATGGAAAAAATTTAACAAAGAACACATGTTGATAAAGAAACCAAATTCAATCAATTATGTGAAAGTAAAGGTAATTATTTTTTATATTAGATATTGTTATGATTTTATATATATATATATATATATTGGTTTTTATTATCGAGTTATTTTTTTATAATATTGGTGTCATCGTCAACAAGGACATGTTTAATGTGGTTATTATGTTCTATGATTCATGTATGAGATAGTCACAACTAGGGAAACTAATGAATTTGATAAGGTTGGTTATATTATTTTTTTTATATTTTCTGTCATATTATTCTATTTTTTAATCTCATATCATTCAATGTTATTGTGGACATTCAATAATAATGAATCTTATACCCAAACTGAACTTACCCGTCTTCAATATTTGTTTGAAAACTATTTGTTAAGTCTAATTAAAATTTGAGGTATGTATATTCTAATGTTTTTGAATAATATTACATTTTATTAATAACATGTTTCAAAAAACTAATTCTTTTGTTATAATAGGTGTTTAAATAGAATGATATCAACTGAATGCTTCAATAATAACCAATAATGATCATGTCATCAATTTCAGGTATGTTTATTTTAATTCTACTTTATAATGAAAATGTATAGATAGATTTTTGATTTACTAAATAAAAACATGTAAGTTTTTAAAGATTTTTAGAAAATAATAAATACTGTTTTATTTCTCTATATTGTGTTTTATTACAGTGTCTTTGATTATTTTTATAGTGTAATATTCTATATTTTCTATTTTTTTTACTTTCTGTGTCGGTTTTCTTAAAAACTAAAGTTGATTTTTTTTAAAAAAATCACGATTTTCATTGTCACTTTATCTAATAAACTTATACAAAAAATGGTTCCATGTCGGTTTATAAGAAAACAATGTGGAAAATAGGGTTGTGATCAATTTTCAAAATTGGTTTGTTTAATAACCGAAACCAAAAAGATTATATTTTACATCACCTTTTTAGGAATCGGTTTAAAACTGACATTGAATCCATCTTTTTCACTAGTGGTAAGTAGGAAGTCATGCTCAAGCTAGGATTTGGGCACGAGTGGTGAGTTGCATATAAGAATTGAGTTCCACAAAAAGTGTTCCTTGAGTCTATAAAGATCAAGTGAATCTTATGGTGCAACTGCTTGAAAGGGAAGGGTTTCATGAAAATTTAGGGTTGCCTTAAAGATAAGGGTTGAACAGAATACTACTTGCGCAACAACCCCAAATATTGTGTTCATGATTAGGTGTTGTGTGCAAGTACTGAGTTGAGATTCTTTTGCATTTTGAATATCCCATTTTTTAGTTCAGTTCTTTCAAGTGAATCAATTTAGGACTTCTATGTATGAAGAGTCTTATTCTAGATAGATACAAACTCTTCAATGCAAATCTATTAAGGAAACCTTCAAGTCAATAAAATGAGTTTGAGTTCTCTCAATGTGGTGACCTTGGGGGAGCCGATGAAAGTGTTCCAAGGGAAATAATGAGCTATCGCTAAAATATTTTAACGGTAGTGTTCCTAGAACAAAATGACCATTTTTGTACTTTTATATTACACATATAGTGAAGAATAGTGGATTTAGGTACGACCAACACACTGTCGGTGTATGATCATTTGACTAGCCCATAGTGGTGAACCAAGTAAATTTGTTGCGTTGTCTTGCTGCTTGTGAACGTTTTAATTACTGCATATGGCCAGCAAACCTTTTTTTTTATTTTATAAAAGCCACTTTTTGGAAAGTGGTAACCATACAAATATCCAAATCAGCACACATTAAAAATCAATCACATCTCAATTTCAAAATTCAAACCTTCAAAAACAAATCGATCGCGCACCTTGAGACACGAACATGGACTCGAAGCATGGGTCCTATTGATTTCTGCACCGCCTCGAGCCATGACCTACCTCGAAACAAACACCACGTGGTTTCTGAATTATCCTCCTCAACTGAATCACCGACGAGCTTCATCTTCACCGTCACCGTCGAAGGAGCGGTGTTCACACCACTGTCGCCTGACCCGCGATCCACACAACACCACACTAACATCAACGAATCCAAAAACCATCACCAAATCAATAGAAATAAAAAAATCATCAACAAGAAACCATCACGATTTTGCCCTGACCGGTCATGGGAACTGGAACCATACCTATACCGCAATGCCACATAACACCACCAAGAACATCACAAAACCATTTCCAAAAACTGAAATCAAACCAAAATATGAAAACAAAACCAAATCTGGGGGCCACCTGAACAAACTGCCACTCCACAAGCCAGAGAAGGAGAGCCTGTTGCCGCCTTCATCACCAAACCTAAAAGACAGATCTTCCCAGCACCTGCAGACGACACGACCCGCAACGGCATCCCCAGGTCTCAGCATCTGAACCCACCTCCTAGACCGACACCGTGACACTGAGAGAAACCCTAACCAGACTGCAGGTTAGGGCAAGGAGACGACTAGGTCACGAAGAGGTTCATCGAAGAGAATGAGCCTGCACGACGCTGCCAGAGGACAAATCCACACCATGAACGCATCGAGCAAGGAGCTGAGAAGAGATCCAGACGACCAGGGGTGGAGAGGAGAAAGGTGGCGTTAAGAGAAGACCTAGAGATGCGAAGTCCATTACGGTCTCATCCACACCTCTAGCTTAGGATCCATCAATTGAGTATAAAAAGGTGACACCTGATTCACCCCTCCCCTTTCAAGGTGTTCTGGGGTCCTTCATAGTTATCCAATCTCAGACCCCTCACTACCTGAGGTATTTTGGGACAACCAGTTGGGGAAGAACAACCTAAGAACAAAAATATAAATACCAATTCACCCTAGGTAGGGTTGGTGGTCATAGTGCGATGCTAGATTCGTGGATTATGGTGCCTCTAGTGGATGTTATGTGGCCCTTTCTTTAATTCCAGGTTTTTTTTTCTGAGCTTCATCACGAGGTTTCCATTTCATATATTTAAATTGTGATTCCCAATAATTTTTTCCCATAGATCATTATGGTGTGATCTCTTTGAACACATGAGTTTGTTTATGATGTGGTATGGGAAAATATTGAAATTGGATTCATAGGGTTGGTGATAGCGATTGATCATGATGATCAGAATGTTCTTATACCACCATCAGGGTAGGTATCCCCTCGTACACATGTGATGAAGAATATTCTATCTATGTTTTATATTATAGATAGATTTAGTATCCCCCCATATACTTGGGATATTATATCCTCTATCTCATCCTATAAGTAGGGTAGGTATCCCCCCACATACCCAAGGTGCAAGATCCTCTATCTGTGAGTTGTTTTATAGGTAAGTTTGGAATATCCCCCACATAATAAAGGTGTGAGATACTCTATTTATGGAGTCGGTATCCCCCCATATAAGAGCTCAGTAAGGTTATGAGATCCTACACTGGGGTCAGTACTTCCTTGATGGAGGTGTCTTCTAGTGAGGCGCATGGCCCCTAATATGATTTTGGTGAGGTGATGTGGTTTTCTCATAACTAGATAGTTGTGGTAGTAGGGTTCATTTTTCACTTGATCAAGATCTAATATTGGAAAATTAATGGTTTACTCTATGGATTAGTATATTACTAACAATGATATAGTGGAAATTATGGTTAATTATTTCTTATATTGACGTTATTTCCACAATAAGAAGTGGGCACACCCTTTTTTGGTTCCCAATAGTGATGTGTGGGTTAGAGAGGTGGAGTGGATCATCTACTATGTGACTTGTGACTCCTCATGAACCCCTTATATACCTTTGAGAAATGATATATGTCTAACTATCAACTTCAAACTTTGTGAACTCTTTAATGTTCCAAGATCTTGTACTTGCTCTTATGGTAAAACTTTTGAGGATTAGAGATGAAGTGTTAAAAACATTACTTGTATCCTTAATACTCTTAGTATTAGATCATATCTAGGTTATCCTTTATTGTACTCCTTCTAGTTACTCACTCATACAAGAGTTTTTGTGCTTATAGTAACTTTGGTAATCTTTTTTGTTTCTTATCATTTCACCGTGTATATTTGTACTCATCCCTGCATAATATATGTTACCACATGTGTTATGTCTGTGTAGATGAATCATAGGTTTAAAGATTGTATTGGTGGATTTGAAGCTGGTGTGTCTAGTTTGGAGTTGAATTTTAGTGACACTTGGCTGTGTATGATGAATGATAATGGTTTGATTTGGTGCTAGTGATCATTACAGCTTGATATTGATTTTCGAGTAAACATAATGAGTAAGAGATTCCTAGTGTCTTGGGGTTAGTATATTTTGATACTTTTAGGATGTATAGTAATTTTTTGTATTTGAATATGTGTAATTGTACTTGTATATTTTTTCACATGCATGTGTTTTATATTTTTTAATTAATTATATATTACCTACTGGTGTTCCTGGTTGTTATTATTCATTGGAGATATGCCACACGTTATTATAATATTAGATATCCAATATTTTTTAATTTACCTATTTGGTGGTATTAATTAGCTTCTGGATTATTTTTGGTAGGATTAGGGTGGTACTCTCATCTTACTACCAACTAGATCAGGGCCTTGGTGGGTCTGGTAATGTCACAAACTATTGCTTCAACCATAAAAATTGTGTGAAAGTCTGAGTGACTACAACATATCCAACTTATGTAGTTCTAAAAGTAATATAATATTATTTATTTCTAATATAAGAATTGAGTAATATTTTATAATAGAATGAAACACCAGATGATGTATTTTATTATCCACTAAACCGGTCCAATATACATATGTATATTCTAATAACTCATATGGAGATGTTGCGCTATAAAAAAATCCAAAATATACCATGCCTTTTTATATCAAAGTATTATATTCACCACTAACATGTGGATTTACTTAGGATTACTCTAGTACCTTTTGAATTAAAATATGGAAAACACAATATCAGTCTTATAATTGTTAAGTACAGGAGGCTCTAGATGATCTTAGTATGCTCTGTGATATTGACATCTTTTTCATCATTATCCCATGAAAACTTCATTTGAGTAGCAATCAATGATTTAATTACCTTATCATCCTCCATTGAAAATAATTTTAGAACCTCATTAGTATATTTATATTTTGATGTGAATGTTTGATTCCTTTCTTATAACACCTGTAAACCAAGGAAAAGGGTCAACTTTACAATCATCAAAATTTGGAACACACAACTCATAAATTATGAAAATTTATTGTATTGTGACTCATTCAATCCACTAAATATTATGCCATAAACATATATGAAAACCTTCATCCTTTGATCACTTCCCTTTGGGATATAGAGATTATAATAAACTCCACTATGTGTAAAATTGAGAGTCTTCAAATACTTATCTAGTCTTGAATTCCATTCTCTTAGTTCCTTATTTTTCCCATAAATTGTATTATTTAGCTGGTAAACTTTATTATCATCTTCATTTATAAGAAAACCCTTTGGTTGTTCAATGTACACCTCTTGTTCAAGTAATCCATTTAGAAATTCTAATTTGACATTTATTTATAATACATTGAACCTCCTCTATACTACTATAGAAAAAAATAGTTGAATTGTTTCAACACTTGATATGGGAGAAAATATTTCTTAAATATATATACTTTAAATATAGGGTTATCCTTTGCACATAAGTCATGCCTTTTTCTTAATTACCATGACATATTCATTTATTTTTCTATGGAAAACTAAATTGTCCCTGATTAAATTCTTATCCATCAACCTCAAAACAATATCCCATGTCTAATAATTTTCCATTTGGTCAATCTTTTCATCCATTTTTTGAACCCAATTCTCATATTTATATGATTATTCAAAACTCTTTGGCTCTACCTGAGATAAGAGTGATGTTTTCTATAGAGACTTCATTTTCTTCTTTTTTACTAGCACTATATGAATATAAATGATATTCTACTTGTCAATTTAATATCTTATTTTTATTTTCTATGTACTTATTGGTATAACTTCATTATTATAATCATGGATTTATTCTTCATAATAAAAATCATCTGATTTTACTCCCCCAAAGTTTCTCAACCCCTCTTCACTTTCTTCTATAATCTCCTCATAGTTTTACGAAAAATTCTACTTATTTTCCAATATGGTGATTTCAATAATATTTCCAAGATATTTGTTGAAAAACTTATATGACTTAGTCATGGATGAGTATCCAAGTAAAATAAATTCATCTAAATGAGACTAAAAATCCTCATGTTTCTCTTTAATGAGAATAATACACTCAACTCTAAAGATTAAAAAATATTTCAGCATTGGATTCTTCCCATAACACACATTTTATAGAATATTTTATTCATCTAGACATAATAAATCTCTATTAAAAATATAGAACAATGACATGAATACCTCATTATAAAACTTATTTTTTAGGTATTTCTCATTAAACATCATTCTGTTCATTTTTTTTCGTGATTCAGTTTGTCCTCTCAAATTCACAATTTTTTCGAGAAGATATCACTTCTGAATCTTTTTACCTTATCCCATTCTTCTCAAGAAACTCCCTTACTTTACTATTGGTGAAATTTATGAAATTTATGATTTGAAATTTTATAATTTTCTACCCAAACAAGTTTTAACCCTTCCTATGATACTTAGTAATGCAATTTAATACCTTATACTTGTGGTTAATGGCCATCAAACATTCCATCCTTCTATTATTATCAATAAATTGTACATAGAATCTCTTTACATCAATGAATCTTGGTGACATTGGTTCACATACATCAACATTAACCAATTCAACAACCTAATTCAATTTTTATCTTTCACCTTGTATGTTTTTTGAATGATCTTATATCTTTGACAAACATCACACTTGTGTGTATGATCAGGTGATAGTGTAGGGATATCATTTTCTCTATCATTATTCACAAGATCTTCCAAGTAATTTGGGATCAAGTGATCAAAACTTTTATGCCACAATAAATTTTCTTCTTTCTTAGATGAAAATAACATATATTATTCTCTATCGATGAGGTGGATATTCCCCTTTGTGCGATTTCCTTTCATCAAAATTTTAAAATATTTTTCATTGAAAATAAAATACTTTTTAGTGAAATTTATTATATATCCCCAGTCAAATAATTGACTTACACTTATAATGTTGTGACCAAGACATTCAAAAACCAAGAAAATGCACATATCTTGCCTTTGGACCCAAATTTTTCTTTCCCAGAGCCAAAAATATTTAATCCATCCTTATTTTTGAATCTGAAAGTTGATTCCTTGTAATTGATTCCTATGAAAAGATCCTTATTTTTATCCATATGATAAGTACATCTACTATTAAGGATCCTCAATCTAGATCGATTTGTTGATTTCAGGAAAATATCTATAACCACTACCTTTTAAACTCTCTTATTTTTGATCCATGACTTTGAATTAACAACCTATAATGATTGATATATTTGATCCTACTTTGAATATGATAGAATGACCACATCTTTCAAATTGGAAAATCAATTTTACATGTTCATCCCCCTTTCTAATTCCTTATGATACTGTGTGTGAACACTTTAGGTCTTAAAAAGCACATTCCTCTACATCATCGATGAGAAATACATGGAAAAATGTCTGTATTCATCGCACCATAAGTTTTCTCCATCGAAATCATAATTTGAATGATAAAATTTTCTTAGTTTCCTTCATTTATCTTATAAAATCCAATACCTCTCGGATATAGAATATATATTTTAAAAATTTCCCATATATTTAAAAAAGTAACACATGATTTTTGATGTACTCTTGTGTGTCATTGCTAAAAAACCCCATGGTATTTTGGGTTCTTTGAGTGTTTAGATTCCAATTCATACCAAAATCAACCTTCAACTTTGGAGTGTGTACTTATTTCTTGGAATTTATCAACTATTCCTTTTACTTGTGATCAATCACCATACCAACTTTTTCATTTTTATGTGTCTATTATGTCTATTGAAAATTATCTAAATATTTTACTTAGACTCTATAATTATACTTAATATTTTATACAAATCATTCAGTCTGATTTCCCAATTTGATACTGGGAATCAGGAGTCTAATATAATCTTCAATTTTTCACCGTAAAATGAACATTTATCTATCAATATGTTTTATATATTTGACTCAATATTTCACTATGTTACTCAAACCATATATAATATGGGTATGATATTTAATATTGATCTTGTACTCATAAAACTTCTCTAATATTTCTAGATGTTAAGATTTAATATTTTCAATTTACACCTAAAAATCAGAATTATCTTATTCCTTTTCTTATATGCATATCTTGGAATCACAAACCACCATGCTAGATTTATTTATTTTAGATATACAAACATCCATCTCATAAATAATATCCTCTAAATATTCTTTGAGATCAATTCTCCCTTACACACTTTATTTTTTATTCTCATTATCTACACTTGTTTATACCTTGTCTACAACATATATAACAACACCTTTCTTAAGGCCATTGTTTTCCTTAAATTATTCCACTTCTGTTTCTTAATAAATTTCACCGTCTTGTGAAATTTTGTGATATGACCTACCCCCATCAGGAACCCCTCTTAGTTCGGTAGGGAAGAAGAGATTAACCCCTAAATCACTCCTCCAATAGGATATGTTTTTATTACTATTACCTAGGGTATAAAACTTTAACATCCCAAGATTCCATAGTAAGTTATTTTCTTTAAAGTAATTCAATAGCTTGTGCTATACACAACACTGAGTTTGAGCGCACAACGACTTACCAAACTAGTCGTTCAAAAGCTATTATGAATATTATTAACTAAATTTTTAATTTTATATACTCCATATAATTTTATAATCCATATTATGTGTTTCATAGAGATAATATAAGAACAATTTCATTTTTTTAAATAAAAGAATTAATTTTTTAAAAATGAAAATTTACCACCTTCTAATGAAAAACCCCTTTTAAAACTAATATTTGACACTTTTATATATTCAATTTAATGAAATTAAATTATTCTTCAAAATTGAGACATAAAAATTTATTTTTAATAAATTTTTGGTACTTTTCTGATAAATTTCATATTTTGATAAATACTGAAAAATACTAAATTTTAATTGAAAACAACTTTTTTAATCAAAATAATTTATAGGGTAAATTATGGATTTGAATGGTTTGGAAGTATAATTATATTATACTTTAATAATTTAATGCAATTTAGTTCATTATAAGTAATTTCACATTTAAATTTTACATAAACACATGTCAATCTTTTGATAGTTTTTAACTGAATGGACCAAAGGCCTTCTTTTTTATTTATTTTCTGATAACCCCTCTTTCAAAGGATGAGGGGGAACCCTTAAAAGGCCCGTAGGATTAGAAATTACATTTCCCATAGGCTTGGAGACATAACATGACCCGTAGGTCTTAAGGAAATCATACAGACTATGACTACTTGAAACTGCTCCTCCCTAGCATCTGCATCGTGATCAACTCTCCACCTTTGCATAAAAGTTCGTCTAGCATGTCCATGTTCATGTGTGTACAGGGGAGGTACCGATGAAAAATTCCATACCCTCCCATTCTTCCAAAGTCCGTTTAGCCCTGCTCTGGCGGATGTGCCCCGCTCTTTCCTCCTCTGGAGTGGTTCCTTGTAGAATCTGTCTATGCAACTGCAAATTGGGTGGCCCAAAAGCCTTCTGTGAGTTGATTTTTCAAAAAATTTAAAGACACTATTGACACCATTAAGTAAAATTTGGTTCAATAAGATGAAAATATTTTTTGTTTAATAGTAACTTTTGACTTTTATTACCACGGTTAAAAGTAAATAGGGTAATTAAGGGTAAAAATGATATTATAATAACCCTAACACATGTTCTAATTCTATTGGATAAGTGTAATTCGACCAAAAAAATCCTTAGGAATAAAATATGACCCTATTTGGTCTACTTGGATTAGATTAGGACATTTATTATTATTTTATTTAAAAAAGAGTTTAAAGAGTTAAATTCAAAGTTTAATAAATAAACCATTTTTAATGTAGGGTTATACATAATAAAAATTCAACTATAAATATTCATTATAAAGATAAATAGATTTACTACATAATGGTATTTTATTTGTAATTTTTAGACATTAAATAATTAAATTTATTTATGACACCATGATGATGAAGTAATAACCTTATTAATGAAGGATTAAAATAATTGATACTATAAATATCCAAATAAATGTAAGTTGAGTCTTTTGATGAATTAAACTAATTTTATGGGTTAATATGAAATTTTAGGGTTGATTAAATATTTTTTTTTGCAATAATGCTTTTATGTTTTTTACAAAAACCAAATACTAAATAATGTCAAAATTGACATAAATGAGTTTTTAAAACAAATACTATATTATTGGTTGATATAATATTCATAAAAATCTAAGGTTTGGCCAAAGGGATTAAATAATATTATATATGTCATTAATTAACTACTTGAGGTTCTCTTGTAATTTTAGAGTAAGTTTATTAACCATATAGTTTAAGAATACAAGAAGACACGATAAAAGTTAAACTATTTAACTAAGAGTTAAATCTAAAAGACAAAGTTAAAATGGTAACCTAAACTTGTATAAAACCTATTGGTTGAGAATTTTTCGACCCATACCAACCTTATTTTAGAAATAAATTATTTGTGAGCCATTATAAACTGAAAATTATTTTATTATAAAATAATATTTCAAGGTTTTCCTAAAGTGACTCTCACCTCTCTTATAAAAGGGTACTTCCCCTTCTCATAATTTCACACCTCCAAAGCCATTTGGCTCGGCCAAAACCTTCCCAGATATCCTAAAAACTTCCCTCAAATAAACCTAGAGTCCTTAATTTGATAATAAAGCCAACCTAAGGATCCCTTTTGATCAACTCAAAAGGAAACACCCGAGGAAGAGGTAATAATTTCACCACCCTCTTTCAACTTATTTTCTTCTTCCACTTCCTCTTTATTTTTTGTTTCCATACCAAAATAATAAATCTAGTACCTTCTACATAATGTGATGTTATTATAAATATGGTACAACCATATTCATTATTCTATCCACCCTATAAATGACAAAGTCACCATTTGTGCGTATGTACGGCTTACCGTCTCCACGTCGTGGTGTAGTTTGTTATTCAAACACATCATTATTTGGTTAGGTATAATAATGATTATAACTGATGTAAATAATAAATATAACATGATAATTATTCTTTATATATGATATACCATCCAATTACATATGATTTTACCATTAATATAATGATATTGTAGCTCGTGCGTACGTACGGATTACCGTCTCCACGAACGCGATGAGATTCATTCCCCATCGTAATCATTCAAGAATAATTTTCATTTTATGATTAAAAATTATTTTTATGAACATAATATAATTATGTATATTAATCAAGTAAATCATATCCATAACATATATGGATTACGTAACCAAGCATATAAAGTAAAACAAATCAGTTAACACCCGAAACGATGATACTACAGAAATATTATTAACAAAACAGTATTAGAAGATCATATATGATATCATATTTATAAATTTTGTTCTTGTATAATTTAATAACAATGATTTCACCATTATACAGGAGGTTAACCTACTCTATACTAACGAAAAGTACAAGGTAAGGGGTTTCTTATCTCACTTTTAATTCCGTGATATTTCTATTGTTCTCTACTTATTTATTGCATGTGGTGTATTGTGTACTACCATTTGATATATATTATCAGGATTATATTTATATTTATGGTATTATGTGATTAATTTGGTAGTTATTAACTTTTGGTCATACAACTTGATTGATTACAACATGGTAAGAGTTAATTCCTCAATCTCATTATTATCCGAGATTGTTTGTGTATAAGTTTTTACTGGGAAATAATTATTATCCATGACCATTTTTCATAAAAGAGTTTTCAAAAGAATTATTTTTAAGGGAATATTTAACTAAAAAATCATTTTAAATGGTTTAAATGTTTATTCTTCTAAGTCATTTTTTTTAATGTTCATGTTTTTAAAATTGTTTTAAGGATTTATTTATATGGGAATGAATGTTTTAAAATGTCAATTCCTTTAAAAAGTTTCAAAGTGGTATGGTAAACTTTGATTCAAAAATGACTTTTAAATGTCTTCCTTTATAAATTGAGTGACTTTTAAATGTATTCATGAAAAAGGGATATTTCTCTCAAAATATTTTTACTAATAATTTTCAAATATGCCAACATCCTTTTGGATATTATTCTTCATTGAGGTTGATTTATTATAAATACAATATTCAATATTACATTGAATGAATTATGATATGATTGACTATGAATGTGATATTTTTATACCATTCATGGTTTATGGATATAGTATTGACATTTTGTATGCAAGTTTTAATACAAATGTTTATGTTATGTTTCAAAATTTTTATATGAGGAATGAATTGGACTTAGTAAGTGATGGGTGGAGCCTGCTATAGCTCCTCAATGCATTGGTAGGTATCATGAGGCAAACTAGTGTCTTGGCACAAGGCCTTGACAAAATGTTATTTCTAGTCCTGGCACAAGGACTTTACTATGTGATTATGAAGTCTGGCATTATGAATTCCATCATTATGAATTTGGATATTGATATTACATGTGATTATTCAACTAGTCGAATATCCATTTGAATAATTAAATGGAATTATTTTAGTTATCTTTGCCATATTATGTTGAAGTTTAAGTTTAAATGTCTTGTGTTCTAGTCTTATACATTGCCTTAAATGTTTGTTCTTATTTATGATAGTTGCCGATATATTTTTACCCTTACTGAACATCTGAGCTCACCCCTTTATTATGTTTTATTTTTCATATGATGCAAACAAGTATATTATTATTAACCTACAAGAATAGGTTAATGAATATAAGAGTGTTCAAAGGGGGCACAATGTTGTTTTTTTATTTCCTGATGTAATGTAAAACTTATGTATGTATCTAGTACTTCCAAGGCTACTAAACTAGTCGGTCTTTCGGGACATGATTCCTTGTATCATGCCAATGTTATGTAATAATGCACTAATTCTGGGTAATTGGGGTTGGGGAATTATAGTTGGTATCAGAATAAGTTTAGTACAAACCTTGGAAGCTAGATTTAAAAAAAAAACTCTAATTAGGAAAGACTGCCCTAAGATAGACATTGAGGATTAGTATAGAAGAACATCCAAATTTTTGGTAATGTAAATATTATGTGGGTTTTCCATGAAATACATCCCTGTCTCGATACGAGCAGGTAGAGGCGGCTCTAGAACATATGTACCTAGGAGTGAAAACTCTGACAAGGAGTTTCGGGCTTAACTCGGGGTATCCTGGTACATGAAAACATGCCTTGATGCACTCTTGGTTATGGCACTACTGGGGGATATGCTTAGGATAAGTCAAATTTTCTTTACAAACCGATTTGAAGGATTTCAATATAAGATGATAATAAATAAACTTGGTTAATCCTAAGGTGTTTTAGATTGAAAATAAGGTGTTATGATATTGTTTAAATGATTTTATGACTCACATTATGCTTTCTTGTGTTAGTCAATGGCTGGATTCCAAGGAAGTCATAGTAATATTGAACATGTTGTAGAAGTTTGGCACAATGGTGGAAATGAGAAATGAAATGGATTGTTGATAGGTGTAAAAGATATCATGTTTATGGGAATTCAATTTTCCAAAAATATTATCAACAACATATATATCAACCAACTCACATACTCAAAAAAGAAGAGAAAGGTAGTGAATGATAAGAGCTCCAGTAGTGGAGACCATGGAGAAAAGAAATCTCAATTTCTATTATGTAGAAAATGAGGAAGGAAACACCTAGAAAAGTGTCTCAATGGATTAAATAAATTCTTTATGTGTGGAAAATAAGGACATAAAGTAAAGAATTGCTGAGGAAAAATGAAGAGCACTATGGAAGAAAGTAAAAATAATCCCAAAAATCCATTTATAGTAATTTTCCATAAATGTAGGGGACCTGGGAATTACCTGAGTGAATGCCCTATTCTTTAGGATAACCTATTGGTCAAGGAAGAACCTATGTGGAAATAAATAGATGGTGAAATGTTTAAAAGTATTAGTGCTCTTTGTTGATGGGATTACTTTCAAATACTTTTCTCTTTTATGTGTAACCCTACAGTTTGTTATGTGAATGTGCTATTTTATGAAGAATTATATTTTCTATTATAGTTATAAATAACCATTTGGGTTTATATGATCCATGAAATTGAGGAAATTACAAGTTATTAAATTTTGGGAAGAAAATGTGAGGTTTGAGATAACATTTGTGGTGAAATTATGTTATGGTTATTTTGAATTTTTTTCTCATTTTGGTAATTTTATAAAATATAGTTTTTGAAAAAGGACAACACGCAGACCGTGTGACAACCCGTCGCGTCAGAAAAAGCTATGGGAATTGAACCCACAACCAGAGTGCGATTGGGATTTATCGCCTTCCACTGGACTACGTGAAGTCCTTGGTTATTGTGACTAATTATTTTTAGTTAAATTATTTTATTGATCAATAATAAGTTTATTTGGTATATTATGTATTATAAAATGGATATCCTTAGTATAGGAAAATGATTTGGTGATTAAGTGATAAATGTTATTTTGGAAGACGTTTGCTCTGTTGGGAACACTATATGCCTAATCAAAATATAATACGATGAGATTTCATTTGAGGAGTAGTGGTGGATTTTTATCTATTTTTTTATTGTGGATTTATAGGGATTTGGGTTATTTATGGAAATGATTAACTTATCATAGAAAATATGTGATTAGGTTATTTACTTTAAGTATGTGAATTTAAGAGTATCCAATGTTATTTAGAGATACAATTTAACATGAAAGACTACGTAATAAATTTATTATAAGTTTTGGGTTTAAATATTAGTTTAGATTATATTGAAGGATTTTAAGGGCAATTGTTTATTGAATGGACTTTATTGAACATTGGGTATTGTTGGTTTAATTTTAGAAATTAAGATTAGTATTTCTTTCTCTAAATGATAATCCTTTTTGGGGATCATCTGATCTTGTACTAACCATTTTGGTTTTGGTTAATCTCTAAAGAAAAAGTAAATATATAGTTTATCCTTTGTGGATCATGTGATTCTCTAGAAGTAGATTCTAGTGCTTCACGTGTGACCAAGTCATCTTGAATTCTCATCGTTGGAAAAAAAGACGAGTTAGTGGTAGAAATTTATTAAAGGATGAAACTATACTTAAAAAGTAAGTATATGTATTTATGTTCTCAGTCAATATCATAAATAAATTCATGAACATTATGAAATGGAACATAAAAAAAGTTGTCCATTTACTTTTCATTCTGGGAAACTAATGTCTGTTTATCCCATCAAAAGTTTGTGGTTTTCTTGTTTTTAACTTTCTCCTGATCTTGTTTTCTATCACTCTCCATCAAAACTTGACACTTAGTTTATCTTCTATATCCATATTTTCCTACATGGAATCCTAGTATGGGTTATCTCGGGTGACCTTTGTACTTCTCTTTATTTCTTTTAAAGTGATAGTTTTATTGAATATTTTTCTGATATGGGCCTTTAAATGAAGTTCCCAAGACCAATTTTAAAATTGTGAGGATGCAATTTCCAAAAAAGAGGAATAATTTAACACCCCAAGATTTCATAGTAAGTTATTTTCTTTAAAGTAATTCAATAGCTTGTTCTACACACAAAACCGAGTTTGAGGGCACCACGACTTACCAAACTAATCATTCAAAAGAGATTATGAATAGTATTAACTGAATTTTGAATTTAACATAATACATATAATTTTAGAATCCATATTATTTGTTTCTAAGACATAATATAAGAACAAATTCTTTTTTTCAGATAAAAGAAGTATTTCTCAAAAAATGAAATTTTACCACCTTCTAATGGAAAAACCTTTTGAAAACCAATATTTTAAACTTTTATATATTCAATTTTATAAAATTAAATTATTCTTTATAATCGGGACATAAAAATTTATTTTTAATAAAATTTTGGTACTTTTCTAATAACTTTCATATTTTGATGAATACTGAAAAATAATAAATTTTAATTGAGAACAACTTTTTTAATCGAAATAACTTATAGGGAAAAATTATGGATTTGAATGGTTTGGAAGTATAATTAGATTATATTTTAATAATTTAATACAATGTAGGTCATTATAAGTAATTTCACATTTAAATTTGATATAAACACATGTTAATCTTTTGATAGTTTTTACTTTTTAAAAACCCGCTTTTCGGTTTGGACAACGGGAATTAATTTTAAGTTAATTAATTTAACTTATATGTTTTGAATTTTGTAAAATAGAATTCATTTTTGAATTCGTAATATCAAAATCAGCTTAGGGTGAATTTTTGGAATTTTTCTGAAAACATTCAATTTTTGATGAATAGTGAAAAACACTGCGTTATAGTTTAAAACCGATGATTTATTTAAATAAATATTTATTTTATTTAAATTTATTTTAAGTCAAAATAGATATATAATACCTATATAAGTTAAATTTAATTAAAATGAGTCATTTTATAATAAAATTATATGTATAAAATTTTATTGAAATTTTTACCGTCTTTTACCCACCTTCTAGAAGCATTTGCAAAATTCATAAAACTTAATTTTACCACGTCCGTGAGTTAAATTTCAAAAATATGAGAGACACGATTGAAATTATTAAGTAAAAATTGGTTCAATAAGATGAAAATAATTTTTGGTGAATAATAACTTTTGACTTTTATTTACCACGGTTAAAAGTAAATAGGGTAATTAAGGATAAAAATGATATTATAATTACCCTAAAAAATGTCCTAATTCTATTGGATAAGTTTAATTAGACCAAAAACAGCCTTAGGAATAAAATATGATTCTCTTTGGTCCAATTGGATTAGATTAGGACATTTATTATTATTTTATTTAAAGAAGAGTTAAAAGAGTTAAATTCAAAGTTTAATAACTAAAACATTTTTAATATGGGGTTATGAATAAGATAAATTAGACTATAAATATTCATTATAAATATAAAAATATTTCCTATATAATGGTATTTTATTTATAATTTTTAGACATTAAATAATTAAATTTATTTATGACAAAATGATGATGCAGTAATTACCTTATTAATGAAAGATGCAAATAATTGATATTATAAATATAAAAATTAATGTAATTTGAGACTTTTGATGAATTTAAATAATTTTCTAGGTTAATATGAAATGTTATGGTTGATTAAATAAATATTTTTCGAAGTAATCACACTGTTATGATTTTTACAGAAACCAAATACTAAATAATGTCAAAATTGACATAAATAACGTTTTAAAACAAATACTATATTATTGGTTGATATAACATTCCTAAAAATATAAGGTTCTTCAAAATGGTTTAAATAATATTATATATGTCATTAATGAACCACTTGAGGTTATCTTGGAAGTTTAGAGTATGTTTATTAACCAAATAGTGTAAGAATACAAGAAGACACGGTAAAAGTTAAACTATTTAAGTAAGAGCTAAATCTAAAATATAAGGTTAAAATGGTAAGGGATATAAGAGTGTTAAAAGGGGACACAATGTTGTTTTTTTTTATTTTATGATGTAATTTAAAACTTATGTTTGTATCTAGTACTTCCAAGGCTACTAAACTGATCTGTCTTTCGGGACATGATTCCTTGTATCATGCCAATGTTATGTAATAATGCACTGATTCTGGGTAATTGGGGTCGGGGCGTTACAATAACTAACAAATGGGATATGTTACCATCATAACCTAGGAAATAATGAAATAAAATACTAATCAACTCCAATGAATTTCCATTAAAAAAATAAATTCCAAAAACCCAAATATCACATATATGTCAAAATATATAATATTCATGAAAGAAAATGAAATAATGAGATCTTAAGAATCTAAATCATCCACCAAACTCTATTTGGTATACCTAAATATTAGCTCCAATATACCTTATAATATCCTCTAAAACACTTAGAAACCACTTTAGGGGTGATCACTTGGGAGTACTTAGTAGGATTATCCTTCTAAAAAATTGAAACCCATGAGAAATATATATGAAATTGTATAAAAGAGTGATATAAACCAATAAAAACTTTACCACAAATAGAAATTAGATTATCATAAGAAGTAAAATAAAAAAAATCCATATTCCACTTTGATTAACACAAATTTTCTCTATTTATTCCAACACCCTCAACCATTTCCCCCAAACAAGATTATAAACCAATTCCTAGTCTCACCAAGGATTTTAATTCCAAAATAATAATCAATAAATGAAGAATATCATCAAGTCAATAAACATCATCAAAAGAAACCAAATAAAAAGGGATTACAGTATATCACCACTCTTATCAGTCAGCTCAAGGGAAGATCCAACTCAGAACTAGTAAGAGAACCGTAGTAGAACATCCCCTTAATAACTAATTAGGAAAGTGATATTTATATAAAAATACACCACTTTATGCCTCCATCAATCCCCCAAACCACTCATTACCATACCACATAAGCCTAGTCAATTCCACAAATCCATCAACACATGTCGCGCCAACACATATCCACAACATCATAAACATATATCCACCTATCCCAACCAAATATTTATAGGGTAATGTAAACATAAATAAAATCAAACTCCTTCACTCTTCCATGAATGAACATTCTACACCAATGTTTGGTTATCCACATCTTCCTCATCATAGTAGTGTATTGTGAACATGATATACATCAACCTCATTTCCTCTCAATACCATGTGAAATACGCACTACGTATCGTAATTAAGATTACATAACCAAGTCAATTATTATATTACATACTAAACCCTATTATATTACAACCTATATGCATATTCCTACCATGACCCATAAAATGTTCTACATAAAAGCCTTAATCCATTAAAACCCATAAAAAATCCAACTATCACCCTTGTTTACAACATCATATCCCCAAGAACCACTTCCATAATATCAAGATAACGACTTAGAAACCACACACCACTTTACCACAGTAAATAATCATTAATAACATAACTAAAACCATAGGAAAAAAGTAATAGGTATAATTAGCAACTTCAAATTTTATATATCATTCCCAATCCCACCATTTACAATTTATCCGCCTCATTATGTTCATTATTCCACTGATTTACCCATATTTAATGTCAAACCATTAATCAAACCACTTTTCATTTTATGTTTTTCATTCATTATTAATCATATTTATTATATCCATGATCATTTCACATAAACCTTCTCTTTCCTTCATTTCATTTCAATTTTCAAAATTTATTAACCATTATATTAATAATAGATTCATTTAGTTTTCAACATACATGTTAACCCATCACTTTTACATTTAACACCATCCCATACCCAACAAAACTAAGCACACCAAACACATCCCCTCATACTTTAATCCAATAACCATATGACTTCCCAACTCACGCACATCCAAAAAGTATACTTATAGAACAAATTAGATAATAGAACACCCCACAAGTTCTCCACCAAACTCAAACTTCTAATGGAACTATATCAGTAAAAAAAACTCCTACAACCATCCCATTAGAATAACTATAACCCAACCAACACGAATTAATGAAATATAAAAAAGAGAATAGAATCCAAATAATAAATTATCACAACTCCAACCTAACCAAGGCCCCTACCAGAATTGAAATAAGACCGACTCATCACAAAAGCACAATGAAATCCCAATAAATTTCAATACTAATATCTTAATATATATCTATCTTATCATTTATATTACTACCCAACCGGAACATACATGTACCATTATAATTTTCATTGTCATCTTTAACTCATAAATCCATTTTTCAAAATTTAAGATGATATATAACAAAAAAACACAATAACACCCATTTCCAATATTAATGGACCAAACCAACCAAAACCACCTTAATCATGACAATATTAGATAGTAAAAAAGGAATAATCAAGCATAAAAAATTATTAAAAATGATATCTACTCAGATTCTAGGTTTTAAAAATCCCGTTTATGTTTTCATATTTAAGTAATTATCTGATTATGAAGGTGATAAGGTTATTTAACAATAACAAAAAATAAAAAATCAAAGTAGTGAATGTAAGTAAATAAACATATAAAAAATAACATGAAAACTCATAAAGAATATACAACCCTCCTTCTGCATCCAAATTCCTCATACTTGGTTTATTATCTTCATTTAATTCATTATTCCATAAGATATTTTTCCCAAAAGTTTCCATTTCTACATTACCCAAGGGTACTCAATAACACATAACCTAATTATGAAACAAAATAATATGAGAATATCCTTAGGAGGAATCATGGAAATCTAGTAAAGAATATAATTCCAAAAGATATAAGAAGATTATGGAAACCAACTACCTTAATGAAGCTGAAGTTGATCCCCATAAAACCACCAAGAAGCTTACTACAAACTATAACACACCATTACCCATAAAATCAGATTTACACTACCCATCATGACTAAGAAAAACTTATGCTACAACCTCTTGAAAAGAATAACTATAAAATAAAGAAGAAAAAAGAACAAAGGTGCACCTTAGATCAAGGAATAATTGATCACATGAAGCCATTTCCTAAGGATCAACCTAAAGCATCTATAATCACCAATAATACCACCCAAAACTGACTAGGGTTCATGAGGGGTTGACATAATAAAAAATAATACGCTAGGACACAAAATTTTATAATAAAAATAGAAAACATGAGAATCATGCTGCAACAATAAGATCTAAGGCATAATGGTTCCAAGTCAAAAAAATATCTTGAAATCATGCCAGATCCCCCACTTATCTCTTTTACAAATATCATTTTCAAACTAATTTAAAATTGATATCAAAATGGAGGTCGCTGCACTACCAAAGTGATCCCACCACAATTCTTGTACACTTGAGGATCACGGAACAATCAATAGTGTCTTCACCTCAAATCTGGTACACCTACTATAAAACCATGGTGTAATGAAATAATTACAACACAATAGACCTCAAGATAATAAAACAATGAAAATAATTAATTCACATCTTTAAGATGAAAATATAATAACCACACTATAATAAAAGAGTGGTAAAGTGACTACTCTTACATATTAAGGCTTAAATCCTAGTTAATCTTAAAAATATATTTATATTGTGGGATGAATCATATGTATCACTGATGAATCTTATGTATCAGAAAAATTACCGTTACACATCACACTATGAATAAATTACTTTTCCAAATTTTCAATATATAAGTGTTAACTTTACATCATATGTAAATGTAATTTCCTTGAAGTGCATAATATATTTATTTTATATGTAGTATATTTCCTTCAAACATAAGATAATTAATATAGCTACAAAATAAATACATAAGATAATTTTAATGTGTAATATTATTTCCTTTAACAAAACATCTAGTATGAACGTTATTTCCTTTGATACACAAGATATCTATTTATTCAAAGGCAAGTATCTTACATATCATTAGTTCTAATTGGGTAAGCCTTATGTATTTCATAGCATGGATCAAAAACCCTTATGGTTTCCTATGAAAACATTTATATATAAGGGTTACTCTATAACAATGGGGTGATATGTAAGTTCTAATTCTATGACAAGGGGTTTTATACAAGGGTTAATTCAATGAAAAGGGGTGATACATAAGGGTCACTTTATATGTAATATTAAGTATATAATTTTCAAAAACAATTGAGTGTGATGGACTGACAGACCAGACTATGCTCTTCTTTAAGATAACTATTCATAGTTTGAAATTTGTAGACATGCTATGATGCTTCCCTTCTAGCTAAAATATTCACTCTAGTAGGACCGCCCTTATTACCATGTTATATTGAAACCTACAACACCCAAAATATGAAATATAATAGTTTGATAAGGTCTGTTCCATTACATTAGATACCAATAAAATGATTTATATCCCAATGACTCAAAATGAAAACCAATTAAGAATATATCAAAGCATAATAGCAATGGGGAGATACCTATCAAATAGGATGGACACATTACCAACACTCTCTAGGAAAGAGTTGTGTTGTAACTCTAACTCTTTCACAATAAGACAAATTATTAATAACCTTATTAATATGGTAGATAAATATCAAATAATAAATTCACCATCGCGGGAAACTAATCAAAGCTAAAACAACCCTGGATCACAATCAAATTCTCACTTACTACTCCCTTTATGTCGACCTTATTTCAAAATAGTTTCCTTATAAAAAAACCCTGATACAATTTAAAACCTCTGGAAAAAATTACCAAAGGATTTTTTAGGAAAAAAAATTTACTTTAACTTTTAAATACTAATTAGTTCACACTTTAAAATGGGTTCAAAATCCACCATATAGGTTTTAGTAAAAGGAGTAGGATTACCCTAGCATTGAATATATGGTATTCTATGCAAAAGATGACCCACAATGTTACAATGAAAACAAATAAATTCACTAGTCACATGAAACCTTGAGCTACTCAATCCCAAGTCTCAAATCCATGTTTTGACTCTAAAATATTTCATTACTCTCATCTTCTACAAACCTTAAGAACCAAAACTAAGAGCGTTTAAATCATCCTTCCTGAAAACCTAATAAGGGCCTTCACCCAAATCTTCCATCATATATAACCCTTTCTCAATTATCTCTACTATATATATTATCTCCATCCAGTACATAGGATAAAAATACGCGATAGATCACTAAATCTCTATCCTTAAGGAAAACTCAAAATACCACCCTCATTGGTCCTTACTGACTATAAAATACAAATATTCATTAATCAGGTCCATAAAATGATTCCCATTGCCACACATTATATTAATGCCTAATAAATATCCTAAAAGTCCTTTATAAAATATCACATATAAACATGGGAAATGAAATCTATAATGTTCGCAACCTGGAGGCCACTAAATCATCTCCTCAAGTCGAGTCACTACATGACCTTAGGCGCATCACCCTGTATAAAAGAGGCCACCAACTAGTAGTGAGGGTCTAATGTAATAAATAGGGATACTATACCCTCTTTATCAGAGTAATCCAAAGTAGATAACAATAAGAAATAAGGGAAATAATATAACAATAAACTTGAACCCCCATCATTTCCCAAAAACTGGGTACAAACAAAAAAAAAATAGAAAATATGACATGTCATGAATAAAATACCAAAAGTGAGGAAAACCCAAAATAAATACCAATGGAAGAATCCCCAAAATGGGTCCTTACTCCATGTTCAGATCCCTCATCCTTTCACATCCTTTTCCCAACTCAACTCTCTAGCATATGGACTTATCCCTTATCCAAACCTACAATAGTGAAATCTACTTTGGTACCCAATAGAGGCCCAAGAAGGGTGTGAGTACAAATAAGTGGGACATCACCTAAAATTTCTACAAAATATCTAGTCTAGAAAGATAGTGCATGAAAGTACTAAATATATTACAATGTAAACAAAAGACAACTTGGGGGCCATTAGCTAACAATATTCACTTTAACCATTTCAATCACATGTTCCCTTTTCATCACTTGTTCCATTTTCATAACTTGTTCCATGGGTTAGGTATTTAAATCATTTACACAATGGCCTAAGCTGGTCAATTACGATGTATAAGGGAATACGTCAAGTTCCCTATCAAACTAGGGATAAACATTTCATAAAAAATTACAAAATGATTACCGTGGATCCTCAGTCCCTGTAGTCTCATCAAATGAAAACATTAGGGATATTAAGCCTCAACCCCTTATGTAAACTGTGCATTATAGGGGTGGGGTTTAGAGCCTTGTACTAACTTGAACTGTGGGCATAGATCCTCAAGTCCAATATCGCACAACTACCAAGCCATGTTCACATTCTTATTTATCCATTTACTACATATACCATATCATAAAAAATACACATTAAATACAAATAACATTAACATTTAACAATTATTCAACATATAAATAAACATTAAGTCTTAACCCATTAGCACATTTACCATTTACATTACATTTACCATTTATCCCATTTCCCTTTCTCGTGACTTAACCCATTTAAAATTTTCATCAATTCTCATACATTAACCCATTTAACTCATTCATCAATTCATAAGAATTTAACCATTTAACATGTTAACCCCTTCAAATAAATTAACCCATTTATGCATTTCAAGCATAATTCGTAAGTCATTTGGCACAATTAATTTATTTTATCCAACACATTTCATATTAATCCAAATAATCCATTGTACCATTATCAAAGTCTAGACATGACTATCAATATTTTTTTTTCAACTCAACTAACATATAAACATATTCATCATGGGGTTTACCTTATCACAATTCAATTATATGCTTAATATTATAATTTTCCATGTTTGGGAATGTTAGAACACCCCAGGGGTGGCTATAAATCGGCATAGTCAACCTCAGTGCATACCATAGGGATTATGAGGATCATTTAGCCAACCAATTCACCAAATTAATTTTAAATGAATCAATTTCACAACTATAGAGAACCATTAACACAACTACACATGCAAAATAAACTTCAAGACTATAGGGTATAACTTGTAGACCACCTACCCTGAATCCGTAAATGAACACTCACATAACCTTAACATTAGATCCAGATTCAAGAACCCTTTGGAGCCCCAACCTAAGATCTTCTATAAAAAGAGGGTTCTAGGGATTCAGAATAATAAGAAGAAAACCACAATCCCTAATCTATAAACTATAATCAAGAGGAGTTTTAAACTTAATTGGAGATTATATTTGCACCCAATGACACTCGAAATGAACTAGAATCAAAGGATATTGATCCTTGGGAAGTATTAGTCAAAATGGTTCATCACTGGGGTTGATAGAAGAGAAATGATGGAATAAAAAAGGTGAAAACTTTAAAACCACAAGGGAAAAAAACAATAAAATCCCACTTTAATAGGGCACATGATTTGGACACACAATTTGGAAAACCATGCACCCTTTCTCCAAGAATTCGTGGTATGGTACATAGTTACTCCTAAATGTGCGCCAACCAAGAAATATGAACTGGATGGCCAGTTTTTCCATTTCTTTTAGGTCTCAAACCCTCAGAACACCCCTGATCTTCCTCACACACTCGGTAAACATTCCATTAACGAAATTAAGATATTTAAATCAAAATTTAAACAATTGAATACCTACACAAAGTTCGATATCTTACAACCTCCCCACCTTATAATAGGTTGTCCTGAAGACACACTTCTAAGAATCACTTAGCTTCTGAGGTAAAGATATTGGGCCATTGAGACCATATATCCAATTCCCTCTCCTAAGCTTCTTCTTTAACACTAACATGCTTCCAAAAAACTAGAACCAAGGGAACAGTCTTTCCTTACATGAATTTCTCACTATGATCCACAATATGAAATAGATGATCCTCAAAGGATGCACTATCCTCATGCTCAACATCACTAATATAAATCATATGGGATGGGTCCAGGTGATACAATCAAAGTTGTGAAATATGGAGAAAATCAAGCATACCACTATACCATTGGGGGATAATCAATCGGTATGATACATGTGCAATCCTTTCTATAATCTCAAATGGTCCCACACACCTAGGTGGAAAATTTTCTTACTTTAAAATCCAATGGTGATCCAATCGTGGTGACTCCTTAAGAAACAAATGATTACCCACCATAAAATCAAGAGGTCTAAAACACCATCCCACATATGAATTATTTATACTTTAAGTTTTATCCATATTCTTCTAGATTTACTAAAAATACATTGATGTTTCTTTCATGAGACTCAGACACAAAAAAATTTTACTCCACAGACTCCAAACAACATAATGGATACCTACACGGTCTACCATGGAGTTCCTCATACAGTTCCATATGAATAATCACTTGGTAACTGTTGTTATAGGCGAACTCAACAAATTCCATGTGATTCTCTAATGTTCCACCAAAATATAAGACACAAGACCTCAACATTTCCTCTAGAACTATAATAGAATGCTTTGACTGTCCATTCGTCTGCAGGTGGAAAGCCTTACTGAAAAACACCTTGGTACCAAGTGACTTCTTTAACCCCTTCCAAAAGCACAAATAAAAACGTGGTTTACAATATGAAACTATCATTTGTGACTCCCCACGTAACCGTACTATCTCTCAAATATAAAAATCACCCAGTTGATCAACGATGAAGGTATCTTGAATCGGTAGGAAATGTGCTACCTTGATCAAATGATCCACAACTACCCAAATCATGTCATTCTTCCATGGAATCCTCAGAATACCTACAATAAAATTCATCTTCATGTCATTCTACTTCCATTCTGAAATGGGAAAAGGATTTAAAAAACCACTCGGTCACAGATGCTCGGCCTTCACCTACTGATATGTGTAGCATCACGCCACAAAACCTAAAATTTCCTTCTTTATCCCTATCCCCTGATACTACCTATGAAGATCACAATACATTTTGGTCAAACCACGATGCAATGCCCACTTTGAGGTATGAAACTTGTGCATAATCTCTTCCCCAATACATGTAGGAATGAAAACATGGCCACAAACATAAATGATCTCATTATCATCAAACATCCAACTAAAATGTGGCTCACACATTCAAAAATTTCCCTCAAATACAAACACTATGAACCATCATACTACCTTTCCTTGATCCAACTTAAAAGGGCAGACTCAACTTCCACGGATGTAAGGGGCATATGGACTTTCCCATAATGAACCTCTAGATACATCCTCGCAAACAAATCCATAATCTCCCACTAAAAATTGAATTTCTGAACCACTTGGTTTTGAGTCTTTCGACTCAATGCATTTGCTATACTGTTCCCCTTTCTTGGCATGTATACCAGTTCCAAATCGAAGGAATTCATGTATTCAACCCATCTTCATTGTCTAAGAATCAAATAATGCTAACGGAAAATGTACTCAATACTTTTATGATAATATACACAATAAAATGTTCTCCCAATAATAGTGTGGCCAATACTTTAAGGAATAAACCACCACCTCTAATTCAGGGTCATGTGTATTATAATTTCATTCATGAGGCCTTAACTATATTTACCCATATGCCTCAACATAATCACCCCACAACAACACTACCCCAATACGAACAAGAGATGTATCAAAAAACAAGGTGTACTTATTACTTGCCTTGGGTAGGATCAAAATTGGATTAGTAGTCAACCACTTATTTAAATTCTTAAAAGCACTCTCCCATGCTTCAGACTATTCTAAATTGATGCCATTCTTGGTCAAACCCAAAATAGGTGCATCAAAACATGAGAATTATTTGATGGAAATTTGGTAATAGACTACAAATCCCAAAAAAACATCAAATATTAGAAACATTCTTGGGTTGATCCCAAGATAAAACTTCTTTCACTTTCTCTGGGTCCACTAACACACCTTCCTCATAGATTATATGAACTAATAAATGCTCCATGTAAATCCAAAAATGGAATTTGGATATCTTGGCATATATCCTATGATATCTTATTATACTCAGGATGATGTAAAGATGTTTGGTGCGATCTTCATGAGTATTTGACTACACCAAGATTCCATCAACAAAGAAAACTACAAACTGATCTTGGTAAGGATGAAAGATTTGGTTCATTAGGACCATAAACATTTACAATGTATTGGTTAAACTAAAATATATCACAAAAAACTCATACAACCCGTAATTACTTCTGAAGAAAGTCTGTAGTACATCATAAGGTCTCACCCTTAACTGTTCATACCTTTATCTCAAATAAATCTTAGTGAACACTAAAGCACCTCTCAGCTGGTCAAAAAGTTTATCGATTTTAGAAAGAGTGTATAGGTTCTTAACCATCATTTGATTTTGCTTCTTATAATAGACGTGCAACCACAAGGACCCATAATCAATCTTTGAAAAAAATAATGGAGATCCCCAAGGTGATATACTTAGGAAAAGAATCCCCTTTTACTCTAGTTCCTGCATTAGAGTTTTAAGTTCTAGGCATTCTGCTGGTGTCATTCTGTACGGTAGAATAGAAACTAATTTTTTCCCTAAAAGTAGATCTATTATGAACTCAACATCCCTCTTAGGTAGAATCCCCACGAAATCTTCAAGAAACACATACTAAAATTGATCCACCATAGGAGGGAATACATGATGCTCTACTTCCCCATATTAGAGCATAAGAAAAGAAACTCGAGCTATAATTTCACCCAACTACTGAAAAATTGGCCCAACACGACCTACTCGGACATCCAATTCCCAAAAATGAACATAATTATTCCCCTATGGGGATATAAAGGTTACTCTATGGAGGTAATATTGTATTTAGTCTTCGTGAAACACTAACCAATCCATTCCCAAAATCATATCAAAGTCTAACATCTATTGAATAAACAAATAACACAGATGATTGTAACTTCCCACGTAAAGGGTACGCCACTTACATTTATGAATATTTTCCAGCCTCACCCCTAACGGTGTTTCAATTGACATAAACCAGTATATATGTTCAACCGCTAGGCCCAACACGCTCAAAAACTTGGAATATATAAAATAATGTGAGACACCTGTATCAAATAAAGAACTAGAAAGCATAGAAGCTACAAGGATCATACCTCGAACTGTCGATGGGTCATCCTTTCCAACACTAGTTGAGGTCTTAAAGACATAAATCTATCCTTCCCCTCTACCCTAGGCTACAGTATGAGTTTCTGGCATTGTACTACTCTGCTGATATGGGTGATCTCACTCCAAAGTACCACACCCACCGCCCTGACTAGTACAGTCAGTAAAACTCCAACTACCTACCTGATAGGTGGTTATTGACCTTATTCCTACACCATGAATTGGACTCGATCCTCCATCAGTTCTTGAATATCGAGGGTTCCCATAGAACCTCTTCAAATGCCTCATTTTTTTGTGTGCTCGTCACTCAAATGGAGTTTGGGGGCACTGAGAAAGCATGTTCCCTAGCATGCCACATTGATAGAAAAAACCTGGTCACCACCCAGAAAGACTTCTCCCCTTATCTGACCACTCTTCATGCCACTTTCCTGGTGTATAATCTCAAAGTGATGCTTCTTACCCTTGAGAGTTTTACTACTAGATCGTCCAACTGGGACCACACAACTACCACTAGAATCCTCCCTCAGGTTCTCATATAAAATTAGAGCCTAATCCACCACCTCTGAAAGACTATTTTAAAAAAAAATATTCACATGAGACATGATATCGTGTCTAAGTCCATCCTAGAAATGTATTTTCATAGCACCCTCATTCCCTTCCAACACAAGGACAAATATTTGTAAATATGTGAAGTGGCCAACATAATCCATCACTAACACAGTCCCCTAGGTTAACCTCACAAACCCCACAACCTTCTCCTATATAATGGTCTCTAGATAGAAGTATTCTATAAACTGATCCAAAAATTACTTCCATGTAATACCATCATCATACTGTGTATGAACCAGAATATCCAACCACCACTTTGTTGGTCCCCCAACATATGGGCTTCCAACTTTACTATGTTTTCAGGAGGAGCCTCCAAGTGATCCAAAATAGCATGGATGGGTTTTATTCATAACTTTACTATGTTGGGTCCACCTTATCTAGAAAACGTTTGAGGGTTATATAACCGAAACTCTATGGTCAGATCAAATATACACAGCATGACCCGCACTGGGTCCCATTCCATCATCTGTAAAAAATGAGTGAAGTTCTCATGAATATTCTCCTCTCATCTATTAACCTGAAACACTAGAATATACAACACCACATATAGAGTAGAATTCTCAGCAATATCCTCTAATATTCTAATTTACATATCTCATCATGGTGGTATCTTCCTATAATTTCAAGCACACATCTCAAAACACATAACATAAGGCATCCTCAGTTCTAAAAAATAAAGCTCCCCACTTTCCATAAACAATCCATTACACATACACTATCCTAAAAGATATCATTCCATCAATATCACTATCTTTATACATCCCTACCATAGGTCATAGTCAACATGAGTAATCCAACTAAAATAAAACAATTACTTCCATAGAAACCCTTTTTAAACAATTTTAACATCGTTATATAAATTTTTCTCACTTAGGAACCTTACCCCCATCGAGAATTACCACAACCACATTCTAACTCATTTATAAAATTTTCATTAAGAACTATTATTTAACCATTATTTCACATTATTTCCATTTGATCATTTTCAATTATCTTTATTAAAAAAAGATTCTTTAAATTTTTCAAGAAAATGAAGTGCATTTTAGCCTTTGTGTCTCACACATCTTCCCCATGTGTGCCTACCAAAATTCATTCCACCTATATCCTTAGGTGCCTAAAATTATGCATGAATTCACAACCTCATTACATTATGGTCACAAGTAAAATATCAAAAAATAATAACATCCCACAACGAGTGCATCACCCAATGGTGAAATATCATTCAACCATAACAACACACATCAATAACAACAATCCCAACCTAGGAACTTAGGATTTCCCCCATACATGGGTTGGATACTCCCAAGCATGAGGAAACTGATAAGACTTGACACATAATAATATCCTATCTACCATCCCTAAATAATAAGGCCATAGAAAATAACCTCTCTGATACCACTTTATAACAATCAAAATTCGGATTCCACTAAACCAGTGAACTGAGTTGAGTTACTACATGACCTCAAGCATGCCTCTCTGTACACTAGAGACTGAAAACTAGTAGTGAGGGTCTAAAGTAATACATTGGGAGGATATACCTTATTTATAAGAGTAATCCATCAAATATAAAAAATAAGAAATAAAGAAAAAAATATAACCAATAAACATGCACTACCAAAATTTCCCAAAACTGGGTACAAACCACAACAAACTGTAAATATGCTATGTCATGCCAACTGTACCAAAAGTGATGAAAACCCAAAATAAAGTTCAAAGGAAGCATCCCCAAAATGGGTTCTAAATCTAATTCTAGATCTCACATCTATGAAAATATCAGGCCCAGATCAACCCTCAAGCATAAGGCCTTTTTTACTTTTCCAAACTTGCAACAATGAAATCTGCTCGGGTACACAATGATGACTAGAGTAGGTTTCGAGTACAACTTATTGAGCCACAACAAATGGTGTCTAAAAAACATCCAGTTTAGATAGATATTTCATGCAAGTACTAAATAGATGATAAGGTAAAGAAAAGATAACTCAGGTTCCATTAGTTAACAATATTCACTTTAACCATTTTAATCACTTAATCTATTTCCATCACTAGTTCCATTTTGATCACTTATTCCATGGGTTAGGAATTTACATCATTTACACAATGGACTAATCTTATAAATTACTATGTAAAAGGGAATTAGTCAACTTCCCTATATGATTAGGGATAAACATTTTATAAACAATTACAACATTCTTACCTTAGATCCTCAGTCCAGGAAGTCTCATAAAATGCAACCATTAGGGGAATAGAACCTCAGTACCCTTCCCTAACATGTGAATTATAGGGGTGGAGTTTAGAGCCTTAGTCTAACCCAACCCATGGGAAAAGCTCCTCAAGTTTAATACCCCACAACTACTAAGCCATGTGAACATTATTATTTATGCATTTACCACATATAATATATCACAAAAAATACACAATAAATGCACATAAAATTTACATTTCATAATTATTCAACATATAAATCAACATCAATTCTTAACCCATTAGAACATTTATCATTTACATTGCATTTCCCATTTAACCCATTTCTATTTCTCATGTGTTAACCCATTTAACATATTAATCAATTCCAATACGTTAAACCATTTAAATAATTCATGAATTCACATGAATTTACTCATTTAACATGTTCATCACTTCACATGAATTAACCAACTTATGCATTTCAAGTAAAATTAATAAGTCATTTAGCACAATCACTTTATTTCATCCAACGAAGTTCATATTAATCTAAACAATCCCCTATGACATTATCAAAGTCTAGACATGAATATCAATATTCCATTTTCAACTCAACTAATTTATCAACATGTTCATCATGGGATAGACTTTATCACAAGTACATTGTATTTTTAAAATTACAATTTTCCATGTTCGGGAATGTTGGAACACCCCATGGGTGGCCCTAAATCGGTCTAGTCAACCTCAATACATCCCACATGAATCATGTGGGGTTAAATTCATCATTTAGAGAATTAATTTAATAAATAAATTTAAATCCATAAAATGCATAATGAGAGAGAACCATTAACACAACCACACACACAAAATCAACTTCAAGACTATGGGTTATAACTTGTAGACCACCTACCTCGAATCCATAGATGAATGATCGATTAACCTTAGACATAGATCCAGATTCAAGAACCCTTTGAAGACCTAACCTAATATCACCTACAAATTTTTTTTAGCGATTCAGAAGAAGAAGAAAAAACCATAATCTCTAATCCATAATAGAGATGGAAGAGGAGCGATAGAATTACCTAGATCTTCAATCTGCACCCAGGGGAACTCTAAATGGCCTAAAATCAAAGGAGATAAATCCTTGGGAAGTCTTGGTTGAAATGTTTCATAACTATGGTTGATAGAGGGGAAATGAGAGAATAAATCATTTGAGAAACCTTAAAATACTAAGGGGTAAATAGTAAAATCTCACTTTTAATGGGACACATGATTTTCCAAAACATGCACCTGCAGTGTGCCGACCACTGTCCAAGAGGGGTATAAGTCACATGGTTACCTGCGAAGACTACATGGATTGAAAAATTGTGTGTAAATCATGTGGAATTCCTTCATCCAAGCCCGAATAGTTTGGACTTCCCCCTTTCTTGATTTAATCCAAATTGTTTCCCCATGCATGCACAGTTAGAGCGTATGATTACTCTTAAATGTGCGCCAACTTTACAACATGCCTTGGATGGCCATTTTCCCCTTTTACTTCATGTCCCAAATCCTTGGAACACCCTTGAGCCTCTTAATATACCAAGTAAACATTCCATTATCCAAATTAATAGATTTAAATCAAAATTTAAACAAGGACATACATTATTGAATTCTGGGATATTACAAAATCCTTCTTAAACAATACACGAAACTCCTCCCATGTCATCCCTTACATTTTTCTATGTTTCATCTTCCACTCTATTCAAGCCATATTCAATAACAAACCAACCACCGAAGAAACTCAGAATCAATACTGAGTCTTCAATAACTCAAAGGAATCTTAAATCTCTTCTAACCAATCCTTAGACTAATTTCTATATACCCCACTAAGATACTTTGGCCATTTTTTTAGATGGATCTTCTACAATTATCTATCCCAATATTTCTCATTAACTTTACCATTCCTAATTCCTTGATGATATTTCAGTGACATATATTTCAATCAAATAACAATAATTTTTTTATAAACCATACAAAGAATATCAACATCATTGAGGGAATAAATAGTTCATAGAAATTCATCAACCCATATGATTTCCTTCCCAACTAATAGATATGTACAACACTTAATTACATAGGCACATCACCACTCCCCACACTATCAAACCACCATCCAAATACCATAAGAAACTTTCGCCTCATCATTTATCCCCCCCTATCCACTAAAATAATCACACAACAAACATATCAAGATCCCTAGATGAAATATTACTTTCAAAAGCTTCTAAACAATAATGATCACTTCACATAGATTTTAACAAAATGTTATAAAACTTCCATCAGTAAATTTTGTTATGGTAAACTTAATATTAGGTAACTTTTAGATTATCAATTTATTGTTTGTAAAATAGGTTATCAGTAAAAAATATCATCACTTTGATGCAACAATCATCAAATAACACATTATTAAAAACACACTAATTTCATTAAATTAAATTTTAGATAAAACAACATACCTTTCACTTCAATAATAATACTTAAATGTGATTTTGAATTATGATTAAAAAACTACACATGGTTTTTTTAGATGCATCATGCTTGACATGCTCAAACAAACCATTCTTTAAACACTATCACCAATGAAACATGATTTCATATTATATGGATGGTGGAATAATTTTACTTTCATATTTTAAGTGCAATAGTCTCAATATGAAAATATGATTGAGGAAATACATATTAGTTATTCAAATTAAAGGATAATTGAAATAATATGTAACCTAGGTCCCAATGGGATTTTATAATAATTCACACAAAAATTATTTCAACTTTAGATATGATATCTATATTATGTAGTTCATATTTACTCCTTATATCACATGATTAATTCTTAAGTTGACAAATTTATTTTTAATCATCTATATTTAATATTTAATAAACTGTATATAGCACATAAATTTGATCATGAAATTAAAAAATCCTAATGAAATACACTAAAACAGTTCATTATAATTTATTAACATGAATTTTATTTTGATGGGTTTACTTATTTCAAAAATCTCAGGTTGCTTTGAATTCATATGCTTAAAGCATTTCTTAAACATGGATTACTAAAAATTATAAACATCATGGGGGTTTATTAATTTTTTATGAATTTAAAAAATGATAATAAAATTCAATTTAAGGTAAAAATATTATTGAAAGAATATAAATAACACATTAAACAATCAATAAGGCTTTATTTAAACCCAAATTCCATTTAATCACCTTTTATTTTATACTTAAGAAAATGCAAACATTTCTTGAAGATACATATAAATTATTAACAAATGTAGAATATGAGTATAATCATATAAACACAATTAAGGTCTAGAATAAAAATCATGAAGAATTTAATGGAAATTATGTATGTACCACCTTATGATTTATTCCATGTAACTATTACAACTTCAGTTAAAATAATTTTAGTAGTTTTTGAAGGTCCTTGTGTTAGATCCTAGGGTGCCCCAAATGTCTGTTTCCGAGGTAGTCTCCTGATTTTATATGACAATTTAGTATTGAGTTTCACTACTACCCTACCAATACCATAATATCCTCACTTATTCCAACTAAAAACTCCAGCCAAAATATCTGATACCACTTAGTTACAAGCCTCCCCCACCAGAACCCTTCCTGGGTTAGTAGTGAAGTCAAGAGTGACCTCCAAATCTAACCTTCAATAGTCCGCATTCATTCAACTAGCATCGATAGTATAAAGTGCACAAATCAGATACATTAACCTCATAGCACATGAAATAATGAAACCAACCATAAGTAAAATTCCAAGAATTTAGATTCAATAAATAAATTCCCATAATTTAAAAGTCACATGCATGTTACAATATAAAATCATTATAAAAGAAAAAGTGAGAATGGGTTCTTAAGACATTAAATCATCCCAAAACATCATTTGGTATACTAAAAAAATAACTCCAATCTCCCTCAGACTATCATGAAACGAAATTAGAAACCTATGGCGGGGGTGAGAACTCATGAGTACTCACTAGGATCATACTTATAAAAAAATAAACATCCATGTGAAGTAGATATTCAAGAGTATACAAGAGTGAAATCAACCAAGAAAAAATTACCACAAATAGAAACATGATAGGCATAAGAAGTAAAATTAATGAACTCTACATTTCATCTCAACTATCACTCAATTTATAAAATATCCTTAACCATTTCCAAAAACTATTATTTTGAACCAATTCTTAGCCCGACCAAGGAATCAAACAACACAATAATAATCAATAAATGAGGCATGCCATAATCTTCATAAACATCATCAAAATAAACTAGAGAATAAGGGCCTAAAAATTTATCACCACTCTTAACTATAAGCTCAAGGGAAGATCTAACTCACATATGGGTAGTGAACCACAATAGTATATCCCCTCACTATCCAATCAGGGAAGACATGGTAAAATATCAATCCACTATATCATGCCCCCATTCATCCACTGTACCACTTATTTCTATACTATATCATCACAGTCAAAACCAAAAATCCATTACTTCATACCACACTACCATATATCCACAACCACATCACAACATATACACCTAACCCAACCACACTTAGATAGGTAACATAAACCTAAAGGAAAACTAGCTACTTCACTCCTTCTATGTACACTCTTCACCCATATTCTCATATGCACATCCTCTTTATCACGGTAGGGTATTGTGAACATGAAGGGAATCAACCTCGTTCCCTCCTCCTACCATACATGACCCCCACTATATATCACCATCACAACCACATAACCAATTAAATTAGTATATTAAATAATAAAACATAATCCATTATATGAAATATGTATATGCCTACCATGATCCATCATAGGTCATGAATTATAATTTTGATCCATTAAATCCCCGAAAATTCCACCTACCAACCTATTTACCACATAATATACCCAAAAAACAATCCCATAATATCAGGATAACAACTTAGTAACCATACACCACTTTCCATAATAAATATTCATCAATAGCATAATTAAAACTGTATGAAAAAGGAAGTCACAAAATAAAAAACTTCAAATTTTCCATATCATTCCCAATCACTCCATTTCCCATTTACAAGCCTCATTATGTTCATTATACCATCAATTTACCCATATTTAAAGTCAAACCATTCATAAAACCACTTCTCATTTTAATTCATACATTCACTGTTGATCACATTTATTCCATCCATGATAATTTCACATAAAACATTTCTTTCCTTCATTTCATTTTGATTTTCACAATCCATTAATTATTATGTTAATAAAAAAATCATTATATCCCATGATTAATTTTCAATGTAAAACTTTTAAATTTAACACCATCCCATACCCAACCCTACTAAGAACACTAAACACATCCCATTATCCTTTAATCCAATATCCACATGACTCCCCAACTCACACACATATCACGAATGAACTTAAAGAAATAAGTAAATAAGAGAACACCATACAAGTTGTCAATGCAACTCAACCTACTAATGGAACCATATCCGTAAGAAACTGACTCCTAAAACCTTAAAATTATCATATTATCCCCAAAAAACTCACCTTAATGAAATATAAAGAGGAAAATATAATAACAACACTAAATTATAACAACTCCACCCAAACCAAGACCTCTATCAGAATTGAAACAAGACCTCATCACCAACCAAGCATAATGATAACCACATAACTTCCAACACCAATGTTTTAATATATATTTATATTATCATTTTTATTACTACCTTAAAATAATAATAATTATTACTACCCAACATAGGATTCCACTTCCGTTTCTGATTCTCATTACCATCTTTATCTCGTAAATTAGTTTATCAATATTCAGGTGGATACATAAAAAATGACAACACATAAACAACCCTTTCCGACCATAGAAAATCAATCCAACCATGATCACCCCAATAATAAAAATATTTGACAACAATAAACACATCATCAAGAATAAATATTAAATAATAATTATAGCTCCTCATATTTTTGGGTTTAGTAACCCCCCTTTTGTTATTATCTTTAAGTAATTATTTGATTATGAATGAAACAAGGTTATTCAACCATAATATAAAATAGAAAATCATAATAGAAAATACGAGTCAATCAATATATATAAAATAACATGAAAACTAATAAATAACATACAGCCCTCCTTTCCCTCCCAAATTCCTTATACCCAGTTTATTATCTTTATTTTATTCATTCTTCCTTAAGAGATTTTTCCCAAAAGTGACCCTTTATTTACAACTCTAGGATACTCAATAAGCAATAAAAAATAACACAAAAAATAATTTGATAATATCCACATAAGGAATCACAAAAATATAGTCAAGAATATTATTCCAAAAGACAAAAGAACATTTTAGAAATCCCCAACCCCAATGAATGTAAATCCAATGCACAAAAAAATCACAATAAGATTCCTCAAACCTATATCACATAATCCTCGATAAAGATAGTATACTGATACACATAAAGACTAAGAATAACTGATGCCATATCCTTTTGAAAAGAAGAACCAATAAATAAAGAATAAAAGGGAAGAAATTATCACCTCGGATCAAGGAATAATTGACCACATAAAGCCAATGACTAAAGAACAACCTCAAGCTTTTAAAATATCCAAGAAGAGAAACCAAAATCACTTAGGGTCAAGGATGGGTCAAAGGAATAAAATGAAATATGAGAGGAAACCATCTTTTATAATGAAAATAGAAAAGTTGAGAATCACATCACAACACTATAGACCATAACACAATAGTTCCAAGTCAAAAAAATCTCTAAAAATCACACTGTGATATCCCTCCCTCTCTTATAGAAATTGAACATTCCAATTACTTTAAAGATAATCTAACAATGAAGGAAAAAATGCTACCAAGGTGATAATGATATAATTCTCGAACTCCTAAGGAACCTGAAACCCAAAAAACCTAAAACAAACCATGCCATAATGAAAGCGTCCTGACACAATAGACCTCAAGATTTCAGAACCATGAAAATAATTCACTCTAGATTCCACAATGTGAAGATAATAACATAAAAATAATATAAGAGTGTTAATGCATTACTCTTACATATCAATGTTTCTTACTAAGTTACTCTTACATATCTCTTCATGACACTATCTAAATCTAATGTATCCCTAATAAATATTATATATCAAGTAACTAAGTATTATAGTATGAATTAGGTACATTAAAAAAAATTAATACATAATAGTTAACTTCCATTCATACATAAAGGTATTTTCCTTGTAGTACATGATATATTTCCATTATAAATTCTATATTTTCTTTTCACATGAGTTAATTCTCATAGATATAAAATCAATATATAAGATACTTCAAATATGTAATATTCTTTCTATTAACAAAATATACAATAAAAATGAAATTTCCTTCTATACACAAGATATTTCTTCATATAAAGTTGAGTATCTGACATATCATGGGTTACAATAGTATAAAACTTACGCATTTCATAACAAATATCTATAAAATTTACACATTAATTTGGAAATATTTATATTTAAGGGTTAATCAAGAACAAACACTACCACAAAACTGGGCAACGCATGCACCTGCCTTTATCAGTGCTAATGGAAAAGCGCTGATAAAGGGGCGGGCCTTTATCAGCACTAAAAAAAGCACTGATAAAGGTGGACCCTTTATCAGTGCTTTTTTAGCCCTCATAAAGGGCACATTTATCAGCACTTTAAATATCCCTTTATCGGCGCTTTTATTAGCACTGATAAATGTTACATTTATCATAGTTTTTCTTAGCGCTGATAATATTTATTGTATACATTAAATAAAAAACACATGTTATAACTAAATATATATATATAATTAAATAATTATAAGATTAATACTAAATATATTTATTAGATTTATTAATTTATTATATATTTATTAGATTTATTAATTCATTATATATTTATTAGATTTATTAATTCATTATATATTTATTAGATTTATTAATTCATTATATTTATTATATTTATTAATTCATTATATTTATTAGATTTATTAATTCATTATATTTAATATATATATTTATTATATTTCTTTATATTTATTGTATTTTTTTTATTTATAAATATATAACGCGTTCTAAATATATAAGTATAATTGAAATTGTTGAATATATATGTGTTTTCCAATGAATTGGGGTTAATATCTTACATGCATTTATATATATGTGTTTTCCAATGAATTGGGGTCAATGAATATATCATACATGCATATATATATGTGCATATTGAATAATGTTCATTTATAGATTATAATTCATTATGTTACCCATATAATATATATATATATATAATGTACACTTAAAATTAAATTATATTTAAAAAATAAATATATATTTTATTATATTTTCAATGATATATATATTAATATAACTTTCAAATAATTTTATAAGTATAAATACAGATATAAATATCTAGAGTTAAATAAATATATAATAATATAAAGAAATTCTTAAATTTATACATTTATCAGCGCTTTTATTAGTGATGATAAACTACGTAATTATATATATAATTAAATAATTATATATATATATATAATTAAATAATTATATATATATATATAATTAAATAATTATAAGATTAATAATAAATATATTTATTAATATTTATTAATTCAGTATATATTTATTAGATTTATTAATTCATTATAGATTTATTAGATTTATTAATTCATTATATTTATTAGATTTATTAATTCACTATATTTAATATATATTTATTATATTTTTTTATATTTAATGTATTTGTTTTATTTAATTGAAATTATTGAATATATATGTGTTTTCCAATGAATTGTGGTCAATGAATATCATACATGCATGTATATATATGTGTTTTCCAATGAATATATCATACATGCGTATATATATGTGCATATTGAATAATGTTCATTTATAGATTATATTTCATTATGTTACCCATATAATATATATGTTATAAAAAATTTACACTTATAATTAAAATTAAATTATATTTAAAAAATAAATATATATTTTATTATAATTTCAATGATATATATATAAATATACCTTTCAAATAATTTTATAAGTATAAATGGAGATATATATATTTAGATTTAAATAAATATATAACAATATAAAGAAATTCTTAAATTGATACATTTATCAGCACTGATAAACTACGTATTTATCAGTGCTACAAAAGCGCTGATAAAGTCCGGCCTTTATCAGCGCTAAAAAAGAACTGATAAAGGTGGTATTTATCAGTGCTTTTCATTTTAGCGCTGATAAATACACCCTTTATCAGCGCTTTTTACTAGTGCTGATAAAGTCCACGCGGGATTTATAAAATCCACCGGGTCCTCTTCCTCCTCCCTGCACCCTGTCAAACTTTCGCGGAAGCCCTCCTCTGCACCGCTGCCTCCTCTCTGCCGCTGCCGCCTCTCTGCCGCTGCCGCCGCTGCCACCGCTGCCGCCTCTGTCGCCGCCTCCTTCTCCTCCTCCTCCACCGCGGTCGCGGCCGCTGCCGCCTCCTCCTCCTCCAGCGCCTACTTCTCCTCCCCCATCGCGGCTCCTCCTCTTCCTCCTCCTCCTACGCTGCGGCCTCCTCTCCGCTGCTGCCCCTCCTCCTCCTCCTCCTCCACTGCGGCCTCCTCCTCCTCCTCCTCCTCTACCGGCGCCTCCTCCTCCTCCTCCTCCTCTGCCTACTCTGCTGCCTCCTCTCCACCACGGCTCCTCCTGCAACTCCTCCTCCATCGCGGTCTCCTCCTCCTCCTCCTCCTCCTCCTCCTCCTCCTCCGCTACCTCCGCTGCATCCGAGCTGCCTCCACTGCCTCCGCTACCTCCGCGCTGCCTCCGCTACCTCCACTGCCTCCAGTGCCTCCGCTGTCGACGCCTCCTTCTCCTCCGCCACCGGGTCCTCCTCCTTAAGGTGAGTAAATTTGAAATTGTTTGAATTAATTATGTTTGCATTTATTGTCAATATTGAGATTAATTATGATTTGGTGTGATTATTGTTTGTGATGCTTGTGTGTGTGACACATGTATATGTGGTCGGTTACTTGTTTGATCATGATTAGCTCTCCCCACTTACGGTTGGTTTACTTGTGAATTGATCTTTTTGAGTGGGTTTTGGTGCCTTTTATGTTTAGGTTCATTGTGTGAACTCTTGTGGTTAATTATAATTCCCCTTGTGTTTATTTAATTAGAATTTTTTGTATTATTTTGGCCTTCATAAGTGAACTATTGGATGTAGGCATATTCATATGTGCATAGGGTGGAAATATGGATTTGTACACAAATGATAATGGCTTTATAAAATGATGCTAACTTTAAACCCTGGATTTCGAAACAATTTCCCTCCTTTCCTCCTTATTTTCTTTATCCCTCCTCCTTTCAAATGGTTCTTATAAAACCCCAATGTTTCAAAAATGGATCCTTGGTTCCCAAATTTCAAATTTAGTTTCAAATGTGTTCCCTAAATCTAGGTATGTTTGGCTTCTTGAGGAGTGGTTTGGTTTCTAAATGGCATAAAGGCCCATTTGGAATCTTCAGAGCTTACATGATGTTTTCCCCTTGGTTTTGAAAATGGAATTTGATTTGTAAATTTTAAAGATCTATTGGTATTTTGTGGTATTTTATAAATTGGTTTTGAAACTCATGTGATGTATAGGCCCAGTTGGCACTTGTGTGTTACTGGTTTATACCGTGCATGTGATGGCCTCTTCATTCTATGGTATACTACTATAATGGAGCATCAATGTTGGTTGTTTACTATGGAGGTACCTCATATGTCGGCAGGTGAGTCTGAACCTAGTAAGTCTAGGGATTTCTTCTAGGTATGTTTAGGTAATTCTAATGATTACCTATCTATATGTTCTTCTTTATTTTTTTGCACTTTGGTTATCTACTTTTCCAGTATTTTTCTACTTTTATTGTTTCAATTAATTTCATCATGGCTCTATGATCACCTTGTTTGGATTCTTATATTGAATTTTGAATTCATTTTTTAAACTAAATATCTATTTTAAAAAGGGAAGCCATGATTTGTTTTGAAAATGGATTTTCTAAAAAATATATGTTGGTTCTTTAAATGATAAAAACCTATTTTATAAATGTATTTCAAACTAGTGTTTTTGTATTATTTCAGTAAAGGTAATGTATGGATTATGTGGTGCTTACCTACTGAGTAGTTTTATGGTCACACCCTACTTGTGACACTCGGAATCAGTAGACCCAAGTTATTTTTAGGTTTGGGTTTCTTGTTTAGGTTTCCTTTAAAGCAGGTTGGTCTTATAGTTAGTGGTAACCCAAAGGTCACGAGGATATCTGGTCAGGTTCTGATTTATTCTATCTCTGTTTTTAGTTTCTTTTTTGTTCAGTTGACGCTGTACATGGATCATGTTTATATATTCTTTATGTTATATGCTTATGGATCCTCATGGTTTTGTTGTATTCTCTATTTGGTTTATATATATCCCCATTTCTATATCTCACATCATATTATCACACCATGACTCTAATATATCCTTAAGAGGATGTTCCTCATCATACGTGAGATATAAAACTATATGATCCATCTTCTTTAGGCCTAAGACTCTAATCAAATAGCCTTATAAAACCTAACTAGGCTATATAAAACTCATACCAAACCCGATCCTTTCATAAACACAACTACTCCATAGAGACATAATCTCTGGATGATCACAAAATCACAAAGATTCAATAGAACCCTCACTCTATCTCTTGGTGGATCAAAAACACCCTATTTATTTACCTTGGTTGCTCTTGATTTCTATCCCTTTCACTGGAACACATATACTCATGAATGAATGAACAATCATGCATAAATTGGAACATGGTTTTGTATTATAGGGTCCACCTACCTCAAAAAATAGAGTAACCCCCTCACCAAGATCAACTCATCCTTAACCAAGACTATACATGCCTTATCTAATCTTGTACCAATTATTGAGACCCAATATGAAGGCACAATTCCCAAATAATTAATTATAGAAACTTATAATTAATTATTCACCTTAATATCATTAGGAATAATCTTTTAAAAATTCACTGGGAAACACAACACCACCTAAACCACACAAAACATGGTGCGTTCATCATACAAGGATAACCTCTAGCCAATACAATCACAATCTACATCATCTTAATTGATTTGAAGATGATATAATGAAATCATTACACAAATCCTAGTTAAAATCATCCCAAATCATTGGAAAATAAAGGATAATAGTAATGGAGGAAGTATGAAGGAAAAAATCACTAACGCACTATAAAAAACTCCCAAGAACCACCCCTCATCAGGGGGGATCGAAGAGAGGAAGAGATTGGATGAATCCCAAGAACCACCCAAGATTTGCTATTAATGAGAACGCCCCCACCATTTTTGAAGTACCTGATTTTTTATCTAAATTATACTCATATTCCTTCTCCCCTAACCTATATACTCATCTTATAGATTTCAAATAGAATGAATATAAATAAAGAATGGATGAATTCCAATCGGTTGACAAAAGAGTATGAAGAAGGCGTGAAAGAGTTTATCAAGTTTGCAAAAGATCATGCATGTGACCCTTCTCAAATCCTTTGTCCGTGTTTATGCTATTTTTATTCAAAAAAAATTAGTCCAGAGGAGTTGGAAGAACACTTGATCTGTCACGAAATAGATCAGAGTTATACATGTTGGAATAAACACGGGGAAACAATGAATGTAGGTAGTGACTGGGATGACATTGCATTTTGTGGATCATCTGATATGATTACAAACATGAACAATGAAGATGATTGTATGGAGGATGTGATTATAGATGTGAATGATGATGAAGATCGTATTGAGGAAATGACAAGAACCATCAAAGATGAACTTTGTGATTGCCCAAAATTGTTTGAGAAGTTAAAAAGTTTTGCAAAGATGCCATTGTATGCTGGTTGCACTAAATATACAACATTGTCAGCCGTACTGAAGCTGTATAATTTGAAAGCAGACAATGGGTGGAGTGACGCCAGTTTTACGAAACTACTTTCTCTCATGAATGAAATGACCCCAGAAGACAATGAGCTCCCGAGCCGAACATATGATGCCAAACGAATGCTACGCTCGATGGGTATGATCTCTGAAAGAATACACGCCTGACTGAATGACTGTATACTGTTTCTCAAGGACCACAAATCACTTAAAGAATTTCCAAAGTGTGGTGCTTCTCGATACAAGAAAGATGAATCCAGTCCTACTAAAGTTTTATGGTAATTTCCAATCATTCCAAGGTTTAGGCACCTATATGGAATTGAGGAGACTGCAGAACAATTAACATGGCATGCAGATACAAGAATTAAAGATGGGATACTATGTCGCCCGACAGACTCTCCTTAGTGGAAGAGAATCGATCATGAGTATCCTAAATTTGGAAACGAGTCGAGAAACCTTCGTCTTGCATTATCTACAGATGGAGTGAATCCTTTTGGTTTTCAAAGCTATATTTACAGTACATGGCCAGTTATGTTGATAAATTATAACTTACCACCGTGGTTATGCATGAAACGAAAATACATCATGTTATCTATGCTTATATCAGGACCAAAACAACCGAGTAATGTTATTGATGTTTATTTAGCTCCATTGATCAAATATTTGAAATTATTATTGGATTCAGGTGTTACATTGTATGATGCTTACAGAAATGAAGATTTCACTTTGAGAGTCATGTTGTATGGGATGATAAATGACTTCCCTGCTTATGGAAATTTTTCAGGATATAGCATTAAGGGAACTCAAGGCTGTCCCGTTTTCGAACACGGTACACAATCAATTAGGTTGAAACATTAATCGAAAACCGTGTTTCTAGGACATCACAGATTTCTACCGCGACGACATAAGTACCATTCTTGGACGACATTATTCGATGGAAGTTCAGAAGAACGTACAACACCGTCTCCACTAACAGGCTATCAATTTTTTGAGAAAGTTAAAAATTTGGACACTAGTTTTAGTAAACCAGCTTCGAAAAACCTTATGAAAATCGGTTGGAAAAAGAGATTAGTTTTTTTTGAATTACAATACTGGAATTTTCTGTATGTCAGACATTTTCTTGATGTTATGCATGTAGAAAAAAATGTATTTGATAGTGTCATCAGCACATTGCTAAATACATCTAAAAAAAGATGGAATTAAGGCTAGGGTGGACATGGTTGAGATGGTAATATGAGAAGAGTTGGCACCAGTAAAGGGTGAAAAACGAAAATTTCTTCCTCCTGCTGCTTACAATCTTTCCAGGCAGGAGAGATATCAGTTTTGCAACTTCTTGAATGACGTAAAGGTTCCAGAGGGGTATTCGTCAAATATCAGTAACCTCATGTTAATGAGCGACTTGAAGTTAAAAGGTATGAAATCACATGACTATCATGTTTTGATGCAAGATCTCATTCCAATTGATTTATGTTGAAGTTTTCCCAATAATGACCGCCATACATTAACAAAACTGTGTTTCTTCTTCAAAGCTATATGCAGCAAAGTTATAGACCCAGTGAAATTTATAACTATGGAAAAAGAAACTTCTGTCAAATTATGTAAATTAGAAATGTTCTTCCCGCCTTCATTTTTTGATATGATGGTTCATTTGATGGTCCACTTGGTGAGAGATATTCAACTATGTGGTCCTGTACATTACAGATGGATGTACCCCATTGAACGATATATGAATATTTTGAAAGGGTATGTAAAAACCTGAAGTCGGACAGAGGGTTGTATTGCAGAGTGATATATTATTGAGGAAGCTATTGAATTCTGTATAGAATACTTGTCTGGTGTGGAAAGCATTGGCCTACCGAAATATTGTCACACTAGGCGGCTTGAGGGTGAAGTAATTTCTGGAAGACAGGTTGTCACAATCAATATTACAGATCAGGAGCAGTCCCACCTTTATGTTTTGCATAATAGTTTCTACGTTGACCCATATGTTGAAATCCATAAAGAAATTCTTAGGCATTTGAATCCATCTAGGGCTGAAAAATGGATATTAGATACACATAATCAACAGTTATAGGATTGTTTCGAGATCATATTTTTAAGAATTCATATGAAAATTCAAAGTCAATTTCTGAATGACTTTGATGGCTAGTCGGAGGACCAAGTGTGTATGCATTATCTTACAATGCTTATGTAGTTAATGGTTATAAATTTTATACTAATGAACATGATGAAGATAGTACCATGTAGAATAGTGGGGTTACACTTGTGGATGAAGCGATGCATTTTTCCGGTGCTAAGGACAGATATCCAATTTATGCGAATATGTCATACTTTGGCATCATCAAACAAATATGGGAGTTGGATTATACGGAATTTCAAGTTCCGATATTTCAATGCAAGTGGTTTGATAACAGGAGTGCTGTTAAAATAGATGATTTGGAATTCATGAAAGTTGATTTCAGTAAGGAAGGGGAGAAATGCGAAACATTTATAATGGAATCACAAGCAGTGCAAGTATTTTATGTTTCAGATCCTACACACCAAAACTGGTCAATTGTTCTGTTATCAACCAAAACAGCTGAAGGGTAAGATGAAAATTCAACAGAAGATGACCCTTTCATTGGGACTTCGCAATCATTTCGAAGTGGTCCCAATGCAGATGACCTTTTGTATGTCAGAGGAGACCACAATAAAGGGATATGTATAGTTGATAGAGGTGTCAAATCCCTTCAGCCTTTAAAAAAAAGATAGTTCAATAATCAGGTTATTTTTTTATTATAATATAGATTGTGTTAAATTATGTTATTATTTGTTCGCTGTTGCTTTTCTGTGATCTAATTTAAATGTTAAACCAGTTATGTAGATAATGACTTCTTCATCTGCTGATGCACCCAATCCCAAGACACAACATGTCTCTCAACCTGTTGCAGCTGGTCCCAATGCTGAGGTACAACATGTCTCTCAACCTGTTGCACCTGGTCCCAGTGCCGATGCTAGCGCTTCAAAGAAACATAATGATGATGCAGAAACTGAGGAAATGGTTGGCGATGAAACCCCGACGACAAAAAAAAACAAGTGCGTCGAAGTTTGATAGTTTTAGCCAAAATGCTTAAGGAAAAAGAAAAAGACATCAAATATGAGGTGGGATGGAATAAATGAGGCTAGCATGTAAACCCCAACAAAGCCATGTTTAGTAGCTACATTGGAATCATCATTCGGCAACGCGTACCGATTGATGTAGAGTTGTGGCACCATGTTGTCAGTGGGATGAAAACTTTAATGTGGGAAGAGATTACGGTAACATTATGATATCATTTATTTAATTTATTAAAATAAAATAAAATAAAATACTAAAATATTGACTAACTCTTCATCATCTCTTGCAGAGTGCATTTATAGTAGATGTTTCACACAAAGAATATGTATTAAGACTGGAAGGAAGGATTCATAGAGGCTTTCGCACCATTTTAACGAAACATCATCTGAAAGATGCTGAATGGAAAATCAAGCCGCACCCACCTCCTCTTTATGCACACTTGATATGCCAAGGAGCGTGGGATGCATTTTCCAACCGTCGTACGAAACAAACTTTTCAGGTACATTGTGTTTGGTTACACGTTGTGTAACGTTGATTTTATTCATCACATTGATTGATAGGTTTTAATTTATGAAACAAAAACTGAGTGCTGAAAATAAAGAATGGGCAGGAAAACCAGCGTACCCCTACCGTAAAGCAAGGATGGGGTACGCTTCAATTGAAAAAAAATTGGTACGTATTTTAAAAGTACTGTAATAATTTTATGTGACATAAAACAACATTGTAACCATGTTTCTCTATTTATATGCAGATTGATGAAGCAAAATCCCAAGCCACTTCCATTCCACACCATGTGCTATGGAAGGAGGCTCGTGTTAATAAAGGGGGGGAAACTGGTAGATGAAAACACAAAAAAAGTGTGGGAAACATGTATAAGTATGACATAATATAAACTTGTTTTGATTTAAATCAATATTACATAACGATGATTACTTATTTTTCCATATTTTATATTTGACATAGTCACAGGAATCAACAACACCCGCACCAGATGCAGACATACTTTCAGTGGCCTTGAAACAGCCAGAACAGTATGGCCGTGTCAGAGGTGTGGGTTTTGTGGTGTCACCCTGGGCATATTTTCAGAAAAAAAGAGGATGAACAAACTAAATAATTTCAAGTAATGAGAGATAGAGTAGCTAACCTTGAAGAAAAATTCCAAAGTCAGGGATAGATGCTAGCAACTTTGATGGAGGAGAGGCGAAGAGAACAAACAACAGAAGAACAAACCACGCAAGAAGATCCCGCCCCACCCCCACCAGCTTTGAGGCGAGCCATTCCCCTCAAAGACCTGACTTAACAAAGGTAATCAATGTTCTAATATTCATTTCTATGAAATGTGAATCACATAGACACTGATACCTTTATTGTAATTTTATTCTACAGGGTGAAAATGACTGTGATTTATATATGTCAACTCCCACCCATCGCCTTGTAGCGAGGGCTATGGTGTTCAATATGAAGAATGACACGCTACACTCCAGACCACTTCCAACCGGTTATGTTAAAGTGTTGATTAATGTAGCTCATGAGATGAGTTCCAAGATACCCGTGCTAAATAACGATGACGACATTCATACGGTGGAAAAAGCTATTGAAACATTCGTTGCATGGCCGTCGAATCTTGTAAAAAAACATGTTGACCAGGAGGTATTCATTTCCAATTCATTTTTCAAGCAGAAACTTTAACATTAAATTAGAAAATGGCTGAACCGATGAATGTTATTACAGAAGGAAAAAATGGAGGATCTAAAACAAAATAGCAGCTCCAAAGGATCAACCAACCGATCAAAATGATCTACTGAGAGAGCGTTCACCCCGCCTGTTCTATATCCACATTTAATATCATTGCAAGCTCATGTGGATAAGAAAATGATAGGCAGAAAGAGTCACACAATTTTTTGTGAAAAAGATATGTACGGAGAAGAAACATTAGATTTCGTTAGTGCTGACGCTGTTGCTGAGATCATCACATACGACTGGCTAGGCGCCTCAGTTGTAAATGTATACATGAGGTATGTTCTCATGATTTGGTTTTAAGAAGTTTATATAATATGATAATTATGGATAAATACATTTCATATTTTTCCCAGGCGTATATATGAAAAACAATTGAAGGGATTTGCCCATGAATACAAATTTGGACTCGTTAGTCCTCGCACCATTTCTACACAACGAGAAGAAATAGATTCTGATTTTTATGCTGAATTAATGTCAAATATGCTCAGAACGTTTCAAAGCAGAATTACGACTGACATACTCTTTTTAATACCAAAATTTCAGGGGTAAAACTCTACATTTTAATCATATCAATTATATTTTCATTTCTTTCAGTACTTATTCCTTTTTTTGTTTTTAGGGAACATTGGATGCTCATTGCAGTCAATTTGGATACTCCAAAGATTTATTTTCTGGATTCACTGCATGGATATCCAACAAACCGACCACACATGATGGAAATTGTCAATTAGTAATACCCTAGATCCAACATTTTAGAACTAAATATCTAGTTATGTAATTTATATTATCTTTTAATGAAGATTTTGTTAAGATAGGGCGGTGTATGAATATTGTCTAAAGGATGGAATGAATCCAGGGCATAAGGACGAAAATGCGCACAAGATCTAAAAATGGAGAAGTATCTGGGTATATATAATTAAATTTCACTATCCAAATACATATAAAAAAAATTAATTATTTTTCTTGATGTTTCTGCAGTTTCCGAAACAAACAAATGACAAGGACTGCAGTTATTATGTTTGTAAATTTATGAAACAGATCATATTTCATGAACAAACTAGCATCCATGAAGAGGTATTTTTGAAAATAATTACTACTTCATTTAAAATAATTATTAATCCTTTGTGTATTTATATTTTTTTAGTACTACTATGACTGTCACAAAAACTCCTATTCAGAAGATGATATAAATGTGTTTAGAAACGAATGGGCAGCGTACCTGATGGAAGAATGCAAACAAATAGGAAAATGAAGTTGAATTCCTAATACTCATGTTATATTTATATGGTCATTGATATCTCCCTTGTTTAAACTTATTGAGCATCTATGATCTCCCTTTCTTATGTTTCATATCCTTAGATTAGTGAATTCCTACTACTTGGTTTGAAATTGACATAACTTTAGAAAACAACACAAGTGACATACGGAAAACTGAGAAAACACATTTGGATTGTTTTGATACATTAGTACAACGATCCATGAGTCATTTGTGATGTGTATGAATTGACCTCACCTCAATCCGACGCACAGTGTGACCGGCATGGCTAATAGTGTCTGATATCAGTTTGAAATTTACATAACTTTAGAAAACAACACAAGTGGCATTCGGAAAACTGAGCAAACGTGTTCGGATTTTTTTTGATACTTTAGGACAACGATCCATGAGTCATTTGTGATGTGTACGAATCAATCGAACCTCAATACGATGCACGGTGTGACCGGTATTCCAAAAAGTGTTTGATATCAATTTCAAATTGACATAAACTTTAGAAAACATCAAAAGTGACATATGGAAAACTGAGCAAATGCTTTCGGATTGTTTTTATACTTTAGGAAAACGATCCCTGAGTCATTTGGGATGTGTACGAATCGACCGCACCTCAATCCGACTCACAGTGTGACTGGTATGGCTAAAAGTGTCTGATATCAGTTTCAAATTGACATAAACTTTAGAAAACAACACTACTGACATATAGAAAACTGAGAAAATGCATTTGGATTGTTTTGATACTTTAGTAAAATGATCCATAAATCATTTGTGGCGTGTAAGAATTGACCGCACCTCAATCCGACGCACGATGTGACCAATATGGATAAAAGTGTCTGATATCAGTTTCAAATTGACATAAACTTTAGAAAATAACACAAGTGACATATGGAAAACCGAGAAAAAATGTTCAAGTTGTTTTGATACTTTAGGAAAATGATCCATGAGTCATTTTTTATGTGTACGAATTGACTGCACCTCAATCCGACGCACTGTGTGACCGGTATGGCTAAAAGTGTCTGATATCAGTTTGAAATCGACATAAAATTTAGAAAACAACACAAGTGATATAAAAAAAACCAAGCAAACACATTCAGATTGTTTTGATACTTTAGGAAAACAATCCATGAGTCATTTGTGACGTGTAAGAATCAACCGCACCTCTATCCGACGCACGGTGTGACCGGAATGGCTAAAAGTGTATGATATCAGTTTCAAATTGAGATAAAATTTAGAAAACAACACTACTGACATACAGAATACTGAGAAAAAACATTTGGGTTATTTTGATATTTTAGGAAAACGATCCATTAGTCATTTTTGACGTGTACGAATTGACCGCACCTTAATCCGATTCACGGTGTAACCAGTATGGCTAAAAGTGTCTGATATCACTTTCAAATTGAGATAAAATTTAGAAAACAAAATTACTGACATAGGTAATAAGGATAAAATTCATTAGGATTGTTTTAATACTTTAGGAAAATGATCCATGGTCATTTTTGACATGTAAAAATCGACTACACCTCAATCCGACGCACGGTGTGACCGACATGGCTAAAAGTGTCTGATATAATTTTCAAATTGACATTAACTTTAGAAAACAACACAAGTGACATACAGAAAACCAAGAAAATGCGTTCAGATTGTTTTGATACTTTAGAACAATGATCCACGAATCATTTGTAACGTGTATGAATCGACCGCACGTCAATCCGACGCACAGTGTGACCGTTATGGCTAAAAGTGTCTGATTTCAGTTTCAAATTGACATAAACTTTAGAAAACAACACAAGTGACATATGGAAAACTGAGAAAATGCGTTCGGGTTGTTTTGATACTTTAGGAAAACGATCCATGAGTCATTTGTGACGTGTATGAATCGACCTCATCTCAATCCGATGAACGGTGTGACCAGTATGGCTAAAAGTGTGTGATTTAAGTTTCAAATTGAGATAAACTTTAGAAAACAACACTACTGACATATAGAATACCGAGCAAACGTGTTCGGATTGTTTTAATACTTTAGGACAATTATCCATGAGTTATTTGTGACGTGTATGAATTGACCGCACCTCATTCCAACACACGGTGTGACTGATATGGCTAAAAGTGTCTGATATCAGTTTCTAATTGACATAAACTTTAGAAAACAACACTACTGACATACAGAATACTAAGCAAACACGTTCGGATTGTTTTGAAACTTTAGGACAACGATCCATGAGTCATTTGTGGCCTGTAAGAATCGACCGCACATCAATGCGACGCACGGTGTGACCAGTAACGCTTTTCATTAGATAAAGAATTGGTATTTATTAAATGAGATAAATCATCCAAAAACATATTGATTTTACATTATTCCCTTTCATTGTTATCAGAATGAAAACATTTGAGTTTAAAATTTCATATTTTAGTTTCACATTTCCATATTAATGTATTATTTCATGTTATCGTTTTAATTTAATTAATTATTTCATTACTCACATAATATTTGTTTTCTTATATAGGTGAATTTTTTTCCTTGAGTTCGGATGCTTTGTTCAACAACAAATACCGTGGACGACAATTTTTGAGAGAGGATCACGGATATCAAAGGATGAAACGTGAATGTTTATATCTGTTGTTGAATAATTGTAATTGTAACCACTTAGAACAATGTTTTAAATATATATAGAAGTGTGTTTTTTTTATTCATGATGTTAAGTAAATGTATATACCGTTGTCTGTCAAAATATTGTGTGCGGGTGCTATTTTGTGCAGGTGCATGCGATGGGGAAGGTGTGGCGATGGTGAAAGTTCTATTTTGCAAGTGTGCAGGTTCTGTTAAGTAAATGTATTCTGGTTTGTGCCGGTGTGTAGGTTCTGTTTTGAAGGTGCAGGCAATGGTGCCTTTATCAGTGCTTTTTTGAGCACTGATAAAGGACACCTTTAACAGCACTAGAAGAGCGCTGATAAAGGGCCCCCTTTATCAGCGCTCTGAAAAGCACTGATATAAGCGATCTTTATCAGCGCTTTTCAAAGTGCTAATAAAGGGGACCCCGCTTTATCTACGCCAGCATTAACAATGCTTTTCTAGCACTGTTAATGTCGGTTTTTAGCGCTGATAAAAGGCCAAGTTGTAGTAGTGAAAGTGGTGACACATAGGAGTTAATTTAGAAATAAGGGGTGATATGTAAGGTTTAATTCTGTGATAAGGGGTGATATGTAAGGGTAATTTCATACTTGGATAAAAAATGAGTGTGATAGACTGACACAATATACTACAAAGCTACCCTATTCCTCTTTATAACTCTTCATGGCATAACTCCAAGGGCCATGAAACAACATTTCCCTTACAACTAAAATCTCATCTCCAGCAACACCTCCATTCATCCAACTTTCCCCTAAATCTTCCAACACCGACAATACACAAAGTAAAAGTTTGAAAAGGTACATACCATTATAGTTGGTTCTTCTTCTTAAGTAATTTGTGCTTAATACTCCTCCTACCATTCACATTCATTGAAAACTTCCTCATGGGAATTTATCATCCTCATTATCATCTTGAAACTTCTTGGGACAATTTACAACACAGGTCCCAATATTTCCACATTGAAAGAAAGAAATTGGAAACTTTTCTAGAAACTTTCATTTTATCCTTTTTATGTTCAAATAAAGGGAAGAAATTACTTTATAAACCACTTATTTTTCTAGATTGTTTTCCTTGGGTTTCTTTATCAATGCCTTGAATTCCTCTTCTCGAGATGCCTCTTTTTCAATAACCTCATTATCATTTTTCCTCATCTCACATGAAACAAGATTACTATGAATACTATCCCATGTCGTCTTCTTTGGATCCTTACCCTTGATCATAGATACTTTTAGATTAAAACATTATGGAAACCTCCTCAGGATATGATTGATGATATTCACATCATCGAGGGTTTCTAAAAGACCACACATATCCCCTACCATCATATTTAATCAAATAATACCTGAATATATTCACTCAAGTGTATCTTCAAGTCCTCAAACATGTTATATAGAACCAGTATCTTTGCTTTAAAAACCTCAGAGACACCTTCATAGATGTGGAGAAATTTTTCGCACACAATATTCATGGATTTACCCAATATCAACTTCATGCAGATTGTTTTGGATAAGGACCCCCTTAATGTGTTTCTTCATTTGGCATCAATATCCAATTCATTATGATTTACTTATGATAAATCTATGCTATCCATATCGACCAAAATGTTGGAATTAGTGTCTTAGGACCAATCAATTGTACTTTTATTACATGTCACTACGGAAATATGGCCTTTTGCTACGAGAATAGAGCTCGTCGCAAATAGTCCGTCGAAGAAATTATTGGCGACGAGGAAATTATCCCATCACAAATAATAAGTTATTTGTGACAGGATAAGGCGTCCCGTCACAAAAGGTTTGGTGCGGTTTTCGCGCCAAACCACAGGAAGGGTATTTGTGACGGGGAGGCACCCCCCGTCGCAAATACCCGGCAGCGGTAAATACTATTTACGATGGGGATATTTTGCCATCGCAAATAGTGTGTCGACAGGTCACGTTTTGCGATGGGTTCTGTCGCAAATACTCTTTTAACCGCCGATATTAATTAATGCGATCGAAGGTATTTGTGATGAGTCCTGTCGCAAATAATACCTTAGCAAATAATCTAACCTATATATACCCCATCCGTTTTTTTCATTCTTCCTCTCAATTTCTACTTTCTCCCTCTCTAAAAATTAATTTTTTGAGTTAAAATTTTTCTGAGTTATTTTTTTTACGAACAAGTTTTGAAGTCGTCGACACTTATAAGATATCAAGTTTAAAGGTATTTAGGTTTTATTTAATTTTGTATTTATTTCATTTTTTAATATTAATTTTAATTATTGTTAATTAGTTGTAATTAAATTAGATTTAGAATGTTTTGTCATCAGTATTTATTTGTAATAATAAATTGAAATTATTAGTACTAATTATTAGTAATTAGTAATAATTAATAATTATTAAAGATAATTAGTAATGAATATAAATAATTAGCGGTAATTAGTAATTAATACATGTAATTTGCAGTGATTTATAGTAATTAACGCTGATTAGTAATAATTAGCAGTAAATAGTAATAATTAGCGGTAAATAGTAATAACTAGGAAAAGATAGTAATAATTAGTAAAAAATAGTAAAAAATAGTAATAATTAGTAATAAATATTTACAATTAGTAATAAATACTAATAATTAGTAATAAATACTAATAATTAGTAATAAAAACTAATAATTACTAATAATGAGTAATAATTAGTAATAAATACAAATAATTAGTAATAAATTAGTAATAAATAGTAATAAATAGTAATAAATAGTAATAAATTAATAATAAATAGTAATAAAAAGTAATAAATAGTAACAATAAGTAATAATTAGTAATAAATAGTAATAATTACTAATAAATAGTAATAAATACTAATAAATACTAATAATTAGTAATAATTAGTAATAAATACTAATAATTAGTAATAATTAGTAATAATTAGTAATAAATAGTAATAAATAGTGATAATTAGTGATAATTAGTAATAATTAGTAATAATTAGTAATAATTAGTAATAAATAGTAATAAATAGTAATAAATAGTAATAAATAGTAATAAATATTAATAAATAGTAATAAATAGTAATAAATAGTAATAAATAGTAATAATTTGTAATAATTAGTAATAAATAGTAATAAATTGTAATATATTGTAATAAATAGTAATAATTAGTAATAATTAGTAATAAATACTAATAAATAGTAATAATTAGTAATAAATACTAATAATTAGTAATAAATACTAATAATTTGTAATAATAAGTAATAATTAGTAATAAATAGTAATAAATAGTAATAAATAGTAATAAATTGTAATAAATAGTAATAAATAGTAATAAATAGTAATAAATAGTAATAAATAGTAATAAATAATAATAAATTGTAATAAATTGTAGTAAACAGTAATAATTAGTAATAATTATTAAAAATTAGTAATAAATAGTAATAAATAGTAATAATTAGTAATAAATAGTAATAATTAGTAATAATTAGTAATAATTAGTGATAATTAGTAATAAATAGTAATAAATAATAATAAATTGTTATAAATAATTTGTAATAAATAATAATAATTAGTAATGAATAGTAATAATTAGTAATAAATCGTAATAAATAGTAATAATTAGTAATAAATACTGATAATTTGTAATAATTAGTAATAATTAATAATAAATAGTAATAAATAGTAATAAATAGTAATAGTAATAATTAGTAATAATTAGTAATAAATAGTAATAAATAGTAATAAATAGTAATAAATCGAAATAAATAGTAATAAATAGTATATAATTCGTAGTAATTGGTAGTAATTAGTAGTAATTAGCAGTAATTAGCAGTAATTAGTAGTAATTAGTAGTAATTAGTAGTAATTAGTAGTAATTAGTAGTTATTAGGAGTAAATAGTAGTAATTAGTAATAATTAGGAATAATTAGGAATAATTAGGAATAATTAGGAATAAATACAAATAAATAGGAATAAACAACAAAAATTAGGAATAAATAGCAACAATTAGGAATAGTTAACAAAAATTAAGAATAATTAGCAATAATTAAGAATAATTAGAAAAAATTAAGAATAATTAGCAAAAATTAGGTATAATTTGCAAAAAATTAGGAATAATTAGGAATAATTAGCAATAATTAGCAATAATTAGAAATAATTAGCAATAATTATAAATAATTAACAATAATTAGCAATAATTAATAATAATTTGAAATAATTAAGAATAAAGAGTGATAATTATGAATAATTAGGAATAATTAGGAAAATTAGGAATAATTATCTATAATTAGGAATGATTATAAATTACTAGGAATAATTAGGAATAATAGTAATAAATAGTAATAAATTGTAAGAACTTGGTATAATTTTCAGTGGATTGAAGAAACTGCTTTTTCTCAATGACTATTCTTCTTTCAAATCTCACCGACTCAAAATATTATAAAAAATATTCTTCTACATATGCATATCCAATCTCGTATGCACGAGTTTGGATAGGAATTTTTTGGAACACTTTTTTCATAAGGTGTTTAGGTGGTGATAGTTGCAAGAAGATGATTCATTGACGAAAAGGGGGATCTTGTGTATGGAGGCTCATTTACTTGCATCTTTCTCATATTAAAATCTCAATGAAGAATATTCTCGGAGGTACGATTATACATTCTCGTATGCACGAGAATGGATATGCGTACCTCCGAGTAGATTCTTCTTTCTGATTTCATTGTAAGAAAGTTGTAATTAAATGGGCCATCATACAAAGGAGGAGACACCAATCCACTGGAAATTGTGTCGCTTGTAATTAATGATAATTAGTAAGAAGTAGCTATAATTATTTATATTCTCTTTTGGATAGTGTTTTTATTTATTTAAATTATTCAAAAATAGTAATGATTTTATATTTTGTAGAAAAATATGGAACAAAAAAGTTGATAAATGTCATTATTTGATGATCACACTTGGATAAATAAGTAAATAAATCCAAATGGTTCTGGTTTAAATCCTATATATATTGAGGGTGTTGAATCTTTCTTATCATTTGCATCATCAAAACCAAAATTTTCTTCAAAAGGTACAATTAAGTGTGCTTGTAAAAAATGTGCTCTGAGAACGTTTGACACATTTGAAAACGTTGGGGGAAATCTACTGTATTTTTGTTTTCAATCAGATTATTTTTTTAGTATCAAAACAGTGAACCGAGTTTCAGATAAGATACTAATAATTTGATTTCAGATCTATCACAATTTCAAAATTTAGTATATGATGTTGGTGTTCCATCTGTTCAACAAACTGAAACTTATGATGATATTGATTTTACTCTTGAGTTGGAAGCATCCGAATTTTATGAGCTATTGAGGTCAGCTGAGGATGTATTATATCATGGTTGCAAGATAAGAAAATTGAAAGTTGTTGAAAAATTTATATCTATTAAATCAGATAATGGAATGTCAAAAAACTATTTTGATCAGATATTTTATTTGATTAGAACACTGTTACCAGAATGAAATATGTTGCCTACAAATTACTATGAGAGAAAGTGGTTTTTTCATAATCTGGGTCTTAGTTATCAGAAAATTTATGCATGTGAAAATGGTTTCATCTTATATTCTTGTGAAAATGATTCATTGGATAGTTGTTCCACATGTGGACAATCGAAGTATAAAGAAGCTCAAACGAGGAATTATAGATCAATTCCTATAAAACATTTGAGATATTTTCTGCTTACACCTAGGTCGCAGCGTTTATTTATGTCTCAGAACATTGTGACAATGATGCAATGGTACAAAACCAAAATTATAACCAGTAAAAGCTTGAATCAACCATCTGGTGGTGATTTGTGGATGAATTTTGACTGAGTGCATCCGTCTTTTTATTTAGAAGTCCGAAACATGTGATTGGGTATTTTTACTGATGGTTTCTATCTGTTTGGTTCTTATGGTAGTCAGTATTCATGTTTTTCTATCTTTATAACTCTGTAAAATTTACCTCCATAGATGTTAATGAAGAATCCCTATATCTTTTTGACCTTATTAATCCCAGGAAATCTGAAAAAGAATATTGATTTTTATTTAAAACAATTGATTGATGAGTTAAATTCATTATGGAGTAATAGTGTTAGTATATATGATGTTGCTGCGAAACAAAATTTTCTACTAAAAGCTGCATTGATGTGAAAAATTAGTGACTTACCAGCATATGAAATTTTATCTAGCTTGAGTAAACATGGTCTGAAATCATGTCCTTACTGTATGAAAGACAACAAAGCATTTATGTTCATCAATGGAATAAAACCTTGCTATTTTGACTGTCATCGTAGATTTTCTTTCAACTGATCATCCTTTTTGGAGGAACAAATATCATTTAAGAAAAGGCACAATTAAAAGGGATGAACCACCAAAAATGATCTTAGGTACAAAGTTAAAATTAGTTGTATTTTCATTACCTCTAGTCATATTTGGACCAACAATGAACCAAAATAAACTTCATGGCTTTGGGAGAGAACACACTTGGATAAAATAGAGAATTTTTTGGGATCTTCCATATTGGTCTGATTCGTTGGTCTGCCACATGTTGGATGTCATACGTATTGATAAGAAATATTTTGATAATTTATTTCATACAGTTTTGGATACAATAGGAAAGACCAAAGATAATGTAAAGGCATGATTAGATCTTTCCTAAATTTGCAGGCGACCAAAATATTAACTGTTTGACTATGTAAGATCCCAAAGGTTAATGAAGCTAAAATCGTCTTATACACTACCCAAAGAGAGTCTCTTATTATTATGTTAGTGGATTGCAAATTTGAGACTTACAGATGGCTATGCTTCCCATTTGGTAAAATGTGTTAAGAATTCTCATATTACTAGTTTAAAAAGTCATGATTGTTTGGTTAAAATAGAAAGACTCATGCCAATTGTATTTAGAGGTTTGTTGAATTCTATGACATGGGATTCAATAACAAACATATCATATTTTTTCAATACATTTTTGCGGTGAAAACATTCTATGATGAAATAAGACAACTGGAATAAGATATTGTTGTAATTATATGAAAATTGGAAAAAATATTTTCGTCGGATTTCTTTGACTCAATGGAACATTTGATATTAAATTTTCCACAAGAAGAAAAATGTGGAGGTCCGGTACAGTTTCAATGGATGTATCCATTCGAGAGATGCATGAATAAATTGAAGAAAAAAGTACTTAATAAAGCATTAGTTGAAGGCTCAATTGTTGAAGCATATTTTCAAGAAGAAATTGCTTTTTTCTACTCTCATTATTTTGAATCTGAATATTCCTCAAAACAAAACTACATGGGATGGAATGAGGGGAATGTTGATGATGAAATGTATAATCAATTATCATTTTTTAATCAACTGGATCTTGGCTTCGGTGGAGTTTATGAACGATGGATTTCAGATGATGAACATCACAGAGCTCATACATATGTTCTACTCAACTATGAAAAAATGATATCATATTTAATGTGAGTTCTTCTATCACTTATTATATAATTTATGTTATATTAACTAAACTTATTTTATTTGTAGGTTATATGATAATCATATCAAGAAAAAACTTCCACAAAATACAACAACTGCTCTTGAAGAATGCCAAAAAAAATTCTCAATTGTTTCAAAAAACTGGTAACATAAATTATCGATGGTTTAACATATCAATTCAGTTTGTTATTTATTATATTGACAATTTTTTTACAAAATTTTAGGTGTGTCAATAAGCTGATAAAATTGATAAGTGACTGTGTATATTGAGTAACTCACCATCCAAAATGGTTAAATATTATAATGAATATGAGTTGAATGATTTTTGATTTCATACACATGCATATGGGGAATAAAAAAACAATTAACATTGAAGTTTTATAGAGAGGATTGCATCATAGATAAACTAAAGTTGATTTTTATGGCATGTTGGATGAAATTATTAAACTATGTTATCTAGATCCAAATTACATAACAATGTTTAAATGTCGGTGGCTGGATACTAAGATAGGCTTGCGTGTTCATCTGACTCATGGAATCATTGATATTAAATATAAAATTTTTCTTGTAGTAAATGAACCATTTTTACTGGCTCAACAGGCACATACTATAACATAAATCGCATTTAGCGGCGGTTTTTTAAACTACTGCTAAACCCCCAATTTTTTTACAGCGGTGATGCTTCCCCCCCACTCGACCCCGACCCCCCTTCCCCCCCAACCCCCATGGCACTATATTCTCCCCCGACCTGAACCCTAGATCGGATCCCCACCCATGCCACCGGTGACCTCACCACCCATAAGTGCACTCCGCCGCCCATCAGCGCGCCTCACCACCTGTCGTTGTCGACCTACCGAAGCCCTATCTCGCCTCCCAGGCATGGTTTCAAAAGTTTCAATTATACCTGAAAAGAATTTGAAAATTCATTTAACAATTTTATGTCATACTCATCACCAGAACTCATCAAACAAGACATATGTGTTGATTAAAGAAAAGAATAATTAGGATTGTGAATTGGATCTTACCCATGATTTTAATTTAATATTTTATGTTTTATTATATTATGATGTTTATAAAGTATAAAATTTTAATATATTTTAGTCATTTTTCCTCCCACTATAATTTAATTTTAAAATTAAATCCAACCCCTCACATTAGAGATTATTTTATACGAGTAAGTGGATGTTTGTGTGTGCTATTCAACAATGGAGAGATAAATTTCATTTTAGCGTTTTTTTATATTTTCTATAATTATGTTTCGATCTATGAGTGTACTAAATGATCAAGAGTTGAGAAAACATTTATCTTTTTATATAGATAATTTCTAACTTAGAGAGGGTTGTGTATGGAGTGACACCCAAAATGAACGTGGAAAACCACACAAAAAATGCTTGAGATACCTTACATGGGCACCCAATATGAGAAAGGAAGTGGTAAAATTTCACATCAATGAGTGGTAAACATAATGCATCTAGTTGTGTCTCTATAGGCATCCCAATGGTGACTATGCACTTAACTAAAATGTCCATGGACTATGTTGAGCGAAAATTCCAAAGAACTAGTGGTGGATGGTCAATCAAAATAGTTTAAAAAATGAGATGATTTATGTTTGTTAGAAGCAGTCTCATTCACTATATGTTTTTACTGCTTACAGTGGAGATAACTTCCTATTTTTTAACTTAGATCAGGGGATATATAATCATAATTGACCATCTATTACACATTCAAACATTCTAACTTTTCCACCCAATAATATTTGTTTTAACTCTTAATAAATTACACTTGTAATTTTATCCCATCCCAATGGAGATGACCGGGTACATACAAGTATTCTGCTGCATAGAATAGAGGGAGTGTTTATTCCACCACTACAAATGATACATGTATTATATAAGGAAATGATAAAACACATTCTATATTCCATTACAAATAATTTTAAGTGTAATTATAATGGTAATTATTAAACTTAAAACATTCATGCATCATAGGATATATAATAATGAAAAAGTATATAATCATACACATTTTAGTGTTTTATGATAATAAATGGTTATTATAAACAAAATAGCATCCCTCATGAACTTGAAAATTGTTTATAACATGATATAAAAATGATAAAATAAAAATCATAAAATATTATAAATCTTGGAATGTGAAAATAATCATGGATGACTAATATAGTAGTTGATGACCTTAAAATATTGTTTGAAAAGTAGTTTGGACTAGTCGGTTTTGACAAGAGTGTTGTGACACCCTATGTGATTGTTTGCAAGGTGGGGTGGGGAATCAAGGTTCTTTCCAAATTTATGTTTTCATTACTTTAAATATTTAACCCTCACCAGTCATCAAATATTATTCTTGTGTGAGCCATATCATGATTAATCTAGAACTTTTTTTCATTGACATTGAATTTCAAAAACAAATATGGACCTTAATGCACAGAAAAACATAAGGTTTTACTTACTTGTTTCACATGCACTAGGTTTTATCTAAATGGAACACACATGATGAAGTTTCAATATAAAAAATTCCCTATCAAATAATTTTCTATTAGATATAAATATTTTAGTTGAGGCCACTATATTAGAAGGAACACTTCCTTTATAATTATTTGGTTTTTGATCAATGATCACCCAAGTGAAAATCCCTTTTCTTAATTCTACACACACTACTTCAAGGAAAAAATTGGTTTATACAATTATATTTCTCTTCCAGATTAGTATAGAAAGATAAATTTTTGTACTTATTTAATACCAAGTTTTATGTGGTGTCGATCTAGATGTTTTTGTGCACTTCTTCTTGATGGCTAGATGATATCATCTTCTTGATGAAAAATTATATTAATTTAACTCCACATAATGAAAATAGCAACAATATAAAATTCCATATAAAGAATAATTCTATAAATATAATTATCTTATTATGCCCTATTTTAATCACAATCAACTAGATTAATCATTGTAACTCCATAAAAAATAAAACTTTATTCTCAAACACCTTATTATGGAACTTTAAAGTTGGTTGAATCTTACTTATTTATTTTCAATCTTGATTGTTGTGGTATGTTCTTCCATTTATAGGTTCCCATTGTGGTGCTGATTCCTGTGGTTTCAATAATGGTCATCTATGATCAAGATCTTAATTTACCTCCAAATTGTAGAAGATTTTGTAGCATTCTTTTTTTCATTATTTTTTCTAAGCAGTACTTTTCATCCTTTGATGGAAGGTCAGATAGAGAGAATAATTCAAATTCTAATGGATGTATTGAAGATGTTTATTCTTGATTTTATAGGTTCTTGGGTGAATCATTTCCCTTTGGTTGAGTTTTAATATGATAATAACTATTGATTAACCATTGGTAAAACTCCATTTAAATAATTGTATGGGTGTTATTACATATCTATATTGTGTTGGAATGAGGTTAGAGAGTTAATTAATATTAGACCAAATTTGGTGAAGAGAATGATAAAGAAGGTGTAGTTGTTCTATGAGCGAATAAAATATGCTCAAGACCATTATGTGATGGACCCGGGTATAGAGTTTTTTAAGTGAGATGGGTTTGAACCAGTGAATAGTAATTCATTTATCTTTTTTTGATTTCTTGTAAAATAAACCTAATTTACCAACTAGAGTGAGAAAAATCACTGCTTTAATCACACACACTACAGAAACAAAATAGAAAGAGACACTTGATATATAAGTTTCACCACCCAAATTGATAATTTAACCCTTGGCATGATCCAGAATCACCTAAGCCTATATGATCCAATAGAATCACCATGATGGATGCAATGAGAAGGGTATATCCTTAACTTGTATTATAACATTAACAAAAATTTCATCACCCAAAATATCTCATTATTGTCTTCACTACCATGCCGAGACAGTCCACACTAGGACCAAGAGAAACAAAGAAGACAAACCAACCTCTATATTTCAATGAAGACATAGATTTTTTATATTCTTGTTATTCCACTTATACCTACCCACCAATGGGTCAAATATACATTATATACTAACCTATCTACTTAAATAAAGTTCCACTTTTAGGTAAGAGTTTGTTTCCATTTCATATTTCTAACTTCTATTCAATTATTATATGATTTATGAAGCTCTTACCTTAGTGATATCAATGTTATGGCATCATTAGTTTGTCCATCTGTTTTGGTGGAGAACGATATACAAAAAACTACAAGGATAGGATCCTTTTTCTTGTCTTTTTTTATGGATCTTTTTAATTTGCATTCTTTGGTTTGCTAGTGGGTGATTTACCATATTTATTTATATAGGAAAACTTTAAGTAAAATATTTATATATTTTCTCAACTGGTATATATGAATCTATTTCCCTATTTAGTAGTAACTATGTGTTTTAATTTTTTTAATATTGTGTAGGCACATTGTGATATACATGGACAAAAGCTGGATCACATTACCAGGGAACACACCTCAATATGTTAAGGGTTTGAAGGGTTTTTTAGATTTTGAAATTTATAATCTATTCATTTAAGGGATAATAAGAAGTTCATGTCGAAAATGTAAATTTAGAATATGGTTGAATAGAAATGAAGTTTATGAACATTTAATACCGAAGCAATTCCTTGATCAATATTTGTGTTGGATTTGGCCAGAAATGTTGAGCATAGATGTTAATACACAGAATAATCTCCCAAATTCGTTGAAATTATAAAATGAAATGCAAAACTTCATAAATGATGCATTCAGAACTGTAAGACACCACTATCAACATCAATACATAATAGAACAACCAGATGAGGGTGCTATAAATTTCAACATGACAAGTGATTTTTTTGAGATTGTAACACAACCAGATCAAGATTACAACATATTATTGGATCCTCATCATTATTATGTGGAGACAAATGTAATAGAAAAATTCACTAAGGAAAATATGTTTCATGATTTAGTTGAAGATGGAAATCTAGAGTTTTATAGTGGATGTTTGAAATATTCAAAGCTTTATTTTCTGCTGAATTTGTATCATATCAAATGTCTATGTAATATTTCAAGTAATGCAATGTCCATGATATTGGAATTATTGCGTGATGCATTTCAGGAAGCAAAAAACCCTGAGTATTTTTATGATATGAAAAAAGTTGTTAACAGGCTTGGTTTGAATTATACAAAAATACATGTGTGTCCCAATGATTGTATACATTATTGGCGAGAGGACTCATGTAGACAGAATTGAAAAAAATGTTCTTCTTCTAGATGGCAGTCAATGGGTGCTGTTGGAAGTCTGAATCAATATACATTCATGAAGAAGAAGAAATAGAACACACCTGTGAAGGTTTTTCGTTAATTTCCTTTAAAGCCTTGATTGCAAATATTATTCATGTCATCGAAAACTGCCGAACACATGAAGTGGCATTCTGTAGATAATAACAATGATGGGTTAATGATACATCCACAAGATTCAAAATCATGGAAGACATTTGATTCATTACATCCAAATTTCTCAACTGATCCTATGAATGTTTTTTTGGTATTGGTTTCCAATAGATTCAACCCATTTGGGTCTTTGAGTACCAATTATAGCATTTAGCCAGTTGTTTTGATCCCTTATAATATGCCTCTGTGGATGTGTATGCAACAAATATCTTTTATCATTTATATGATTATTACTAGAAAACAGATGCCTGGAAATGATATTGATTTATACTTGCTGCCTTTGATTGAATAATTACAGGAGTTATGGAGCAACGGTGTTGAGACATTTGATTCTTCTTCTAAAATAATGTTCAAAATGCATGCTGCTTTAATGTGGACCATTAGTGACTTCCCTGGGCTTGGAAATTTATCTGGTTGGAACATTTATATAGGTTTGGATGTTCCTTTTTGTAAATTTGATTTTTAACCCAAATGGCTACCACACAGTAGAAAATGGTTCTTCTTGTGCCATCGAGGATTTCTCGATGCATCTCATAGATTTCAGCTGAACAGATCAAAATTTAACGGTTTCATTGACCGTAGACCACCTCTAAAGTTGTTAACTGGTTCTGAAACAATGAAACAAATTGAAAATGTTGAAACAAAATTTGGGAAGGTTCATCATTCAAATGATAGCGGGAAACGGGTTCCAAGTGCATCGTCAAGTGAAATCAGAATGCAACAATGGAAGAAAAAGAGTATATTTTTCAAACTTCTGTATTGGAAATTTTTTTACGGCATAATCTTGATGTGATACATATCGAGAAGAATGTCTATTAAAATTTGATTTTCACATTACTTAATGAGAATATAAGGTCGAATGATCATCTCAATGCTCGCAAACACTTACAAGTAATGAACATAAAACATGATCTCTAGCCAGATGAGGATGAAAGTATGCTCTGGCAATTTTTGCAATGAAAAATAGGGATAAAGACACATTCTATCAATTTTTAAAGAATGTGAAGGTATATTATGGGTATTCAATAACATCTCGAGGTGTGTTGACTTGAAGAATTGTATGTTACATGGATTGAAAAGTCATGATTTACATATTTTGTAACAACAGTTACTACCATTGGCATTGCGTAAATTTTTTCCTGAAAAACTTACTGCTGTTGTACTCCAATTCTTTATATTTTTCTCACAAATATGTGAGAAATATATACATCCATTTCATCTTGAAAACCTCCAAGATAGGTTTGTATTGACTCTTTGTTCAATGGAGATAATCTTTCCTCTATCATTTTTTACTATCATGATGCATTTAACTGTGAATTTAGTTGAGAAAGCTAAATTAGGAGGCCCCGTTCATTATCGATGGATGTATCCAATGGAGAGGTACTTTATTTATATGTTTTTAGTTAATTAAACAATTTTTACCACTTAATTAAATGCATAATTATGTTTATTTTATTTCATTGATATCTTGGGCATTTGGAATCATGTGTGAGAAATAAAGCTCAACCAGAAGGATCTATTGCTGAAGGCTATTTGGCTGAGGAGTGTCTTACCTTTTTTTCTAGAAACTTGGATGATTCTAAGACAATATTTAATCGAGTTGTAAATGTTGAAAACACATCAAATCAATCTCAAATACATCAAAAATCAAAAATATTTCCTGCTATTGGCCGATCAGTTGGGAGGACTACAAATGTGACACTGACAACATTGGAATTATTACAGGCACATTGATATGTGCTTCTGAATAGTGAAATTACAGATCCATTAATTTAAGAGTTGAGGATACAAAAAAAGATATGAATAATAGGTCGAACATGAAATGAGAAAGATATAATGAAAGTTGTTAATAAAGATCTTGTAGAATGGTTTGCACGACATGTAAGTTTGTAAATACTGTAATTAAAACGAATATTATTTTGACACATATATTTTGTAAATCTAATAAATTATATTTCTTTTTTTATATCACGAATACTGATACTCAAGCAGAGTTTTCAGAATATTCTATGTTTCTTGCTCGAGGTTCTCTAAAATAAGTTAGAAAGCTCGACGCTTACATTGTGAATGACTTTAGATTTCATACAGTTGATTGAGAAAGGGGTTTGAAATCACATAATAGTGGCATATTTACATTTTATGAAGTAGGATACTATGGAAGGTTGACTGATATTATTTAATTAAACAACCACGGGCATTTTTTAGTTTTTTTATTCAAATTCAATTGGGTCGATATTATTAGAGGTGTTAAAAGAGATTCCTTGCAATTTACTTCTGTGAACTTTTCTCGCTTGATGGATGTAGGTGATCGTGAAATTCATGATCCATATATATTATAATCGCATGAAAAAATGGTATATTATGTGAATGATGTCTTGGATAAAGTGTGGAGTGTAGTTTCTCACGTAATACAAAGAGATTTGTATGATATGGGTGATGAAGTGGAATATTTGACCTTTGAAATTGAATCTCATCAACAACAATAAGCATAATTATTTTTCCATCATGATATTGAAAATATTAGTCTTGAAAGGTTAAATGAAGTGGATGAAGTAATAGAGTAGGAAACTGACATGATTTAAGGGGAAAATGATTGTATGTATAGTTATTTATTCATTAAGAAACCACTTATTTCATTTGTGCAATCATTCATTATCATTGTTATGTATATTTTGTTTGTTAGTACTGGGAATCTATTATCACTTTTAATTTTTTTTTCTACATATTTTTTTTGAAATAAATGTTCTGAACTTAATTTTATTTGATTAAATGACAGGAATGCCAAGGAGGAAGCGATACACTGTTTCATCCACTACTGCAACATATGACGATCCATCTGTCTCCCTCCCTATGTCATCTGAGCCACCAGATGCCTGCCGCAACACCATTTCCACCTTCACCATCTCTCACAACCTCTGTGAGATTCCCTTTAGAAGACGAGTCATCTACTCCCCCTTTAGTAGCCTTAGTAGCGGGGTGGCAGTGCACCACTTATAGTTCATCACATACATACTGGATGGTCAATGTTATAGGTACAAATTTTAATATGAATAAATTTGTTGCACTTTTTTATACAAATTTTTTATTCATTAATGATGAAAAAAATGCAACTGTGGAGAAAAATATAAAAAGTGAAAATGTGTGGAATATTAATGGAGATAAGATAATTGTCCCATTTGATTTATATGGGGTTCCTATGGATGACGCCGTAGGATTACTTGGCCAAATTCTAGGCCACCAGGCAACAAAACCCATTTCCCTTCCTATTTATTAGGATGATTGGATACATGTGCCTCCAAGTTGGAAAAATGAAGTTTTTGATTCCCAAATAAAGGTAATTTTAATACATTATGGTGTAATTAAATGTCATTTTATTAATATGTTCAAAATGAATTTGTGTATACAGATGTTTTTCCACTTTACAGTTGCTGATGTGATAACACGAAAGTGGAAATTGAAAAATCTTGGTAAGAAATGGAAAGAGTTCAAATGGAGATTGTGGAGTGATGTCAATGATACTTCATTGGCCATTAAACAAATGTATGAGAAGCTACCCAATGGGGTACCCAAAGAATGGTGGAAAGTTTTTGTTGATAGACATCGTGATGAGAAGCAGATGGTATTTAAATATATATTATTATATGAACCAAATTTTACGTTTATACATGTATATGAAGAGGAGATGACATTGAATACATTAATATTAAATTGAATTTTATTTATTTCTGGATCTCTCAAGAAATAATGCATCAAGCCGGGCTAAGAAAGTCATCCTTGACACTGCGGTGTCAAAAATATTTTATAAATCCGATCGACTCTGGTAATATTTTCATTAGTTTAAATATTTATAAGACAATATTATCTATTTAATATATTAAACTGTTGATTTATCTTTGTTTAATTCAGTCATAGAGTTTAGGGTATGGAGCATCCCGAACTGAAGTGTGGTTGGATGTTCACAAAAAATCTGATGGAAGTTTTGTTAATGAGCCTGCCAAAGAAGTTGGGGTATGAACTCATTTTTTTCATCATAATAACTTATTATCAGTTTTAACTATGTTAATATATATTGATATTTTATTTATAGGTAAAAATTAAAGAAATATGGGATGCCAATCCTGGGCAGTCTTACTCAGTCTCCCAGGATAACCCGATTTCTAAAGTCCTTGGGAAGAAGCATCCTGGTAGAGTGTGCGGGATGTGTTTGGGACCCGTACCATCTGAGGTCTTTAGCAGGCCATCGGGGATTGCAACTTCATCTACTCCTGGTTTTAGTCAGTCCATACCCAGAGATGCTCAGAGAGAGATTGTTTCCCTACGAAACATAGGTCAAGACCAGGGGGCTAAGATGTCCACTTTGCAGAAAGCGTTGACAGATATACGTCAGCAGATGAGTAGATATCCCATTGGTGGTATTGCATAAACTTGTTGTGAGTAGGTAAATCACAAAAATTCAAAATCATTTAGTTTTAAAACTTTTATTAGTTTTAAGTTTAAATATAAATATGCAACACTATTTGATTTTCAATATAATGTTCTTACAGGTGGTAGCAGGAAGTTGAGATGGAGGTGGAGAGGGTGAAGATATCTGTTCATCATTGGATAGTGATTAGTAGTATTATTGATATGTGGACAAATATTAATAGTCATTTTGTATATGTATCATGTGTGGCACATAGTTTCCTCCAAACATTTTCAGGACCTAACATTTTCTGGATTTCTCATGTTTCCTTTTATGTATTTTATTGATTTCTGATGTTTCCTTTTATGTCTTGATTTCTTGAGTGTGGTATGAACCATATATATTGAATCTTTATTTTGATGATTCATTTTTTATGATTCAATTTTCCTAAATTAATTTTTTCATTATAATAACTTATCCTACATTTTCTATCCCAATGCATTTACCACTACATTTCCATTTCTAAGAAGTACTTCTTAGTTATGCTCTTATATCAATCCCTAGGGATGAGAATGTCTGTCTCGCTAACATATTTAAGATATATCACCATTTATTATGCCATAATCCTAGTATCCAAAATTTCTAAAAATATTTGGAATCCATTGATACTGATACGAGATTAGGGGAAATTTTGCTACACTGTTTGAAATGGGGTTTTCCCACCATTTCCAAAGTGGCCTCCAAGAAAAGTTAGGTAGTGTGAATGACAGTGTCCATTATCTCAGTAAGCATGAAATACCGATGAGAAACTCCCAGTAGATTATATAGAACTCCCTACCCTATAAAAATGTTAAATAGACTACATGATCAGTTACTTACCATTCATAACATCAACTACCCTATCACAAATAATTTTTATAAGCATCCATATTCCTTGATATAATATATCAAACCCCTTCACGAGACACTCTTCCCTTTGAAGAAATGTGCCTGATCACTTCTATTATATTTTTCACATCAAAATAACTAGGATGCATAATGGGAGTTATAATATATTAGGATCCAGATTCCAATCCTTCTAAGGAAACCACACTAAAGACTCATTTTCCAAAGAAATAACATGAGTGAAACAAATATGATACTTGAACCTGATCCATCACTCTTAAAAAATTAGGAACCGTTATCCATGGGAGAGACAATTATAACTTTTTTCTATCTTTTTTATCAAGTATAATAATTCCACATGGAATAACCCAAGCGAGAGATGAATTTACATAATTCCTATGTTATGTTTCGTTTATAATAATTCCACATGGGACACCAACATAAATTAATCCCAAGAAAATATTACCACATCATTATTCCCATGATAAAGGGTATACCACCAAAATATTACACCCCACATCTTTTGAGAAACTATGGAATAAATAAATAACCCCCAAACATGTTCCTAAAGGACTGTAGGAGGGTTTAAATTTATCAACACATAGATGCAATAGAAATCTAAATAGTTACTATATATATAGTAGTAATATATATAGTTTATATATATATATATATTTCATCCACCTATATTTTCAAGGTATGTGAAGATGTATGTAGCCATATACTTGTAATAATACTGATGAATCGACCATGGCATAACTCAGACACCCCTAACCAGTCCAACGAGCCTATGTGATCATGTAATTGGGTACATGCCCTATATCCCAATAGAGTGAGAGACGCCATGAAACAACACATGGGATGTTGAGTGCGCCATCAGGTCAAAATTCTAGTCATGTAATGTGGTGAGTAAATCACCATACTTATATAGTAACATTTTTGTGATACACCATGCTAAACACCTGATGTAAGGAATTGTGATATCTCCTTTCTCAAATATCTCATACCATCATACCACAACCTCTATAAAGGAATATATTAAATATAACTATGAAGGGGAATTACCTAAAATCCATATCTTCTATCTACACCATATACATAATAAAGGCATAATAATTTGTGTCATAATAGATAAGGAATACCCACTTATTCATGTCTTTATCCATGTTCAATTCCCATTTAAAATATTACAGTTCATATAAAGCATTTTATAAAGCATAAATCAAGAGAATGGCATTACAATTACTTAGGGTCATTCCATTTAAAACTAATTGATTTATTTTAAGAAAGGAAACCCATCATTAATTATCCACTTCACCTTATCAGTTACATTTAACTCATTCAATTAATTAAAACTTGGGAAACCCATATATAATCTCAATGGTGTCACTTAGATGGTGACATGTTAATCTAGGAAATTTCCCACTTTAGAAATTCCATTTAACCTAGATCACCCAATGGGTGACCATATAAGTTGCACACATGCAAACATCCAATCAAGGATTAACTAGTACATATGAGTCTGAAATGGTAAATTTTAAATACATAAATTCACCACAATATTTTATTGGACACTAGGATTATGCCATTTGATTTGTTTATTTGAATTCTTTTACTCACTGAACGATGCATTTGGTTGTGATTAATTAAGCATCTCTTTTCATATTGGCTGTAGTATGTATTATGTTGGTGTTTTGGTACTCTTGGAATTTTTTTTAGGTAACTGGTACAGGGGCTCCAAAAACTGGTTCTTTTTTTTCTAAATCTTCTTTTTAGAGGTGGTTTTAACTGCCGCTAAATATCGATATTTTTTCTATTAGTGGAGGTTTTAACCGCTGCTAAAAAAGTAACCCCTTGACTGGAAAAATCACTGAAAGAAACAATATAACCACCGCGAAAATGAACCAACTACGATGGTTCCCATAAACCGCCGGTAAACCTATTTAACGGCTGCAAATAGTTTCCTGACACGCAATTTAGCAGCAGTTTTCAGAAATCGCCGCCATAGAAAAAAAAACCACTGTGAAATTGCAATTTTCCTATAGAGACACAAAATTTATTACGCAAAGTATTATGCTACTTTAAGATACTTGAGTGATTGGTAGAGCATAATAAAAATGAAATCCAAGGAAAATCAGTTTACTCAAACTGAATGTGGTTTCACTGAAGTGTAAGGAATTGAAAATTTTAAAGAGACTACTCAAAATCCATCTTTTTCAAAAAGAGACGTGAATATCAATGATGACACCCCACAATTAAGGGTCGATGGTGTTGACGATGTTAATGATGTTGCAAAGGAATTTGAAATGGAAAGAGATGATGAAACTAAAACTCATATGGATATTTATGATGTCGGGGAGGAATATGAAGACATTTACATTGTTAGATATGAAGATGATGATGAAGGTGAACATTGACACAGTTAAATGATGGTTATAACTATAACTAATATTTATCTAAATATAATAGTTATTTTACACTATTTTCTAACAAAAATCATGTTGTGTTTCATATGGAAGGTGATGTATGTCATGAGTTTCTGGATGCTGAGATACCTTTGGATGAGGAGGATTTGGGATTATCTGACCCTCATCCTACTGGTGGTTTAGGGGGTACATGGAGGGGGCACGGTCTTGCATGACTAATTATTCTTGACTCTATCCCCGAGCAACATCCACGTATTGGATTTGATCCATGCATGTGGAGGTATGATAACTTTTTTATTTTAGTTAACTTTCATTAATTTATTTATATACTAATTGTTCGATTATTTATTATTTTTTCACAGTTTTTCACATATAGCTATTGGACAGGGGAGCGCTATCTTGAAAAATTATTTTTTTCTCAGCCATGGATCACATGGGAACAAATTCCCTTTGATGTATAACTCAACATGTTCAATAATTGGCTGGTATGTAAATATAATGTTTATTTTGGAATTTATTTCATTAATAACTTGATATTATAAATTATTTTTTGGTTTTCTGGTATCCCATTAATGATAGCATGCATGACACTATCCACGCAGCATGGGAGTTGTCTACGCATGACTATTTCCGTCAGTTTTTGCAGAATTTAAGAAGGATGAATATAAGGAAAGAATGAGTGACAATATTTGATGAGTCATGTAGAGGCCACCAACCGGAGTACTTTTCATCTCATTTTTTGGATGGATTATGTTCACACTGGTTGGGTGGTGGATTTTAGAGGAAATCTTCACTGGGCCAACAAAACTAGGGGCGACAGAAGGTGACACATCGACTCGGTAGCCGTACATTCAGTACGCATAGAGAGCATCTGGTAAGTAATTTTTTTAAATATCTTATATAACTTTAAATATAATAGTATATTTTATATTTAGATAAGAATTAGAGAAACCTGATATTATGGAGTACAACATTTATCAGAGGATGTACAGTGATCTAGCCACTAGAGAGATTAGAGGTGATGACCAGCATCAGATCGTGGTCAGTATTATTTCTTTTTCAGTTTGAAAATTAACTGCATATTATATTTTCACTATTTTAATTTCAAATTGGAACTAAAGGAGTCATATTAGTCCACAACCTCTCAGACGCTGGCTAAGAGTCATGCCGAGATGGCTAATCAGACTAGTGCCCACCATTTCGATGAGGCGGCATAGACTCAAGTGACCCAGTATGGCTTTGAGAAGGGATGAGTAGTTGGTATCAACTCTCATTTGACTCCTGTGACTTATTATGATACTAATATAATTTCAGCATACAGATCAAGAGGATATTGTAGAGAGTCATCATTGAAAGGCGCTATCGTGGGTGCTCTCAAATAAAGTGTGATATTTTGGGTACTTGGGTGCAACAAAGTGGCTAAACAAGGTCATCTCTCAAAGGAGGAAGTAGATTAAAAAAACTTATTAAAGGTATTATAAAAATAAAATAAAAGAGAATAATAACACTACTTGAAATGATGGGGGGTGTTTAGCATTTATAAAACTTGAAGAAGTTTTCAAGAAGAAGATTTCATTTTTTTGTTTTTAATTTTTGAAATGAAGTTTGATTAAAAAGACACAACAAGAAGATGTTTTTGAGAAGATATTTTAAAAAAAGTAATCAATATAACTCTATCTATTCACTAAATTATTTATCATTATAATTTAAATCAATATCCACTGAATTATTATCCCTTAATTTTTTAACCCTCGAACCCTATGATAATTAACTTAACTACCTAGATGAAATTAATTAAACCCTAGGCCAGCTTTGAAACATGCAATCACAACACCCTGATTTGAATAATGGTCTAAATATAGATTATGGTCAGAGGTAAATTAAGAAACATATCCATTTTGGAAATTGAGGATGAATTTTTTTAGGGATTATATTTTAACTCTACAAATTTATCCAGTGTGGTATTTTTTACAGATTAAGTTTTCACTCTCACAATTTACACAAATCTCAACCTCGGGTGTTTTTTTGAGTTAGTTGTTCAATTGATTACTTAGTTTATTATAACTAAAAAACTAAATTCATGACTCATATTAAGTTAATTATAGTATCTCAATGATTCAAAATAAATTAATGAAGAAGGTAAGAGGTAGATCAATTATTAAAAAGAACTATTCTTCAATGGGCGGTGTAGTCATCGTAGAAACGTTTTGCATTCTCAAGGGGTTAGAAAGGGTATAACCCAATATTTTTTCCACTATTGAATTCCAGACCAAAGATGAATATTAAGAGAAGAGGAAAATTGAAAATAAAATAAGAAATGGAAGAGAAACTAAAAGTTTATTGAAATCACAACAACGTTAAAACAAAGAAGAGGAAAAGAAGAGCTTTTTGGAGGAGATCCTAGGCTGGCAGCTTCCCTCCTACAATTGTGAATTGAAATAGTATATAATCACTTCTCATATTCTCCCAATCTTCTAATGAACGTCCCAAACCCTCCAAATGAGAAAAACACTAATTAATAGGGTGGTGGGGAGGCTAGGTTCAAAGTGGTTTCTAGTGTGAATGGAAAATCTCAAACAAATATTTTATACCAACTTGAACTGTCCATTTGACCACCAAAACGCATGAATTAGATATCCTTATAGCAGGATGATTTTTTTGAAAATGAGTTCTGGATATACTATCAAAATTTGGGCCTAATTCAATCATGTATGAAGAATTTATATCCCAAATACAGAACCAATGTACAATCTGGAGAGTCCATACAACTTTAATTTATGACCCATTTTCACCAACCAAATGCATGATTTAGCTCCAACGTCCTGAACAAAAGTTGCATCCCAATAAGTTCGGAAAAGAGTTATAAAGTTTCCTAATAAAAAATATAAAAATATTTATCTCCAAAATACTACAGTGCACTATAAATGTAAAACTGGGATTTCCATCAAATTTTCAAATGAATGATCTAATCCCAAATATTTTATAAATAAACATATTTAACACAATGTGAGGAAATTTTATCATTTATTATCAAAAAACTATTCAATAGAAATGTATTTTATCAACTCACCACACTTACCCTTTTTCACTCCTGGAAAAAACCTCATATCATGTATTTTAGGAAATTGTGACATGATATGCATATTAAAATTTCTCAATCCACAGTGAAAATATAGGCAAAGTAAGAATCTCATCAAGAGTCAATATCAATAAATTTTAAATTCATTGTCTCATAAATTGTGTCAAAAAAAATCCAATGAGATTCATAACACTAATCATAGAGAAACAATTCATAGGTCTACAATGCCACTAATTCTCCACGTGTGTGTGCCAACAATTCCAAGATCATAAATCCACCCTTTATTCAGTATATTCAGGTCAATTAAAACAATTCTTCTTACTTGCTTTAATTCACCAAATCTATTATACATTCCTTTACAATCGAATTTCAAGACCCACTCACTTAATCATTCCTTAAAGTTAAACCTTAAGCTCCCAACCTAGATATCCCCATATGTTGTATATTTCACCACTCCCCTAATTTATTATTATTTTTTTAAGTCACACTTAGAAAAAATCTCACACTTAACTCTCAACACATTTTTATCTCCACACGACACTAATTGTAATAGTTATAACAAGATCAGAGGTTGATGAAGAGTGGTTTTTGACCTATCTAAGACAAAACCCATTTTTTAGGGCGTACAATAGTCGAACAATAGGTACACATGCATAGGTCAATTCGGTACAGTAATGAAACAGATCAGAAGAGAAACAAACCTATGGATCAACCAATGATTTTTTTACCTAAATTGACTACACCTTCTATTGAGTAGGAAACATTTCACAAGCCATAGTTGGGTGAAACTTTTGTGGAGAAATCAATGACACAATTTACCATAAGCAAATATCACAAATAAAGATGTCAAAATCTAAAAGGTTTTATAATGACACAATCATTCATATCATCAATGACTTCAATTTTTATAAAAATCAACCCCTGATGATGAAATATTACTCATGCTTATAATTTACCAATGAATTTTTAAAACATGGATTTTTCATATGTTTCACATGAGAATGTAACATGATATATTTTTTTATTGATTATTTTGTTTTCTTTAAATTGTAACAAAAAACTCAATAGAAAAAACACACAAAACATACAAATGAAAATCCTAAATATCTACCCCAAAATGTTGTCCCCCCCACACTTAAAATATTGAATTTCCCTTAATGTGAACCTATGAGATGATATATGCCCAATAAATGTATAATTTTATATAGGATAAATAATATAAAAGTGAAAGGGTTAGGAATAGCCTGATATGATCAAGTGATGATAGGGTCATGCAGTGTGATGAAATCCACTGCATCAGTTGTAAGTCCGTCAATGTATTTCTTCAAACATTTCCCGTTAACTGTAAAGATTTTTCCAGTGTCCTCTTATGCGATCTCCACAGGAATCAGCTTCAGTCGTGAACTGTAGAGAAGTAATTTCTATCCAACATGAAATTCCCTTTTCTGGATCAATTTTTCATAAGCTACTTTTGATCTTTACTTGTTGAGACTTGAGTTCTCATATGAAGATAATCGAATCTTCTCAAGCTCTTCAATTTGTAGATTCCTTTGAATTCTAGCTTGGGACAAATCCATGTTACATTTCTTTATAGCCCAATAAGCCCAATGCTCAACTTCCAGGGGGAGATGACCGGATTTACCAAAAAAAATCTGAAATGGGGACATACTGATGGGAGTTTTGTATGCCGTCCTATAAGCCCATATCATATCATACAAGTGCTTTCTCTAATCCTTCATATTCGGTTTCATATTTTTCTTCAAAATTTGTTTCAAATCACGATTTTAAACCTCAACTTGTCCAATTGTTTGGGTGTGGTATGGTGTTGATGTTTTGTGTGTCACCCCATACTTCTAAAGGAGGGAAGCCAAATTCCGATTGCAAAAGTGTGTCCCATGGTCACTGATGATGGTCTTTGGTATTCCAAACCTGCAAATAATCCGTGCTTTGACAAATTCCACAACAACATGAGAATTAACAGTCCTAGTTACCTTATCCTTTACCCATTTTCTCACATAATCAACAGAAACCAAAATATACCAAAATCCAAATGGACTGGGAAAATGACCCATAAAATCGATAACACATACATAAAAAATCTCATAGAATAATATGGGTTGTTGAGGCATCTCGTGTCTCATAGAAATATTACCTGTGTGTTGGAAATGTGAGCACGACTTACAAAATACACGAGCATCCTAATAACTTGGTCACTACACATGCACCACAGTCCTAGTGACCTTATCCTCCACCATAGGCAAGTGTATGATAGAATTGTAAAACAGAATCAAACTCATGATCTGGAACACACATCCTAATAACTTGGTCACTACACATGCACCATAGGTAGGTATCATCCCACACATAATACCGAGAATCAATTTTTAATTTTTGGTCTTTATTTTTATTTAAATTTACAGGGATTTCAGATGCAACAAGGTAGTTCACTAAATCCACATACCAAGGATGCGTACCTAACATGGAATAAAGATGCTCATCATGGAAAGTTTCCTGAAGTGGGACCTAGTCCAAGGTGTGATCCCTTAGTGTGTGAGTAAGACTACTCATGTGGTCTACCACTAGGTTTTCTGACCCCTTCATGTCCTTTATCTCAATATTAAATTCTTGAAGAAGGAGCATCCATCAGATTAGCCTGGGCTTTTCATCCGAATTCTTCAAGAGGTTCCTTATAGTTGCATGGTTAGAAAAAACAACTACTTTAGAGCCTAATAAATATGAAAGAAATTTATCTAAATCAAATATAACCGATATAAACTCCTTTTCTGTGGTTTTGTAGTTTGATTGGGCCGAATACAATTTCCTAGATGCATGGTCAATCACATGTGAACATCCCTCCACCCTCTGTGACATGACATATTTAACCGAAAATTTGGAAGCTTCACACATAATCTCAAAAGGAAGATCCCACCGTGGGGGATGTATGATCAGTGGAGTGGTCATACACTTCTTTAGCTGGTCAAAGGAAGTGCTACAAGAATCACCAAAAACAAAATCATAATCCTTTTGAAGTAATCATGACATAGGAAGAGAAATATTACTAAAATCTTTGATGAAGTGCAGATAAAAACCTGTATTCCCTAGTAAATATCTAACATCACGTACACATTAAGGTTTGGGTAAGGATGAAATAATATATACCTTAGATTTATCAACCTCTCTCCCATTTTTTAACACTATATTCCCTAAGAAAATCCCATTCACTACCATAAAATGACACTTTTCAAAGTTCAAGACCATATTTTTCTCGATACAAGGATTCAAAACCTTTCCCAAACTAGAGATACAATCATCAAATGAAGACCCATACACTGTAAAATCATCCATAAATACCTTAATGTAGGTCTCAATAAAATCAGATAAAATACTCACCATGTACCTCTGAAAGGTACCTGGGGCATTGAAAAGTCCAAATGGTATCCTTCGTTTGGAAAACGTAACGAATGGACAAGTGAATATTGTCTTCTTCTGATCCTCAGAAGCAATAGATACTTGAAAATATCCAAAAAATACATCCAAGAAATAATAATGTGTTTTCCTAGCTAGTCTCTCAAGCATCTGATCAACAAATGGGAGGGGGAAATGGTCCTTGCTTGTAGGCCGATTTAGTTTCCTATAATCAATACACACATGCCAACTATTTTGCACCCTCATTAGAACTAACTCATCTTTCTCATTTTTAACAACAGTAACACCACTTCTCTTAAGAACAACCTGAAGAGGACTCACCCATTGGGAATCTGAAATGGGGTAGATTATACCTGCTTCGAGAAAATTTTCAACCTATTTTTTAACAACCTTCAAAAGTGTTTAATTGAGTCTCTTTTGTGGCTGCCTAACTGGTTTATCCCCATCCACCAAAAAAATCCTATGCATAAAAATAGAGGGGCTAATACCTGATATGTCAGCCAAGGTCCACCCAATTTCCCTGATGTTCTCCCTCAAAATATTCAAAAGTTTTTCTTCATGTTCAAAAGGGATATTGTTAGCAATTATAATAGGTAATTTCTCACCACTAAACAAGTATGTGTATTTTAGATTTGGTGGTAATGGATTGAGTTCAAATGTAGGGGGTGATGTATGGATGGAGAAGTTGAAGGAACTGAAATATGTGCACATTGAAAATCAGTATAAGAATATACATCATCTAAATCATAGAATAAAGCATCAAATCTATCAGCATACTCAATATCAATGTCATAATCAGAGTGAACATGATCAAAATCAGAACATGAATCCATTTAAAATTCAAATCTATGAGAGGTTTGTGCATTTGAAATAGCTGAGGAAGTACTCTTAGACATCAAACTAGAACCAATGCCCATAATATCCCTAAGAATAGGAAAATAAAAATCCATGAGGTTTTTACTTGGTGGTTAAAAATGGGAGATAAAAAAAGAAGAATGGTCCTCTGAGGGGTACTTCATAGAGTCCATAACATTAAATATGAAAACTTCATGTCCAAACTCCATGGAAAGTGTACCCTCATGGACATTTATAACTGTTTTAGTAGTTTTGAGGAAAGGCCCACCTAAGATAATGGGAGCAAGTGAACTTACCTGATCATCCTAGATTTTAAGCACGTAAAAATATGCTGAAAAAATCAAGTCTCTTACCCGGACAAGTACATCCTCAAGGACTCCCACTGGATATGCCTTCGTTCTATTCGCCAACTACACCTATACTATCATCAGTTTCAACTCATCAACCTGTAAATAAGAGAATAAAGAGTGAGGCATCACATTTATATAAGGTCCTAAATAACAAATAGAATAAGAAATGTGCAACTCCCATATAGTGCATAGGATGGTGAATGTCCCGAGATCCTTTCACTTTTTTGGAATTGCTAGAGTTGGTGTAATGAGTGATGATAAATTCCTTCCAATATTGATCCTATAATTTCCCTTGATCCCTCTTCGATTGGTACAAAGTTCTATTAAGAATTTGACATACCTTGGTATTTGTTTAATGGATTATAGTAAAGGAATGTTGATCTCCACATACTTGAATGTATCCAAAAATTATTTTTTGCATCGCCTCTTCAGGAATATTTTTGGTTTGAACAATTCTATTTGTAAAATTAAGGCTTTTAATAGGAATATAATCAATCTTTTTCTTACCTTTATCTTTGTCCTGGGGTTTCTCATCAGTAGGTTTGGAATGGGGATTTTTTGGAGGTGAGGTGAATCCCGATGGAACGATAGGTGTAGATATATCATTTGTTTGCTTCCTACTTCTCAATGTGTTGGTACTAAAATTCCCCTTAGGATTTGGAGTAGGATGGGAAGGAATATTTTCAGAATTCTTACTTAACAATTCATGAAGGGTAGTGGCAATATAGATCATTTGAGTCTTTAACTCCCTTAGCTCCGAAAATTGACTCTTCAGCTCATTCTTTTGATTGAGAAAAATTTTCTTCAAAAGATCATCAGTGTTGGAATCTACATTGGGTGGGGGATTCCCTTGTTATTGGATTGTTGATTCTTGTGCTTCAAATCTCATTTGGGGTTTTTGGAAACCCTACTAGTAAGGTAGCAGCTACTGGAAGTTTTGTTGAAAATGGGGAGTTTTTTTTTGTCCAGATCCATACCTCATGCCTGATTGTTCCGTCCACCCTTGGTTTTATATTGAAGCAAATGAATCAAACCTCTTTTGGGGATGTGACTGTTTTTGTTGCTGATATGGTCTCCTGGAAACACTCCTGCACAATCTTCTTTTTATTATAGTTGGGGGAAATAGTTAGTTGAGTGGATTATCTCAGTGAAAATTCCACAAGACCTTGAAGGATGGGGTTGGGATGTATTTTGAGCCAATGCAATTTGACTCACCATAGTGGTCAATTTTTCTAACATAGTATCAATCAAATGACCTTCAAGAGAAGAAATACTTACCTGATGTACTCCTCGAACATGTGGTGTACCTCAATCGCCAAATTATTGAGAGTTTTGTGCCATCTTGTCAATCAATGCACGTGCAGATACTAGTGTCTTTCCCACCAATACCCCTTTATCTATGACATCCACCATGTTTCTCTCCATTGGTGTGAGTCTTTTATAGAAGTACAGGATGATGAGTTGCTCACTGATTTGGTGATGTTGGAAACTTATACACAAGTTCTTGAATTTCTACCAATACTCATACATTGACTCCCCATGAGCCTGCTTTATCCATGAGATCTCCTTACCAATGGAAGTGGTCTTTGATTCTAGAAAAAATCTCTTCAATAAAAGATGCTTCAAAATTTTCCCGCATGTTACGTCTTTAGGTTTTAAATAATACATCCAGTATTTTGCAGCTCCGTTAAGTGAAAACTTTTTTTGGTTTTTGGGTTGAGAAAACCACATTAATTTTTTTTAAATATTTGTTTGGATCCCCTCCAGATAATCCATGAAAATTTCGAAGAAGGTGAATTAATCTAGATTTCAGTTCAATGTCCGATTCAAGATTTGGGTATGCAATACAATTTGGTTGATAGTTAATATCAGGTGCATCCAATTCTTGAATGGTTATATTAAGTTCATTTCCATTATTTTTAGCCATTGGTTCTTGTTTTATTTTTGAATTTTAATTGCTTCTAATTTCAATGTCACTATAATGGATGAATTCTCTGGCTGGTCGAATGTTAAAAATTATAATAGACTAAGAATGTCTGATTCAATCGCTAAGGCTACATTCAATATCAGGGTCAATATCTAAGATATTCCTAGGATTATTTAGTGTCATAAATCAAATAAAAATGAAAAAAGGAAAGTGGACCATAGTAAAATAAAATTGATAAGTTTGAGTTGATAGTCGAAAAAAGAAGAAGAAGAAAAAAAACCAAAGAAGAAGAAAAATTCAGATTGGGTAAAGAGGGAAGAAATAAAAGAAGAAGAGAATAATATATAAAATAAAATAAATAACTCTAATTGGTTTAAATAATTACTTGAATCCCCAGCAACAATGCCAATTTTAAAGGCGCTGTCATGGGGGCTCTCAAATCAAGTGTGATATTTGGGTACTTGGGTGCAACAGAGTGGCTGAACAAGGTCATCTCTCGAAGGAGGAAGTAAATTAAAACAACTTCTTAAAGGTATTATAAAAATAAAATAAAAGATAATATGGTCAGTGGTGAATTAATTAAACCCTGGGCCATATTTTAAATATGTAATCGCAACACCCTGCTTTGATTAATGTTCTAAATATAGATTATCGTTAGTGGTAAATTATGGCACATATAAATTATGTAAAATGATGATAAATTTTGTTTAATGATTATATTTTAACTCTAAAAATTTATGTCGTGTCGTATTGTTTACTGGTTAAGTTTTCAATCTCATAATTTACTCAAATCTTGACCTCACATGTTGATTGTGTTAATTGTTCAATTTCTTAATTAATTTATTCTAAATCAAAAACTCAATTAATGAATCATATTATATGAATTACAGTATCTCATTAATTCAAAATAAATTAATGAAGAAGGTAAGAGGTAGATCGATTACTAAAAAGAACTATTCCTCCATGGGTGGGGTAGTCATCGTAGAAACGTTTTGCATTTTCAAAGTGTTAGAAAGGTTATAAAAAAATCTGGTTTCTAATGTTGAATTCCAGCACAAAGAGGAAGATTAAGAGAAGAATAAAATTGAAAATAATAGAAGAAATAGAAGAGAAACTGAAATTTTATTGGAATCACAACAACATTACAACAAAGAATAGGAAAAGAATATCATTTTGGAGGTGATATTAGTTTGGTAGTTTTCCTCCTCAAATTGTAAATTGAAATGGTATTGTACCACTTATCTTCTTCTACCAATCTTCTAATTCAGGTACCAACCCCTCCAAATGATAAAAACACCAATTTATAGGGTAGTGGGGAGTCTAGGTTCCAAGAGGTTTCAAGTGTGAATGGGGATTCTCGGCCAACTATTTTATGCCAACTTACACCACCCTTTTAACCACCGAAACGTGCGAATAATCTATCCTTACAGTTAGATGATTTGTGCAAAAAATGAGTCTTGGATATCCTCTAAAAATTTGGGTGTAATCCAATCACGGATGAAGACGTTATGACCCAAATAAAGAACCAATGTACAACCTGGCGAGTCTAGCCCAACTTTGAATTGATGACCCATTTACACCAACCAAATGCATGATTTAGATCTAATGTCTTAAAAAATGTTGTATATAATTAATTCATAAACACATTTAAAAAATTTTAAGTTCAAATAATAAATATAAAAATATTTATCTCTGAAATACTACAGTGCATTATAAAGGGTAAAACTGGGATTTCCATCAAATTTTCAAATGAATGATCTAATCCCAAATATTTTATAAATAAACATATTTAACACAATATGAGGGAATTTTATAATTTATTATTAATAAAATATTCAATAAAAATTTGTTTTATCAATCATCTTCTGGATCACAGTATCAGGAGAAACTGCAATCTTAGAGTGAGATTATAGAGAGTTTGTGTAAGGAGTAGGAAGTGATGCGTCAGCAGCAACCGCAATAACAATACGAGGAGGAGACACATCGATTGTAGTAATAACATCACGAACAGATAGAGTACATGCGCTGTCTGACTCATAGTTTAGGGATGAAGTTTCCCCCATCATATCCTCCAGCTCCTCCAGCTCCTCCAACTCCACCACATCCTCTATAAGACTACCCCCAGTGACATTTTTTAATGTTAAAAACATTTAAATTCAATGGTTTTTATAATATTAACTATTTATAGTTTCTGTCTTTTATATTGGTGCGAATATTGCATAATTTAATTTTTTTTATTCTTTTATTTATTATTAGTATTATATTTGTAAATGTTTGTTTATTTTACTAATAATAATAATAATAATAATAATAATTTATTATTATTTTATATTTTTTACGAATATTGAGAATTTTAATATTTTATATTTTTTTATTAATTTTATAATATTAATAATATTTTTTCATAAATATTAATAATAATAATAACATTATTATATTATTAGTATTATTTTTTTATTAATATTATAATAATATATATTTTTAATATTATTAATATTAGTATTATTATTATATTATATTATATTATTTATATTAATAATATTAATAATAATAATATTTTATAATATTAATTTATCATTATTTTATTGAATATATTTTTTTTATTTTATTAAGTATTTTCGACAGGTCCTTTTGTGAAGGGTCATCATCGCAAATAATTTATATATTTTTTAAATAAGTATTTGTGATGGAAAAAATGGTCCATCGCTAATAATTATTTGTGACGGGCCTGTCACAACTGGTTTATATATATATAATATATATAAATGGATAACTATTTGCAATGCTGTTTTCTACAGCTGGCATTTTGTGATGGGACCCCGTCCTAAAAGCACATTTGTGACGGGATCCCTTCGCAAATAGCCCATCACAAATACCTCAAACTCCAATAGTGTGTATATTTGATGAGTTTAATTTTAATAAAAAATATTATTAATTTTTTTTCATTATTCTGTATTAATTTAATATAATAATTTCCTAGGGTATTTGTCACATTTATATGGTCATAGAATTTCCCCTATTTGATGAGAACCTTGAAGTTCTATGATGATATTATTAAATATAGTTCTATTGCTGGATAACATAATATGATAGGATACATAGTATATAGACTATCAGGCATGATTACTCATAACTGTTTGTGGATTCTTCTCACAAATTTCACACTTGGTGATCTCCAAGATGAGAGATAATGAAATCAGACTTGCCAGTATGAATTCTTCATGTTTTGGTATCATCTGATATTTCTATCTACGAGTGTGTATAATGGTTTTAGAATTTAATATTGTCATTGTTGAATGTTATGAATCTTACATTAAGATTCACTGACCAAAACTATCATTCTATAATTTGGTGGGAAGTAGGGTACATTGGGTGTGTCATGAATGACATGTTATTAATGGATAAGTTGAGGAAGGATTTTCCACTTCAATATTTATGGAAGATTATATCTTGGTACTTTGTTTGGAATAAAACCATCACATTAAATTTCATGTCCATGGTGTAGTGATGTGTTTATTTAAAATAGTCAAAGAAATACATATCGAGCACATAGGTTGAAGACATGAATGTACGACCATATTGATGAGATATTGAGACAAAGTGGTTATATTACATAGTGAAAATTTGTATGTGGTTGTTGAAATTTTGACATTAACTTTTTCTATTGGGTTCCTTGTCCTGTTGATAGATAGTAATCTTGGACTTTAGGAAGGCCCACCTAATGACAATGAGAAATAATTCTAGTGGTCCACACACTAGGGGTTTTCATTGATCTTGATTAAATTCTATTTGAATTTAATTATTAGAATAAATATTATTCTCAAGATCAAGGAATAATTTCTTCAAGTTTTATTGATCAAAAATATTTATTGATGACTGAAATATTTAATGAAATATTTATTACGGTATTAAATAAATTTCAAGAAGTTTGAATGGACCAAGACCATGTCCAGAGATAAATAATAATTTATAATCTTGTAAAATAATAATTTTTATTGTACAAGTTAGCATGTGTGCCATATAAAAATAATAATAATATTATTATGTGTAATGAGGATTTATAAAGATTGTAATATTATTTAAGGGTTTTTATGAAATTAAATAACATTTTAACATAATCCCTAGATTTATAAATAGATGGTTATGTCTATTGTATATGGTTAATCAAAAATTGAGAATAGAGAATTGTTTCACACAATAGATGTCACTCTCTCTCTCTAATTCAATACTCTATTCCTCTAAATAATAATAAGAACTCCTTAAATCCTAAATGATCTTGGAATGTTTATGTTGAATAATGAAAGATAAATTTTTCTATGTTTTATAACCTATAAATAAATTGAAATTTCTTATAGATCAAAGAAGCAAGTGTGGATCATTGATAGAGGGTTTCTACACCTGAATCCTTATATTTCCACGAAAGTAATCTTAAAGGGTTTTGGAATATCAACAACATAATCTAAGAAAGGATACTAAGATGAGTTAATTGTTTCTTCAGATCTAAATAAATTAATTATAAATTTAACCTCAAAGTGCCTCTACTGGGGTTTTGGGAAACTCTAAATTAAATAAAATTTTAATTTTCATTCCTGCCAAAGGTGCTTCCACAGTGCTCAGGACCTACAAGTGGTATTAGAATAGTCATATTTTAAATTTATAATTATTTATTTGATTGTTGATCTATATAGAAAATAGTGGTTAGATTTTCAATTCAAGAATATTTATTATTTAATTTTATTTTAATTAACATGGTTTTGAAATATAAATTATCATTGCTCAATGTTTGATTTTTTTATAGGACTAATAAAAGGTAAGGAATGACCGAATATTCCATTGGGAAGGGCTAATAATTATAGCCGAATAGCATGAAATTACACGATGGGTAGCTATATTACATGCCATGTAACCAAGTTCATTACACGTGGTTGTATCACATGGTACATGATGCACCAAGAATTAATTACATTTGGTATATTTATTTCACACTGTGTGTTGATCGAGATGACCTGCAACATGGTATGTCGGATTACAAGGCGTGTAGTTGGAATACACTCCACGTTGTCTAACGGTTTAGTGTCAAAATTCACAAAAATCATGTGGTTAAATACACAATCATAACCATGTGATACTGAGTGCCTAAATCATTAATGATGTACATGATGTGTAGCTGGAGAACATGACATCTAGTTCATTAATCCCAACAACCTAAATACACACTGAGTTACTTGGTTAGTTATGAGAACACATGATGTGTGAGATACATGGCATGTTGTTGGATTATACACAATGTGTAGTCCAACGTCCAATAAATACATCAAGTTTTTTGGAAGGTTGCATGGACACATGGAAAGTGGAACATACCATGTGTATCTTGTTAGTAAACACTATATAGTCTGGATTAGGAACACATTAAATTGCTAAGCATGTATATTGGATACATGTAAAAAGAGGTACATGATGTGTAACTAGACAATACACGCCGTGTAGTCTCCCAATAAAGGACAAAATCAAAATTACATTCAATTACTAATTATAGCATTAAAACCCTATTATATTTATTAACACCTATTATGTTTGAAAATTTAATAACCATTTTAAATAATTTTAAATACTCAATTAATTTATTGTAATAATATTGGTTCTTCAATTTATTTTCCATGAATTCACTTATGATATGTATATCTAATATAATTTAGATGATCATTTAGATGAAATAGAAGAAAGCATGTTTATCTTAATAATAATGAAAAAATAAGAAATGAATGTTTACCAGTTTTAATTTTGTGTATTTATTGCATGTATGACCATTCATAATTGAGACCAAGTCCTATATATTCATTGGTTGTTTTAATTTAATTTATTTCATGAGTTTTTAGTCATTTAATATTAAATTAAATTTAATGGCCTATGAGTCATCCCTCCCTTCAATATCATGTAAGACCTATGTGTCCAAGGTTATTTATGTTATTCCCATTAACCAATCCTTTAGTTCCCCTCATCTGTGTGTGACTTATAAACATATGTATTTAATAGATATTCCTAAGGTGTGTGGAGGTTCTTCAAGGTGGGATAATAATGATTCTAACCAAGGTGATACATATGTGGACAAATGGAATATGAAAAATCATGCCAATACTGACACAAGGAATTATTACCTTAGGTCATAGTTTTATTTTTTTCCACTCAATAAATCAACCGTTAGATAATCTCATGATCGGGTCATTTATTTATTTACATGTATGCAATATTTAATTTATTGATGTAATACCACAATCACATAAATAAATGGATTAATGTGAAAATATTGAATTTAAATAAATGGGTGATGCGTAATTTTGTTATCCAACATGGTTAATTAATTAGGTAAAATACATTTAATACTAACAATCCATGTAAAGGATAAGAGAAGATAAAATTTATGCATAATAAGTTAGAATGCATAAACTAAATATTAAGTCATACTTGGCCTTCCATTACTTGGTTAGGAATTACATCCATAGAACTAAGTGTTTGACCAACCATTATTGGGAAAATTACTTTTAATAGAGAGTTATTATAAATGTTATGAGTTGAATTAACCATATTAAATTAATATAAGTAGTCCTCGCTAGACTTGATGCAACTTGGATGAAAGTGTTGAGAAAATAAAAGTTTGGATTTCTAGATTAGGTAGTCTACTCAACGGATCAAGGAGTTTCAAGCCGACAATTGTAAAATACCTTCCCATCTAAATACCTTCAAATAGCTTGAACAACCCTAATTGGGGTTATTCAAAGAAAAATATGGACCCAGGACAATAGAATTTCCTAGAAACTAGACATTCTAAGTTCAATGGTGAGGGATATTTGGACTTGATAGTGGGTGATTTAATAAACTTTATTTTATTATTTATCACATAAATTTTAATCAAGAAAAGTACTAATAATATGAAAATTTTAATCATAGAAAATGGAAAGTTCATCATCCAAACTATACCTACAATCCATATTGGAGAATGACCATATCCTCACTAGAATTAACTTCCATGAGTGCTTTAGACTTCTCCAGGCTGTGTTGTTCCATGAATGAAAATCATACGTGCTAGAATCCTCATTTCCTGATATTGTTACCAAGGAGGCAAGTGACGAAGAGTTCCATATCTATGAAATATATATGAATGATTTGGTTTATGTTCAATGTTTTATGATCTCATATATGTCTAGTGAACTCATGAAGTCTCATGAAAACATCGATGCTTATAGCATGATCGAGATTCTCAATGGTCTATACCTGTAAAGAGTTATACATGAACGATTTGAGACCTATAAATCTATATTTTAGAGTATCATTATAGAGGGTATGCCAATTGGGCCTCGTTTATTGAATATAATTATATATGTTGAGAATTTATAGGTTCTAAGGTTTAAACCCCCTAAAGAACAATGCACTGATCTCATTCTTGCATCAATCTCTCAGAGTTTCTCTAGTTATTTTGTTAATTTTAACATGAAAAATATTGAGAATTCTCTTCCAGATCTTCTCACTCTTCTTCACTAAGTAGATAAGGAGGAAAAGGGGAAAATATACTCCAGTCCTTATTCTGAACAAATTGAAATGAAAAGAAAATATATCTAATACAAAATATTCTTCACACCCTTCAAATAAGATAAAGATCAAGGTAAAAACAAGGGTGCAAGATGTTGTTTGTTTCAAATGTGGAAATAAGGGCCACTTGAATAAAAACTACACCCAACATAAGAAGCAAGGGGAATCTTTAGGTGCATTTGTTATCGATTGCAATTTATCTATTTCAATAAATTTGGTATTAGGTGCAGCTTTTGGTTCCCACATATGTATTCAAATAATGAACTGAGTAAATTCAGAAAGATTGACTGAGGGGAGGTAAATCTACTAGTTTCCAACAATTCCAAACAAGCTGTTGTGGCTATTAAGGACTACCACCACATGTTTCCAATGAGCATGATCATGGTTTTGAAGGATTTTTATTTTGTGCCATTTATTACCAAAAACATCATTTATGTATCTAGACTTAATATAGATGGATTAATTTTCAAGATCAGGAATAAATGGTACTTAATTAATAAGGATATAATTTTTTATGGTAAGACACATTTAAATAACGGCCTTTATGTGTTGGATTACACAAACCAAGTACTGAAAATTGATAATGATACTACTTCACATGAATCATTCTGCACCCAATTATGGAATCACTAGCCAAGTCATGTAAATGAAAAGTATTTTACTAAATGAAATCTACATGGATATTTAGATTGTTTTAAACTAATACCACTTTATGTATGTCATAAATGTTTACACAGAAAAATGATGAAAGGCACATTAAGTGGAAAATACAAAAGGTCCAAATATATTCCTTTATTTATTTATACTAATGTGCGTGAACTATTTATTATTGAATTAAGGTGTGGGTACTCATATTTCATAACTTTTACTGATGATTTTAATAGATATGGATAATTTTACTTGATAATATATAAGTTGGATTACTTTGATAGATTCAAGTAGTATAAGAATGAAGTCAAGAACCAGCTTTGTTAGAAGATTAAGATACTCCACTTTGATCATAGTGAAGAATGTCTTAATAAATAATTTAGTGATTATTTATGTTATTATGATATTCTATCCAAACTCACTTTTAACACACCTTAATGAGATAGTGTATGTGGAAGGAAAAACCAAAATATTTTAGACACGGTGAGATCAAGGATGATTTATTTGAGTCTTCCATTATCCTTTTGGGGAATATGTATTATAAAAAATGTCAAAAATAATAAACAAAGATTTATATAAATTGGAATATAGTATCCCTTACCAATTGTGTAATGGAGAGAAACTTTTGTTGTCATACTTACATGCTTGGGGTTGTGAAGAATTATTTAGACCTCTTCAGGTAACAAAATTTCACTATGAGGCACAAAGTGTATCTTTATTGGTTACCCTAAAAAATAAAGGGGATATTATCTATATAACCCCTTAGAAAAAGGGTAATAGTGAAAAGACATGACATATTACTTTAGAGGGAGAACATATCTAAATGTGATAGTGGGAACATGATATAATTCAATGAAGTCAAGGCTTCAGGTACACAGGAGTTGGAACTTGAAAAAATTACACAAATCCTCATGGAAGGAGAAGTTCTAGAGACACAAGTATAGTGTATGAGTTCATGAGAGGTTAGAGAACTTGAAAATTATGGTTTTATTATCCACATGGATGGTGAAACATTATTTGTTTATAATAAAGATACCCTAACCTTTACGAAATTAGTAAGCAGCGCATATGTTTCTATGTATCAAGATTCCATTAATTCTAAAATAGATTCCTTGTATGAAAACCAAGTCTGGACTTTTTTAGATCATCTAGTTGATGTATATAACATTGTTTGTAAGTGGTTATTCAATAAGAAACTAGATATAGATGGAAAATTCAGTACCTATAAAGCCTGAATAGTAACAAAAGGGTTTAAATAACACCAAAGAATAGGCTACGATGAAACCTTTTCACTAGTTGAAATACTGAAATCCATTAGTGTAATACTTTCCATTACAACTTTTCTTGACTATGAGATTTGAAAAATGGATGTTAATACAACCTTCCTTGATGGGAACCTTTAGTAAGATATCTATACGAGAAAACCTGGAGGGTTTGTGACTCAAAATAATGCTAAACAGACATTAAAATTGAAAAAAACCATTTACGGATTAAAGTAAGAATTTAGGTCTTGGAAAATTTGATTTGATGAGTCCATAATGGAATTTGGTTTTATAAATAAAGAATGTGAACCTTGTGTCTTAAACACTTTAGTGGGAGTGTGCTCATTTTATTAATAGTATATTTTTATAGAATATTACTTATTGGAAATGAAATACAAGACTCATAGTCTATTAAATCCTAGTAGAATAAATTCTTATCTATGAAGGAATTAGGTGAGGCAACATACATTCTTAGGATCGTGATCCATTGTGACAGATCCAAGAGGCGACATATCCTAATACAAGTAACATATATTGATAATATACTGAAGTGATTTAGTATGGAATAATCTAAGAGGGGACTATTAACAATGTCACATGGAATTCATGTTTCCAAGAAAATGTGTCCTTAGAAACATGGGGAAAGATAAAGAATAAAAAAGATTACATTCACTTAAAATATTGGATCTTTCATATATGATATATTATTTACTAGGTTAGATGTCTCTTGTGACTTAAGTGTGGTAGATAAATATCATGCTGACCCAGGTGACCGCCACTAGATGGTAGTTAATTCTATCCTTAAGTATCGGAGGTGTACTATGGATATATTCCTAGTATATAAAGTAGATGAGAAAATATTCATCAAATTATACGATTAATCTAGTTTACAAATAGATTAAAATATTATAAAATCTAAAATGGTATATATCTTCACTTTAAATGGAGTTACTATGAGTTGGAAGAGCTCAAAGTAGGTTGTGGTCACATATTATATAGTAGTATGTGAGTATATTTTGGATTCTAAGGAAGCTAAAGAAGTATTTTGGATACACAAATTCCTTAAAGATATTGATTTTTTACCTAGTTTAAAGATAATATCGCACTCTATTGTGATAATATGTTAGTATTGGCCCTTGGCATGGATCAAACTTTACATTAGTGGATGAACCATATAATTCATAACTTCCATATCTAGAGGGATTTTCTTTGAGTGGTGAGGTAGTAGTGATAATTATTTCCGTGTAAGACAACATGGAATACCCCTTGACCAAAGATTTGACTTAGAAGAAACATGATTATCTTGTGAGGTCTAGAGGATTGAAAATCATAGGCAGTTGTGTCTAGTCCAAGTTAGGGTTTTTTGGAGTTGGTGTACTAGGACCAACTTATGATACTTGGATTAAATTTATATTCAATAAATTTAATATTAATAAAAAATATTATTACATATTGGTCATTTTTAAACATGATTTTAATGTAATAATGTCCTAGGGCATCTTTTAGATTGATAAGGTCATAATAGTTCTCCACTATGTTGATAAAATTGAAGTGATATGATGATATTATTTAATATAGTTCTAAAGTTGAATAACTTACTATGATAGGAAACATATTATGTAATCTGTCAGGTGTGAGTACTCACAAGTGAACAGAACTTATTCTCAAGAATTTCACACTTAGTAACCTCCAAGATGAGAGATTATGAGAATAGAATTGCCAGTAGGGATTCCACATGTTTTGATGTCATCATACATTCCTATATATGATTATTTATAATGGTATTTAAACTTTAATATTATTATTGATGCATTTTATGACTTATGCACTTAGATTTACCAACCAAAAGCATCATACCATATGTTGGTAGGAAGTAAGGTATATTAGGTGCATCATGAATGACATTTTTTTAGTGGATAAGTCAAGGAAGTATTTTTCAATTCCATCTTTATAGAATCATATATCTTATAATTTTTATTGGAATAGAACTGTCACATTAAATTCCATGGACATGGTAAAACGACCTGCATATTTTAAATAGAAAAAAGACTTATCAATCACATAGAGGGTCATACACTAAGTGTTTTCATTTATCTTGATGAAATTCTATTTGAATCTAATTATTAGAAGAAATATTATTATCAATAATGAGGAATAATTTTATTCTTTTTTTATCGATCAAAAATATTTATTGATGAATGAAATATTTAGTTAAATATTTATTTAGGTATTCAATAAATCTAGATGAGTTAAAATAGAAAAAGATCATGTCCAGTGATAAATATTAATTTATAATCCTGTAAAATAATATATGTTGTTGTTAAAGTTAGAACACATGTAATATAATAAAAATAATATTATTATGTGGAATGGGATTTTATAAACATTATAATATTATTTAAGAATCAGTGCATAATTAAATAATATTTTAACCCAAACCCTAGATCTATAAATAGAGGGTTATGTCTATTGTGCAGGGTTAATAAAAAATCGGGGATAAAGAATCATTACTTATAATTTAATTCTGTCTTTATCTATCTTCAATTTATCATATATTCCTCTAAATAATGAGAATAAATCCTTCAATCCCAAAGGATATTAGAGTGATCAAGACGAATAATGCAAGATAATGGATTCACCGTGATAGCTCATGAAAATCAACTAGAATTTCTCAAATATCAAAGGAGAATGTGCGGATCATAGATAGAGGGGTTCTAAAATTGAATAATTACAACATAAAAACGTTAATATAAAAGGGTTTTAAAATATCAAAACATTATCTAAGAAAGGATCCTAAGACAAGGTAATCATTTCTTTAGATCTAAATAAATTAATTACATATTTAACATGAAATATCCTCTATTGGGGTTTCATGAAACTCTAAATGAAATGAAATTTTAACTTTAATTCCCACCAATACTACAGATCAGCCCATTAACATTGCATAAAAAGGGCTTTAATAGTTCTCAAAAAGCATTGTTTTCCTCAGCGCCGATAAAGGGGGACCATTACCAGCACTAAGAAAATAACTATTAACGACCCCACTTTATGAGTGCATGTTTAGAATGGATAAAGACTACCCTTTATCAAAACTTTAATTAACACTAATAAAGGGTGACATTTATCGGTGTTAGAAATAATGCTGATAAGGGTAACCTACTGTAGTGTGCTTTTTGAATAACAACACACTGCTTCAAATACACCTGTAACCTATATAAAAATACACCTATAACCTATATGAAAATACACTTGTTTGAAATAAATAATTTAACTAAAATAAATTTTACATCACAAATAAAAAAACACTACTTTATACATTTTATACAATATTTTGTATAATTACATTTGTAATTACTGTCCACAAACATTTAAAAACATTAATGTTTCATCATCTTTGGCACCTGTAACCCCCTATAAAAACATCCCGACCATGGTATCCCAAAAAAACCCCAACCCAATAAAAAAATAATCCATCTATATAAGAAAAAAAATATTGTGTTAGAAATACTATAAAGAAACAAAATAAGCATAAATATAAAAGAATAAAATAATAAAATGTCGATTTTAAATAAAAGGAAAAACATATATTTATACCAGTTACACTATGTGTCATATTGAGGTGGCGTTGATTCCTACACATCAAAAATGTGTTATGGATCTTTGTCTTAAAGTATCAAAAAAATCGGAATGTGTTTTCTCTATTTTCAGTCTGTCACTTTTTCCTTTTGCTAAAAGTAATGTCAATTTTAAATAAAAAGAAACACTTGGAGTCATATTGGTCACACCATGCATAATATTGAGGTGAAACTGATTCCTAAACATAGAAAACTGACTATTAAATTATTTTCCTAAATTATCAAAATAATACGAATGCATTTTCTCAGTTTTTAGAATCTCGCTTGTATTTTTTACTAAAATGTCATTTCAAACTAGAGTCATGCACTTTGAGTAACATTAGTTACATCATATGTTATTTTTATGAGTGACTGCTTTCAACACATAAAAAATAACTTTGAATCATTTTCATAAATTATCAAAATAATCAGAGTGCATTTTGTTGATTTTGTTGTGAGTGACACAAATTTTGAAGTAAAATGTCAATTTAAAACTCATAATAGAAAATTTTAGTCATACCAGTCACACTATGAATCATATTGAGGTAAAATTGATTAATACACATCAAAAATTACTTATGGATAATTTCAATAGAGTATCAAAATATTCCTAATGTGTCTTCTTTATTTTCAGCATGTCACATGTTATTTTTACTAAAATTAATATCAAATTTAAATTAAAAGACCCACTTGGAGTCATATCCACCACACTGTATGTCAGATTGAGGTGTGATTCATTCCTACACATCTAAAATTACTTATGGATAACTATTATAAAGTATCAATACAATAAAAATTCATTTTATCAGTTTTCAGTATGTCATTTGTCCTTTTTACTAAAAATAATGTTAATTTTAAATAATAAGACACACTTGGATTTATACCTATCACACCGTGCATTAGATTAAGGTGGCATTGATTCCTATACATAAAAAATTACTTATGGTTCATTTTTCTAAAGTATAAAAAATAATCCTAATGTTTTTTCTCAGTTTTGAGTATGTCACTTTTTTTACTAAAATTATTGTCAATTTTAAATAAAAAGACAAACTTGGAGTCATATTGGTCAAAAAATACATTGTATTTAGGTGAGGTTGATTCATACATGTCACATATGACTTATGAAATGTTTTAATAAATTATAAAAACAATCAAAATTCGTTTTCTTGGTTTTCATAATGTCGCTTGTTATTTTTACTAAAATTAATTTCAATTTTAAATAAAAATACACACTTGGAGTCATTCTAGTTAGACCATGAATCATATTTAGGTGGGGTTGATTTCTACATCTCACAATTTTTTTAAGGTTGGGGTCAAAGCCTCATTTTTATTATTAAATTAAAGAACTATTTTTATGATTGGGTAAATGGGGACCCATTATATAGCTCGTAGTCCCAAGGGCATATCAATGCGTCTTCTCAATTTTTAGTATGTCACTTGTTACTTTAACTAAAATTAATGTAAATTTTAAATAAAAAGACACACTTGGAGTCACAATTTTCACTCAGTGCATTGGATTGAGCTGGGGTTTATTTCTACATGCTAAAAATTATTTATTGATATTTTTTTTAAATTATCAAAACAATACAAATGTGTTTTTTTGGTTTTGAGTATGTCACTTGTTCTTTTTATTAAAATTAATGACAATTTTAAATAAAAGAAAAACTTGGAGTCTTATCGTTAACACCATGCATTGGATTATGGTGTGGATGATTCAAAAAATAGAAAATTTCTTATGGATAATTTTCGAAAAGTTTCAAAATAACTTGAAAGTGTTTTCTTAGTTTTGAGTATGTCACTTTTGTTTTTTTATTAAAATGTCATTTCAAAATAGAAACTCTTACTTTGAGTCATACCGGTCACATCGTGTGTCAATTTGACATGATACTAATTCCTATACATAAAAAATTACTAATAAATTATTTTCATAAATTATAAATACAATTAGAATGTGATTTAATGGTTTTTAGTGAGTGGCACATGACAAATCATTTTTTTTCATTTTATAAAGACGACTTAGGGGTGTCCGATGCCCAACATACAACGCCAAAGAAAATAAAAACAAGAAGGAACACTGATCAACACAGAATTATACATCATAATAACCGTAGTCATCACTACACCCCAAACTGGGCTCCTCTTCTCCAGTTGCCGATTCCCACTCCGGGTTTCTCCAAAAACACACACTTTGAATGCGATTCCTAATCTGGTACAGAGTAGCCATATCTGGTGATGTCTTCTTAATCCCTCTACCCTTCTTGACCGCAAGAACCACATGGTTATTCCTTTATGAAGTGGACCTGGTCCGCATTGGTCGTGGGAGATTTGAATAGTCCTTCCTTGGTCTCCTTATTGAAGTTACAGCAAAAGGTCCTTCACCTGCATCCTCTTTCTGATTCCCATTTTGAATAATATCACTGAATGAACGGCCAACTGGGGTACTCAAGATCTTTTTTCCTACCCTAGATTTCTCCTTTCCCTCCCTGGACTGTTCAAAATTGCTTCCCAACCTTTAATCTGGCGTGTTATTCTCCCTCAAAGGAAGACACTTATCCTCCATAGAAATATTCTCCACAACCGTGGTATGTGCCTCAATCCCTAAAACTACAGCTTGGAAATCTCCTAGTCTCTGATCCGTACCTTCCACCAAAGTGTAGCTCCTAACCATATTGGGGTTGCCTTCCATATTCAAGACAACTGGATTCTACCCCATGCCTTCAAAAGGTTGAACCTCCACAATCTCTCTTCCATTCCCAGACTGTTCAATCCCCATGTCTTCAGCCTGCTAATTTTCCAGGACCACCACCTCACCCCCTCCCTACAATATCCTCCACCTCCATTTCTTCATCCAACATGTCCTCAGATAGTCCATTAAACCTGCTACTCAAAGAAATAAAAGGTACAACCAATAGATCTAGACCTATATAATTCCTATCACCAGTCTTGACAAACACTTCTTCTATGTTCGAAACCCTTTCGATCCCAGCCTGTTCTGAACTCTTACCAACCATTATACTAGAATATTTTCCAACTTCCCACAAGGAATCCTTACTAGACCCTATCGTTTTACTCTCCATAACTAAACCAGACACACAAGAGACCCTCCCTCTGTCAACAAGTCCTTCCAAATTCGAGTCCCTATCCATCTCCACGCCAGCCCCCAAGGCTTTTCTTCTATCATCATCACCAGTGATCACATGAACACCTTGCCCCTTACTGTAATCCTCCCTCAACCATGCAGGATTTCCACTTTGGCATACCTCAACCAAGTGGCCCAGTCTCTTGTAAGAACCACAGAACTCTGTCCAATTCTCACAGATAACCCTCTGCTTACAACAGTATTCTTCTTCAATCGTGATCCAAATGAAATCAATTGGGATGCGAGAAAAATCAAATTCAACACATACCCAAGGATTCACCAGATGGAAAACTACCTCAGTGCAGCTATCAGAATAAAGAAATCGACCCACCAGATTCCCCAACATGCAGATAATCGAAGGATTTTGAAATGGAAATAGAAGCTTAGGAAAACTTACCCAAACCACCATGGAAGGCGAGTCGTGATTCCTATGGAGGTCAAAGGACCACCGAAGAATTAGTAAGCGAGATCCATTGAAGATGATCGGATCCCTCGACCACACTTGAATAAGATCTGCCTCCGTCTCAAACCGAATCATGTTTTGTTTGCTATCGAGCAAGCCAACCACCGATCGTTCCGGCAGATCCCAAGACCCGAAGACAAAACGGTCTAATGAATCAACTGAAGGCCTCTTTTGTTTGAATCGGGCCACCATGGTAAGATTCAACAAGCCTGAAGCTTCATAAAACATATAAGGGAAAATATAAATATTTGTAACCCTGTCTACTAAATCAGGAACCTTAGGGTTTAACACAGCTTTCAGAAAGGGAGGAAGAAAATACAGGTTGGATAAAGGATGGAAGAACCTTTCTATCTCATGAAACGACGATTCCCCCTCCCCCACCAAGGGGGTAGGAGCTGGCATGGAGGTCGTCGTCGTAATCGGAGGGGGTAGAGCAACGAGGGTTCCTCCTGAGAATAAGGAGTGGCTCACATTTTGAACTAAAATTTCAATTTTAAACTGATAACAAAAACTTTGAGTCATATCGATGACACCATGCATAATATTGATGTTCAGTTGACTACTAAACATAAAATATAACTTATGGATAATTCTCCTAAAGTAGAAAATCAATATGACTGCATTTTATTGGTTTTTAAAATGTTATTTTTCTTTTTACTAAAATGAATTTCAATTTTAAATAAAGAATACACTAGGAGTCATATCGGTCACACCATGTCTCGAATTTAGGTGTGGTTGATTCATATATACCAAATGACTTATGGATAGTTTTCCTAAAGTATCAAAACAATCTGAATGCGTTTTATTAGTTTTTAGTATGTCACTTGTTCTTTTTACTAAAATTAATGTCAATTTTAAATAAAAATATAGACTTGGAGTTACACTAGTTCCACTTTGTGTTGGATTGAGGTGGGGCTTATTCGTAGATGTAAAAAATTACTTATCAATATTTTTCCTTAAGTATCAAAACAATATGAACCTGTTTTCTCAGTTTGAATTTTGTCACTTTTTCTTTTCAATAAAATTAATATCAATTTTAAATAAGAAGACAAAATTGGATTCATATTGGTCACATTGTGCGTTAGATTGAGGTGACGATGATTCCTACATATAATAAATTACTTATTGATCATTTAGATAAAGTATTAAAATAATATGAATGGGTTTTTAAGAGTTTCTAGTCTATCACTTGTTCTTTCTATTAAAATTAATTTCAATTTTAAATAAAAAGACACACTTTGAGTCATACCATACACACCGTGCATATGAATGAGGTGGGATTGATTCTTACACATAAAAAATGACTTATGGATAATTTTAATAAATAATTAAAACAATACAAATGTTTTTTCTTAGTTTTTACTATGTCACTTATTCTTTTTATTAATCTAATGTCAATTTTAAATAAAATGACACACTTGAAGTAATATCGGTCACACCGTACATTGGATTGAGGTACAATTGATTCTTACATGTCACAAATAACTTATGAATAATTTTGATAAAGTATAAAAACAATTGTAATGAATTTTATTAGTTTTGATCATGTCACTTGTTCGTTTTACCAAATTTAATATAAATTTTAAATAAAAAGGAACACTTGGAGTTATACTAATCACATCATGAATATAATTTAGGCGAAGTTGATCGCTATACATCAAAAATGAGATATAGATTATTTTGATAAATTATCAAAATACTATGATTGTGTTTTCTGGGTTTTCAGAATGTCACTTGTTCTCTTTACTAAAATTAATGTCAAATTTAAATAAAAGGACACACTTGGTGTTATGCCAGTCACATTGCGTGAAAAATTAAAGCGGTTTTAATTCCTAAATAACAAAAATTACTAATGGATCATTTTACTAAATTATCAAAACAATCAGTGTACATTTATTGAGTTTTGAGTATGCCACTTGTTCATTTTGTTAAAATTAATGCCAATTTTAAATAAAAAGACACACTTAGAGTCATATCGGTCACACTATGCATTAAATTGCTGTGTGGATGATTATTACATATAAAAAATTACTTATCTCTAATTTTAAAAATGTATAAAAACAACCCAAGTGTGTTTTATTGGTTTTGAGTATGTCACTTGTGTTTTTTACTAAAATATCATTTCAAACTGAAAAAATGAACTTTGAGTCATATCAGTCACATCATGTGTTATTTTGATGTGAGACTATTTCCTACATGTTATAAATTACTTATTAATCATTTTCATAAATTATCTAGGCAATAAGAGTGATTTTTATTTTTTTTCAATGAGTGACACACATTTTGAACTAAATTATCAATTTTAAACAGATAAAAATACTTTGAGTCACACTGATTACATAGTGTGTTATATTGATGTGTGTTTGATTCCTAGAGATAAAAAATGACTTATGAATTTTTATCCGAAAGTGTAAAAACAATATGAATGAATTTTATTGGTTTTCAGTATTTCAATTGTTCTTTTTACTAAAATTAATATTAATTCAAAATAAAAAGACACACTTGGAGTCATACCAGCCACACCATGTGTCAGATTGTGGTTTAACTGATTCCTACACATCAAAAATGACTTATAAATTTATTTACTAAAGTATCAAATCAATATTAATGCATTTTATTGGTTTTGAGTATGTAATGTGTGTTTTGAACAAAAAAGTAAATAATAAACTAAATGGATACATTCTGAGTCATATTGAGTACACTGTGTATTAGATTGAGGTTCAATTGATTGAGGATGCAATATTTTTTTCTTTAAACTATTGAAAAAGGCAGAAAAGAGACAATATGATCCATTCTAGTGTAAGAGAAACCCCATGTTCCAATAAATAATTCACGTTTCAAGTAGCATGAGGTCTCTGATTCCATTATAAAATAAAATGTTCATTCTTTTCTAGATTTTCATTGATAGTTAAAAGCAAAATATGACTTCCCAAAAGATATAGGAAAAAAACTAAATAAGTATTTAATAAAAATTGTATGAAAATTAACTTAAAAACAATAGATAAAATGATGACAAAATTAACTAAATAGGTAGTGGAAATTCACCTTTTCTTGATATTTGTATATATTTTTGACAAATTTCCTTATTTTCATTATCTGAATTGTGTTCTTGAAGTCCAATCTTGTAGGATCATGAGTAACTTAGAACAAACCTCCCCAACCCGAGTAAAATAATCCACCTATATAAAAAAATATTATGTTATAAATACTATAAATAAATAAATTAAACATATATATGAAACAATACATTAATAAAATGTCAATTTTAAACTGAAGCCATAAAATTTGCGTCATACTGGGTACACCGTATATCGGATTGAGTGAATGATCATAGTACACGAGTGAATCATTCTTGTTGAAGAATTAATTTTTTCATTATCTCTTTGAAAATTAACAAACTAATTATTAGATAGAAATGATGATGTAATTAACCAAAAAGAGCAGAGAAAATGATGATAAAATCAACTAAATAAGTGGTAGAAAGTCACATCTTTAGAATATATATGTACCTTCTTATATTAGGTATGTTTCATATTTATTTCTAAAAAAATATATTTCCTCTTATGAATATGAGGAATTTTTACAAGCATGGTAGTACTGAAAAAATATAAATAAAAAAATGATTAATAAATATTTTAAAATAAAAATAATTTATCTTAAAAAAAACTCTTTGGGGATACTAGTTTTTTGATGGTATATGATATCTCTCATAAAGTTTTGATCATAATAACCACAATAATTTCTATTTTTTTGTTTCAGACACCAGAGAAACATTGATAAAAATGAGTATTTTGTTTTGATATATGTTTTGATATTGAAATATTATTATATATACCCTCATACTTATCCACTTGTAGTAGCTGAAAAGATACTTGTGCACATAGACTGTCCTCATTCCATGATTTTAATGATATTTAAACACCGACCTATCATAATAAAATTATCATTAAAATATAATATATATATATATATATATATAAATTGATGTTTTGTTATAAAATTTTGAATGCAGTGTAGTACAAATTAATAAATTTCATCACATGTGGTCAATTTTTTGGGTATCCATGCAATGAATCTAGGAAATAAAACATTAGAGTATCCAAATTAACTATAATGTGTACCCAATTTTTCCTAAAAAAAGAAAAATGAATAAGTAATAAAAGGAATGGAAATATATTTTATATGATTAAATTATAGAGTTTCAATACTGCATCATTGGTATTAAGAATATTTTCCATTCGTATGTTTTCATTTAAATGATTCTTCCATTTTTGACACAATTTAATCAATTTTAGTTGATTCTATTTTAGTTTGGTCTGTGGATGTGACGTGGGGACGAATGATTCAATATTTATTTTCATAGTGTTTTCCCTTCAAATAGTATTGATATATATTGCTACAAAAAATATGAATTCTATTTAGTCATAATTGACATAGTAGACGAGGAATTGGGGAAAAATTATGAAAACACACCTCATGTATACATTTACAACTAATACTTCTAACCATTCAAACTTTAGTATTTTTTTTACATTCTAAAGAGAAATGAAGTTTTAAATAGTCTCTCTATAAATTAGTTTTTCAAAATCAACTATGTGATTACTACCACATTGTAACCTTGTTCCAGCATGAACCTTTAATGTTAGTAAATGAAGATATTCAACGGGTGGGTTAAAGGTGATTTTTGAATATCTTTTCAATCATTCTATTGACACTTTAGATGTTTTTGATTAAAACTTTCATTTCAGCCATTCCCTTTTTCCGTTTGTAATAACATTCATTGGTTCCTACCTTTTTTCATTAATTTTAAAAATTTTATCTTGAAAAATAAATTGAAAATGAATACCTCCTTATCAAAATATTTTCTTACAAAATATGTCATCTAATTTGAATGTTCCAATTGATTTCTCAACCATATGAATGTCTACATCATCGAGTGGAACACGTATCTTGGTTCTCGAATCAGGATATATGTTAATCCTCACTCTTACATAACCTGTTGGAAGTTTTCTATTGTGTCAAGTGTCTTCTTGGATATTGAACATGATATCCCTCATAACAAGTCAGTGAGTGGGTGGTGATATATATGAATCAGAGTCATTTCCACCTTGTCGAATATTATTATAGTACATGTATAAATTTCTACCTGATTCACATTTCACATAAACAATTATGAGATTATTTATTATCTCATCTAAGACAGGTCTTTGTGGGGAATGGATTGCCTCAAAGCTTGTGGGGGTGGGGGGGGGGGTGAATCTTCACATAGTGGTTGTTCTTGACTTGTTTCTTATCTTTGTTTCCCTTATAACATTTTCTAGAAACTCATAATACTAATTAAATTTTTCTTCAAGGATAGATAATCGTTCCTGTATCTCTTCCATTTTTTTATTTATCCACCTATTATTTTCTTTTATCAAAATATTTTCAGGGTATCACCCCAAAACCCGCACCTCTAACACAACCATACTATTTTGGACTCTTTAAGGCCATTAATAGTATGTGTTCATCTGGTACAGATGTTTATTATTCATGTGTCTAAATTGGATATAAAATATATGAAAATAATTAATCATTTTTATATAATATAAATTTAAATAAAAACAAATTTTTATTTTTTCATACTTACACATGTTTCCAACACTTTTTGAGTGTTTTCACCTATTATTATCCTATATTTATTAAAATGTTCCTCCTTCCAAAGCACATGACATGTGATGGAAGTGGCTTTGGATTTGGATTCATCAATCTACATATGAATAGGGAGCATAATTATGTTGTTGTTTCATGTCACATAAACGTATTACGACAGATTTAAAATGTGTACCAATTTTTTTATGTGAAGAATACCCGATTCTTACTTTATGGTAGGGGTATATAGTTTTTTCTTCCCATTTCATATTTTAAGCACTCAATTTTTGTCTCATAAATTAAAAAATTTCAATAAAAGTGATTAATACACATATTCTTAAACAATTTATTACTGGACACAATGTAGCTGAAAAGATATTTCTTCACGAAAACCAATAAACGTGTCCCACACTTCTTGTCTTGAAAAGTGGGGATAAATATACAATGGGTGTGGGTTTATTTTCCATTTAACTTATTTGAGATGAAATCTCATTATAATTGTGTGAAATATTCTATGAGGCTTTCCAATAAGAATTAATAAAAATTTATTATGGGATTAATCTTCATAAATTTACTCTAAAAGGGATAATAAAGAGTTATTCAATGTTTCGTTATTTTATTTTTTAGTAAAGTAAAGAAAGGATTTCACAATGTTACCCTAACCTCTTCCGAAATTAGTATTTGAAGCACATACACAATATGGTACCATAAATATACATCATTATGAATACATTTCCAAGGGGTGAGCCCAATAAAACTATTGAACATGGACTTGTTGGGGTTAACAAGTTATACGTGTTCATTCCATCAGACCTTGAATTTTATGCCTTCTATTTTTTACTTAATATTTTTTTCTAAAAAATTTACACTATAACACACCTATTTTTTATGGGACATCATTTCTTAACCATCTACCATTTTCCTAGGTTCAACATCATCAATATTTTGTTCCAATGGTTTGGTTTCATTGGCACATCCAGAAGGGCATTTTTCCACTTCACTTGGAGCAACAAGAGATTGAGAAACCTATAGTTCCTCGAAATTGGTAGAATAAACACATAAAAAATTAATTATTTTACTAATTAGATCAAAATTTGATTTATATTATGTTATTTTAGTAGTGAAAATATAATAACACGAGGTAACACAATGTATATTACAAAAAAATATAACCTTATTATTAAACTCTTTTTTTAATGGTTGAGGGATTTGACCCTTTTACTGAGAATCCAAATCCCGGTATTGTGGTCCACTCTTATATACAAGATCTTATCTATATTGGGATCACTGAGAAATTATTATATCATCATAATAAAAGGGTCATCCTCAATTGAACTTTCATATAACCCTTTAGTGGTTTTGGTCAATAACAGAACAATTGATCTCTTTTGGTTTGTAGAATAAGGAACATAAAATACTTGTACTACCTATGATTCCTTTATAAAAAGGTTTTATTTGTACCCTTCCTTACTAAAATCCAATTTCCCAAATCCCAATTCATCTATGTTAACATCACTCTTGTTATCAACCCACTTTCATTGAAATTTTTTCAATTGAAATATTGTATAATCCAACTCCCATATTTGTTTGATGATTCCATAGTATGAAATATTCATATAAATTGGATTATTTTCCTTGGTACCAGATACATGTATCGCTTCATCCACAAGTGTAACTATATTATTTTTCCTGTTACTACCTTCATCATTTTCATTTGTATATAACATATAATCATTAATTACATAACCACTATAAGATAATACGTGAACACTTGGTTCTTTGGATAGCCATCAAAGCCATTATGAAATCAAATCTTTATTTTTATATGACTCCTCAAAAATATAGTCTCAAAATCCTCCTATAAACTATTGATTATGTGTATTTGACAACCATATTTCATCTCTTGATGGATTCAGAGAACTAAAAATTTATTTGTGTGTTTCAACATATGGGGAAACCTCTAAACTATCATGAAATACAAAAATGTGGGCCCACTCCTGATCTATAAAAGTGGTAGTGACAATATCTATTCTTGAAATTACTTCACCCACAATCCACCCAGTGTGATGAGATTTTGGTTACCCAATTCTTTCCACACCGAAAAGGTAGTCGATATAGAAGTTAACAACTTCCTCAATAATATATCACTACGAAATACAACCCTTTGGAAGACTTATATTTTTGAAATACCCTTTCAAAATCATCATGTATTTTTCAATTTGGTACTTCATTCTATAATGTATAGAACCACATAGTTAAATATCTCTCACTAATTGAACCATTAATTGAACCATTATATCAAAGAATGTCAACTAAAATAACATTTCCAATTCACATAATTTGATGATAATTTCATTTTCTATAGTTAAAATTTTAGCTGGGTCTATAACTTTGATGAATATAGCTTTGAAAAATAAAAAAATATTGGTTAATGTATGATCGAAATTCTTGGTCAAAATGCATTGAAAAGATATATGTACTAGACTGTGCATCAAAAAATGATAGTTATGTGATTTCATAACCTTTAACTTTAGATCATTTATTGAAATGACATTCTTGATATTTTATGAATACCACTCTGGAAGCTTTACATCATTAAAAAACATTCATAATTGATATATATCAGGTTTGGAAAGATTGTAAGAAACTGGAGTAAAAAAATAAAATTTTTCACCCTTCACTAGCACCAACTCTTCCCATATTCCCATGTCAATCATGTCCAACCTAGCCTTAATTCAATTTTTTGCTGGGTGATTTTAGTAATGTGCTATTGAAACTATCACATACATTTTTTTCAACATGCATGATATCAAGAAAATTCCTAACATAAAAAAACAATTATGGTAATTAAAAAAATTGATCTCTTTTCCCAATCAGTTTTCATAAGGTTTTTAAAAAATGGCTTACCAAAAGCAATGTACATATATTTTAATTTCTAATACTTTTGATCACCTATTATTAAAGATAGCGTTATATGTTCTATTGAACTCCCATCAAATGATGTTATCCATGATTGATACTTATGTCACCGGGTATAAATCTATAATTTCCTAGAAATATAGTCTTCAATGAATGTTTCAACCTAATTTACTGTGTACCTTATTCACAAATGGGACACCATTGAGTTAATTTGATACTATATCCTGAAAAATTTCCCAATGTAGGAAATTAATTTATCATCAGATACAACATGGATCTCAATTTGAAATCCTCATTTCTAAATGCGTCATAAAAAATGACACCTGAATACCACAATAATTTCAAATATTCAATCAATCTAGCCAAATAAACATCAATATCATCACCTGGTTGTTTTGGTCCTCATATAAGCATAGATAACATAATGTATTTTCATTTTATTCCTAACCACTGTGGAAAGTTTTAATTTTCCAATATGACCAAATTTGTACTATGAGTGATGCTTTGAAAAAACAAATGGATTCACTCCATCTGAAGATGTAATGTTCCGATTTCAGGTGCTGCCAAAAGGTGCCCCTTACCTGGTTGGTCACATGGCCTCAAGCGCATTTCCCAAAACCCCAGAGGCTTCTGATTATCACTGAGGACATTGGGTGTGATAGTTGGGAAACTATTCCCTCATTGGAAGAGTAACACAGTGGGATAACAACAATATACAACAATATACAACAATAGAAGCAGTAATACCATACAATAAACAAACAACATAAGAATGAAAGTAAATAAACAACTGGAGAACATATATAAAAGATGCAAGGAACATATTTCTAGGTAAGCATTTAGAAAAGTCACAATGCTGAAAATACAGTACTAAACCAAAGTAAAAAAGAAAACAAGTAAACTCCAGCAGCATCACAAGCCTCATCTTGGCCCCATGCTCTGCAACTCTACAACAATCAAGTACCTAATGTAGAAGGGAGGTTCCTATTATCTATAATTACGACAATATAATCGATTTTGGCCCAAAACATGACCCAAATAGGGCGTGATATGAATCCCAGTAGGCAACCACCCAAAGATCTGTTCCAAACTGTTAGTGAATATATATTGCAAGAAAAATGAAAAATGATGTAATAAACAAGGATGTACTCAAAATTAAATAGTCTTACAGTCATAACTACATTAATTTACATTTATTAATTATTCATCCAATCATTCACAAGCAACCCTCTAGGAAATTTCTCATAGTCTAACCCCTATGGTTCAACTAATCATTTAAATCAATATGGATATAATGACTCTTTGGGAAATCTCATGCAGTCTAACCCCTTTGGTCATAAGCAAAAAAAGACACTCTGAAGAAGAACTCACTATAAATTCCTCTTATGGTCTTTTAACGATAAACTATAGACTCTCTGAGGAAGAACTCAATTTCAATTCCCCCTGTGGTCTCGTAATAGTATACTATAGACACTCTGAGGGAGAACTCACCGTTAATCCCCCTATGGTATCTCAACATGAAAATTATGACATACACTCTAAGGAGGACCTCAATTTCAATTACCTCTAGGGTCTAACTACACCAGGTTCCCACAGACCAGTGTAATTCCATCATGTACAAATGATATCCAAAATCCAAAGTAAATATCAAATACTACTTGGATAAAAAAATACAATGCAGATCACAATCATTTCATAAAAACAACTCCATCCTAATAGTACTAGGCATGGAAAACATAATAGCCTAATAGGAAGTTCTAGACCCAATGGCCAATATCAACAATCATGGAAAAATAATTCCATAATCAAGAAATTAAAACTAATTCACAATCAACAACCCTTAATCTAGCAACCAAACAATAGCAGGCATCATCAGGGTTAAGTTTCCAAAATACACAATACCCTAAACTAGGGTATTCAACACTTTTTGCACATATAACTCAAAGAAAATAATGGAAAGGCACAAACCACCTACCTTGACATTGTACGATCGATATAGTTGAACCTATGCCTTTGAATTGACCTAGAACACTATATATCTACAAAAATGTCAAAAATATTCAACCTCAAATAACTCACAAAAGAGGATAAATCAAGAGGAGATGCCCAAGAAGGAGGAAGAACTCACTGTGGAAATTCTAATGTAATTGAAGGTGTTTGATTTGGAGAACGGATGAACAAATGGGGGATCAAAGAAGAATTGGAGATATCCTTCGCTCCTAGATGAGACGGTGCTAGAAGAAGACGATTCTATTGATAAGAAGCGACACTGGTATGATATAAAAATTTAAAATTAAAATTCACGGCGTGTTCCCTAAAGATACATGGTGTGTTTAGGCCTTTACTGGGCCTCACTTTAGGTGGTCTCTAAGTCACCTCACATGGCCATGTACTCAGTTGTTACGCAACCAGTAGATAGCTACCCGTAACAATCGGGTACACAGTGTGTACTCTAAAGTACATGGCGTGTACTCCTTAAATTTCTAGATTCTCCCTTTTTCTTCAAAAACACCCAAAATCAAGATCCATACTAGAAAATGAAGATCCAGGTTCTTACAAACTTCCCCTTAAAGAAATTCGTTCCCAAATTTCTCTAAGAAAGAGGTGAAGAAGAATCTTTGAACTTCTACGACCACTATGATCACACATCGGTCTCCCTCTCCCAAGTCTCATCATATACTCTCTCGTGCTTCCATAACACCCGTACCATAGGAACAAACCGTCCACTAAGAACCTTCATGCTATGATCAACGATTTGGATTAGATGCTCCTCTAAAAATGCATACACCTCTTACTCAACCTCCTCAGGTTGGAAATCATGTGACATGTTTGAGAAGTAACATCGTAGCTGAGAAACATGGAAGATGCCGTGCATATCCCTATTCCTCTAAGGTAACTAAAAATGATAAGAAATCGGCCCGACTATCTACAAAACCTCAAAAGGCCCAACACATCTCAATGAAATATTTTATGTCTCCTGATCCTCCTATGTCCCAACCTCAATGAGACATTTGGGAAAACATGATCTCTGACATGCTCTGTTGTATCTTGTACAAGATGAGGTCCCAACATAACTTCCTCTCTTACCTACAACCAATATAGGGGTGATCAGCATGTCCTACCGTACAAATCCTCATATAGTTCCATTTGAATAGTTTCCTCAAAACTATTATTGTAGGAAAACTCCACCAAATGTACGTTCTTCTCCCATGATCCTCCAAAATCTAGGATGCATGCTCGAAACATGTCCTTTAACACTTGAATTGTATGCTCAGATTGACCATCTATCTGGGGATGGTAAGCTGCGCTCTGAAGTACCTATGTACCCAAATCCCTCTATAGTCCCTGCCAGACCTAAGAAGTAAAATGATAATCCATGTATGAAATGATAGAGTGTAGAACCCAATATAAACGTATAATCTCCAAGATGCATGACCTTCCAAGATCATCAACAATGAAGGTTTCCTTGATCTATAAGAAGTGCACAATCTTCATGAGTCTATCAATGAAAACCCAAACTGCATCGTTCCCTCGATGAAACATCAGAAAACCTGTCATGAATTCCATCGCAACATCATTCCACTTCAACTCAGGAATGGAAAATTACTGCAAAAGACATGTTTGTCACTGATGATCCACCATCACCTACTGACAGGTGGAACACCTCATCACAAAACCAGCGACATATCTCTTCATAACTAGACACAAATACTAACGGTGTAGATCTCAATACATCTTGGTGACACCGGGATGAATTTCCCAAACTAAAACAATGAAATTTACACATCATCCCCTCGTGTATATTTGCTGACACCCATACATGACCATGAAAAAGAAATATCTCATCCTCAACTATGGTCTATCAAGGAATAGGGTCCTCTCCCGACACACTCTCACATAGAACTAGGCCTTCAACATTTGATAGATGTCTCATTTTCACTCGATCAAGAAGAGTAGAGGTAACAACTTCCAAAGAAAGAAATGTATGCCCATGTCTATCATGCACCTCCAAATGCATCTTGGAGAATAGAGCCATAAGCTTCCACTCACTATTGGACTCCTGAACTACCTGTATCTGAGTTCTCCTACTCAATGTATCATCCACTGCGTTGCCTTTCCCAGATGTGTAGGCAATACCAAAATCAAAGGACTGAAGGCACTCAACCCACCTCCGCTATCTCAAATTTTAAATGCACTGAGTGAAGATATACTTGAGACTTTTTTTGGTTGGTGAAAACCAAAAAAATTCTCTCCCAAAAAATAATATCTCCAATAGTGTAAATCAAGAACAACTGTAGCCAACTCAAGATCCTGTGTCGGGTAATTCCCCTCATGTGGTCTCAACTACCGAGACCTGTATGCAATGACTCATTCTCCTTGCATAATTACTGATTCTTTCCCGATACCTGATGCATCAAAGTAAACTGTATAACTCTTTCCTGGCTTTGGAAAAAATATCTTTGGTGCTGAATTCAACCTCCCTTTTAGCTCCTAAAAGGCTGAATCATAAGAATCTGTCCTCAAGTACTTTTCACCCTTCTTAGTCAGGCCCATCAATTGCGCTACTAAGAATAAAAAGTCCTACATAAAATGTATATTGTAACCAGCCATCCCTAGAAAACTCCGTACCTCAAACACATTCTTTGTATTATTCTAGGAAACTACTACTCTCACTTTCTCTAGGTCTACTAATAATTTTGTCTCTAAAATGACACGACCCAAGAAGTGAATCTGGTCTATCTAAAAGTGTCATTTTTAGAGCTTAGTATATAACTGATTCTCTTTCAGTGTACTCAAAGTGATCTCAATATGGGTATCATGGCTGTGTAGAGTATGAGAGTACACCAAGTTATCGTTAAAGAACACCACCACAAAGGCATCCAAATATGGATGGAACACTCGGTTCATCATTGCCATAAAAACTATAGGTGCGTTCGTGAGACTGAATGACATAACCACATACTCGTATAGACCATACCAGATCTTAAAGGCTATAAGAGGTATATTCGATGGTCTAATGTGAAAATGATGATAACCAAATCTAAATTCAATATTCTAGAACACCTAGGCTCCTCAAAGCTAATCAGAGAGATCATCAATCCTTGGCAAAGGATATTGGTTCTTGATCGTGAACTGATTCATCATCTGATAATCCACACAAAATCTAAGGGTACTGTTTTTCTTCTTCACAAAAAGGAAAAGAGAACCCCATGGAGAAGTACTAGGTCAGATGATACCCTTTTCCTATATCCCATCCAACTACTTCTTGAGCTCCTACAACTCTGTAGTAGCCATCCTATAAGGAGGAATGGACACCAGTACCACTCCTGGAATAATATCAATTGAAAAGTCTACCAATAACTCTGAAGGAAAACTTGAAAATCCATATGGAAATACATCTCTAAAATGATCCACCACTGGAGGAAAGTTCATCTGTGGATTCCCATGGTCATCTAGATATAAACTAAAAATATGGGATGTAACTCCTCCCAAACCATGATACTCAGGTCCAACTCTACTCTCCTGGACATCCCATTCTCCCTTATATAGAAATAATCCACCCTCTGGTGACATGAAATTCACCCTAGGATGATATCAATCGACAACAGATTGGAAAGGGACTAACCATTTCATTCTGAGAATGATGTCATAACCCATCATCTCTAAGACATAAAGGTACCATAAGAAGTAACACCCACCAACCTCAAGAGAGAACTCCTTGAACTGACGTACACTATTCGTTCTAGTCCCCAAGATCATGTCCAACATCAAGATATCAACAGAAGTAAAGATACAGAGCCCAAGGATCTCCACGACAGTAAAATATATAAAGCTATGGGAAGCCCCTGTTTTAAAAAATAGAAGAAGCTAAAACTGAGGCAACGAAAATCGTACCTCTAACCGTAAAGGGTTCGGGATCTCACTCTTACTGGGTCTGATCTAGTGAAAAAACCTGACCTATGCCGCAGCCCTATAAAGTTGTCTACGATCCTTGAGATGATCCACCCTGCAGCTCTTTCTAGAAACCCGTAGCCTAATTCCCATGGTTATGACCACATCGTCAGCCAGAATGTCCTGATGAACTCCAGTTTCCAGACTGATGAGAAACTGGTGGTCTTTCTACTAAATGTGGAGTCATAGAAGAACCCCTATCACCAGCTGCTGGTGAGAAAAAACTGACAGAAATAGTTAATATGACCCATCTTGCCACAATATCAGCACTCCACTAGTTCTCTAGAGCGATGTGGCCTCATATTCCCACTCTTCCTGCATTGGTAGCATACCACCTGGCTACCTGAAGTAGTATATCGCCTACTCATATCTCCACACGTAGACTTCTTTTGGCACTTACTGCTGTCTATCAGAAGGGTACCAACTCTAGATGCTAAACCACCCTGTCCTATAACTCTAGAATCTCTCAGGTTTCGCTCGGTGATTAGCGCCTAGTTGACTATAGAAGATACAAAAGTTAGCCTGAAGATGTTCACCTGAGATCGGATTTCATGCCTAGGACCATCCTCAAACTTCCTCACCAGAAATAACTCAACACCCCCTGGAATGAGTGTGAAGCACTGCAAATCTGTGAATAAAGAATAATACTCCATGACTGAGAGAGTACTATACTCCAAACTCATAATCTCTCGGGCTCGATCGACCCTCAAATTATTCAAGTAAAAGTAGTCATAGAAGCTCCACTAGAACTCATCCCAAACCATAACCTGCTAGTATCCCACCTGCGATATCACGTCCCACCATCTCTTGGAAGAATTTGGAATCATTCACATAGAGAGCTTCATCCTCCTCTCTGGAGGTGTCTCCAGATGATTGAAGATAGACAACATGAATTCTAACCAATACTCTACAGCATGAGTTCCTCCAGCCCCTAAGAATGTGGGAGGATGCTTCTGGTGAAAAACCTACATCCACTTTTCCATAGACAGGGTAGGATGCGGTGCTCCTTGGAAGGTTTGTATAAAACTCTTGAAACCTTCTCAAAACTATTCATCAACACCTATATCTCGATTGACGGTTGGTTCCAAGACAGGCACAACCAGAGGATCTACTGGTAGTCCCAGATCTACCATGTCTAGTGTCTGATCGTTGCCCTGGATCTGGCATACAACTGAAGGAAATCTCAGTGGAATGAATCTGCAAGGTCAAGAACACACCTCAGTTCAAGATTATCAAAAACTAAAAATTATATGTGAAAGAAAGGAACAAGATACAGAAAACATTCAAGTTATTAAATACATGGATTCATGGCCTGTATGACCCCTACATGGAATGTTCCCTTAATCCTTTACATGGGCATGTAATTCTGCCAACCCTGGTTGTGTAACACCCCGTACACACAACATGTTCTCTTTTGACTTAGTGTGTACTTGAATGTCCCCCCCTACCTGAGTTCCTCTACATAGCTAAACCACCTGGTTGTCTTTGAAGAAAACTACACAACGTGTTTATGCCCGACACGACATATACTATAAGGATTTCACTGACCCATGTCATTAGTCACACGGGTAGATTCATGATCAAATCTACACTACATGTTCAATCTAGACACGACTTGTACACCTTTAGTTTCATCTATCTGTGCCGTTGGTCACACAACTAGACACATGGTCTCTACAACACGACATGTACTCTAAGTACATGACCTGTTCCTCCAAACATTTTCCAACTCCATGTCTCTTCCCACACAACCAGTCCCATGGTTAAGGACTACACGACATGTATATACAGTACACTGTGTGTACATAAGAAAATATTTTCCCTCCAAATAGAAGGATACATGGCGTGTATTCATCAATACACACAGTGTATTCTGAGTTTTTCCAGATAGCAAGCCTCAGAAACTACTCTAAAACCCCTTGAAAACACTAAAACAAATATTAAGGTGCCTAATTCAGATCCGTGGGGGTCCATACTTCCCGCGAATCAAAGTTTGGCATTATCTTCAGGTATATCACAAGGTATAATAGTGCAATCAATCACATGATCCACCAAATTTCGATCAAAGAGGGATCATAACACCTTAAGGACCAAATTTTGGTGCCCATTCAAATGAAACTTTACATATTAGCAATAAAATATCAAATAGAAGGTATTATATCAAGGCATATATCAAAAAATCATGCATATCTAGCAAAACATTTATCATAAAAACATGCAATCGGTAATGCACCCTAAATGGTATGACAAGAATGCGTGACATGTGATCTCTAGCAAGTTCCTATATGATGCATGAGATGGAATAACCTCATCTAATCAGGTTGCAATAGAAATAGAACCTCAATAATATCAATAATAACATCACAAAACATGTGAGTCACTCAATGGTAAAATAAAATCAACTATGAGAATTGCAAAACCAAAAAATTGCAATAATTGAGGCATATTTGCTTTTCCCTTTACACGGGTCAGCTACTCATGGGCACAACTTATTACCAAATACCTATTTCTTCCTATATCGGTCTATAGGATCCAAATAGTAAGTCAAAGAAGAAAATAACCTACCTTAGATACCACTTTGTAATGTCCCGGTTCTGGGTTCTACCCAAAGGTGCCCCGTACCCGGTTGGTCACATGGCCTCAAGCACATTTCCCCAAATACCAGAGGCTATCGACAAGAAGTGAGGGACTTGGGTGTGATAGTGTGGAACCTATTCCCTCATTGATAGAGTAACACAATAGAATAACAATAATATAAAACAATATACAATAATATACAACAATATACAAAAACAAAATCATTAATACCATACAATAAATAAATAGCGGAGGAATGAAAATAAATAAACAACTAGAGCACATATATAAATGATGCATGAAACATATGTCTAGGAAAGCATCCAAAAAAGTCAAAATGCTGGAAATACAGTACTAAACCAAAGTATAAATAAAACAAGTAAACTCCAGCAGCATCGCAAGCCACATCTTGGTCCTATGCTCTCCAGCTCCACATCAATCAAGTACCTGAAGTAGAAGGGTGCTTTCCCTCATCTATACCTGCAACAATATAATCTATTTGGTCCCAAAAGCATGACAAAAAAGGGTGTGAGATGAATCCCAATAGGCAAAAAATGAAATATCTATGCCTAACTTTCAATGAATATATGTAGCATGAAAAATGAAAAATGAAGTAACAAACAAGGAAGTACTCAAAAGTAAATGGACCTACAGTTGCAACTACATTGATTTAAATTTATTAATTATTCAACCAATCATCCACAAGCAATCCTATAGGAAAGTTCTCACATTCTAACCCCTCTTCTTAAAATTATCATTTAAACAAATAAGGATACATAGACCCTTTGGTAAAGCTCACGTAGTCTAACTCCTATGGTCACATGAAAACAAAGACTCTCTGAGGAAGAAATCATCATCAATTCCCATTGGGGTATTTTAACAAAAAACTAAATACTCTTTGAGGAAGCACTAAAAGTATATTCCCCTTGTGGTCTCATAACAGTATACTATAGGCACTCTGAGGGAGCACTCACCTTCAATCACCCTATGGTCTCAAAACATGAAAAGTATAACAGACACTCAAGGGAAGCCCTCAACGTCAATTCCCCCTAAGGTATAACTACACCAAGTTCCCACAACCCTGTGTAATGAAATCACACACAAACTACATCCAGAAGCCATAATAAATCTCAAATACTACTTGGATAAAAAAATGCAATGCATATCACAATCATGTCATATAAACAACTCCATCCTAATAGTACTAGGAATGGAAAACATAACAACCTAACAAGCAGTTCTATACCTAATGGCCAATATCTACAAGCATAATAAAACACATCCATAAGAAAGGAATTCAACCAAATTCATAATAAACAACCCTTACTCTAGAAACCAAACAATAACAGGAATCATCAGGGTTAAGTTTCCAAAAGATACAATACCCTAAACTAGGATATTCAGCACTTTTTGCACATATAACTCAAAGACAACAATGTAAAGGCATAAACCACCTACTTCAACATTGTACGATCGATATAGTTGAATATCAACCTTTGAATCGACCTAGGACCTCATAGATCTACAAAAACATAAAAAATGTTCAACATTGAATAACTCACGAAAGAGGAGAAATCGAGAGAAGAGTCTCTAGAAGGAGGAAGAACTCACCGTGGAGATCCCAACTCAATCAAAGGTGTTTGATTCGAAGAACGAACGGCCAAACTGAGTCTTAGAGAATAATCGGAAATATCTGTTGCTCTTGGACGAGACGACGCTAGTAGAAGACTGTTCTATCGATGAGATGTGACCCTGGTCCGATATAACAATTAAAAATAAACATAAACGGCGTCTTCCCTAAGGATACATGAAATATATAGGCCTTCACTAGGCCCCGCTTTATGAGGTCTCTAGGTCACCTCACACAACCATGTACTCAACCATTACATGGCCATTACACGGCTACCCACGACAATCGGGTACATAGTGTGTACTCCAAAGTACACGATGTGTACTCCTTAAATTTCTAGATTCTCCCTTTTTCTTCAAAAACACCTGATATCAAGATCCATACCTAAAAATGAAGATCTTGGTTCTTACAGTAGATAACACAAGAAGAACGTTTCTTAGATCTTTTCCAAATTTAGGATACTCATGATCAATTCTCTTCCTCTAAGGAGAGTATGCCAGTTGACGATGTTTCCCATATTTATTTCTTTTATCTGCATGACACATCAATTTCCTTGTAGTATTTTCACTTCCATATAGGTTATTAAACCCTGGAATGATTGTAAAGTACCATACAACTTTCATAATACCCAATTCATCTTCCTTGTATCGATATGACCTAGACTTTGTGCATTATTTAAGTGATTTTTGGTCTTTTTGAAATAGTATAGAGTCATTTGGACAACCATTTATTCTTTCATAGATCAAACTAATTGAACGTAGCATTATTTTAGCATCACATGTTCAGCTGGGAATACATCATCTTTTGGGATCATATCATTTAAGAGAGAAAGTAGTTTAGTAAAACTAGCATCACTCCATATGTTTTCAGATTTTAGATTATACAGCTTCAGTATGGTTGATGATGCTGTATGTTTTGTATAAAAAACATACAAATACATCTTTTCACAACTCTTTATCCTCTCAAACAATTTTAGACAATCATGAAGTTCTACTTCAACTATCATTATCATTTCTACAATACAATCTGCATCATTATTCACACCTGTAATCACATCCTTGATACCGTCTTTTTCATTTTCCACACTTTTAATCATATCAGATGATCCATAAAATGCAGTTCTATCTCAGTCACTATCTACATTCACTTTTTCATTTTTTTAGTTCAAAATATAGAACTTGGATCTATTATGTGATTGATCAAGTGGTCTTCCAACTCCTCTAGACTAATTTTTATTGAATCAAAAAAACATAAACATGGACATAGGATTTGAGAAGGGTCATATTCATGATTTTTTGTATACTTGATGAATAATTTCATCATGTATTCATACTCTTTTATCATACAGTTGGCATCCATCCATTTTTGAGTCACATCTGTCCTATTTGATTCTATAATGTTAATATTTTAAAAAATAAATAAATATACACAAGGGGAGTTTTAAATAAGGGGAACCCAACATTTTAATGTTTCAAAAAATTTCATCATGCTTGAAAGAAAATTGTTAATTGAATTTAAGAAATGAATTACTCCACTAGAGGTAGATATTATCCTATGAATTCACACGCAATGATAACTGATACCTATTAGGTGATGACTATTGTTCAAGGTAGTTCAAGTAATATAGGTTCATGTCCATAAGAGATGGGGGATGAGTCTTAGGCAAAAAATTAAATAATAAGAGTTCATGAGATGAAGATGATGAGAATCACTACTGTCTCCTTAAATCTAAATGTTTCCAAGATGAGAAGTTGGTAAAGCACTAGACAACATTTCTTAGTTTTCAATCTAAAGTTGAAAAGGAAAATGATTTTTCAGTAAGGAAGGAATTTCAGTAGAACTTATCTTCATGTGATATTAATTAAGCATAATTATTATTAATTATAATAGTTTTAATAATTTTTAATTATCTTAATAATAATTAATTTTGATCAATGGTGAATAATTCTTATTAATTATTAGTAAATAATATTTATGAATAAAAAATTATAACTAAATATTAATTATATATATTTTAATAAATTATATAATAATAAATATTGATTATTTTTAGCAAATAAGTAATAATTACTGTTAAATAAAAATTACTATTCATGTTTATTAACTAAATAGTAATTTACTAATAAATTTAAAAGAAACTAGTAATAATTATCTACTAAGTGATATTCAATATTTATCAATGTAATGGTTCGGACCTCTCTGACCCATTCCTTTTTCAAAAAGAAGGTCACGAAGTGTTCTGGAGGGTAAAATGGACTTTTCCCACACTTTCCAGAATTTTGTAAGTACACGTCGTGTAGTGTGAGTACACGGAGTGTACCACCTTTCCGGGTATACCCCATGTTGAAGGCCGTGTCCTTGCCGTGTGAAATAAATTGGTACGCGCCGTGTACCCCATACTACACGCCGTGTACCACCTTTCCGGGTATACCCCATGTTGAAGGCCGTATCCTTGCCGTGTGAAAGAAATGGGTACACACCGTGTACCCCAGACTACACGCCGTGTAGTCCCTCCCCGCGTATGCATTACCCTCAAGCCGTGTGTTGACCAGTCAACGATCGTGTGACATGTTGGAGCCGTGTCCTTACCGTGTGAAATAAATGGGTACATGCCATGTGTCCAATACTACACGCCGTGTAGTCCCTCACCGCATATGCATTACCCTCAAGCCGTGTGTTGACCAGTCAACAGCCGCATTCCGCGTTGAAGGCCGTGTTGGAAGCCACGTGGTGACCGTGTGAAATTGCCGAGTACACACCGTGTACCATAAAGTACATGCTGTGTACTTTTGTTTTTCTCGCCTATAAAAGGAGGGGTCCCCTCCTCCTTTTCAACTCACCCCTCTCCTCCCCATTCCTCTGATCAGAGCTCTCCTAAGAGACTCGAAGGCTCCTTTTCTTCCATAACTTCTTCGTCCAAGCTCCGATTTAAGATCCGTCAGCGGCCACGGGATTGTAACGACGAGGTGGAACTTCTGAGCTTGGATCCGCTGTCTTTCATTCAGCCTTTACTTTTACAACTTCCACCTGAGGAGGTTTTTCCGGGACTCGACAGAAGTGACGGACGCCGACGAACATCTTTTAAAGTTGATTCGGGGAAGCGTTGTGATCAGAACCTGTTGAGGGAGGGATCTTACCTTCATCTCTCTAAATTGTGCATCATGTGTGGTGTGTATCCTCTTGTTTTCATGAGAAACATTTGAACCAATAAATGAAGATAATAACTGGTTAAAGAACGGGGATGGGGAAGCTGTTATGTTTATCTTTATATCCTGTGATATTATGTTGTGAATTGAATCAGATCCTACCTACTGAAAATCACGATTTTTGGGGGCCTTTGCTTGCACAATTAAATGTTTCCCTATCATTCTAGACCATTTTTTTGGATGGAAACTTCTTTGAATGTGGAAACTTGGTTAATCACATAAATTTGGTTGATTTAAAATCTGGAACCCTTGTGTGATCACCCCGGTTGAACAAAATGGAATAATGAACATGCGGGTGTTGGCTTGGATATGTGGAATGTGAAGGGGGTGTTTTGTGGGTTGTTGTGAATCGGGTGAGGAGTGGGCTACAATTGTCTTGGTTGTGGGTTGGTGTGATTTCTATGTCAGTGACGGGCAGTGGGGCTGTGATAAATGGTATTAAAGGGATAATGATGTACTGGTTTCGGTGTGATTGTGGTTATGGTGGTTGGCAGCGGGGCTGCAGGGATGGTTTTAAATGTAAATGAACTATGGGTTGTGAATACTAAATAAAATTTGGAAGAGTTAATGAATGGTGGGGCTTGGTAATGGAATGAGATTAATAATCGATCCAGTTGGTTGGTTAATAAGAAGGGACTTGTTTGTGTTGCTTGTGTTTTCCTAACTTGATTTGTGGATGGCAGAGATATGTTTCATGAATGATTGATATGGTTGGTTGTGGTTGGTTTCCCATTAGATAAGGAACTAAATAATCTAATTCTGCTGAAATTTGAAAACCAAAATGGGGATGGGGTTGTTTGTTGTATGAATGCTTCGTAGTAGTAGTGCCAAGGCACATGCTCAGTTTCTCTGTTTAGAAGCCACAAGTTGGGCTATGTGTTTGGTATATATATATGTATCTGTATGTTTTGTGATTTATCGCACCCCACCCATGTTGAGCACGTAGTGCCGAACACTCCCATTTCATGGGAGAGGGTGTTTTCCCCTTAGTTACTAGCTCCTTACTGCTCCTTCTTCCCTAGGCTGTGATGGCTTGAGGCGACCTTACACCAAAGACCCTTCAGGTAGGTTTCGAATGGGGAGGTTTTAGCCCAAGACTCTTCGGGCAGGTTTTACTGTTTCCCAAGAACCTTCGGGATGAGGCCCAGGTGTGTGCGAGCGGGATACGTGGTTGTGAGGCCCAGGTGTGTGCGGGCGGGATACGTGGTTGTGAGGACCAGGTGTGTGTGGGCGGGATACGTGGTTGTGAGGCCGAGGTGTGTACGGGCGGGATGTGTGGTTTGTGAGGCCCATGTGTGTACGGGTGGGGAGAGTGTGGCAGCGTCAGGATGTTCGCCGTTAGGAAGAGCATCTAACTAATGGGAAATGGTGCGGGGTACCCAATACTCTTGTTCTTATATACTACTACCTGTTGTGATTGTGTTTTTGTTGAGTGTGGATGGTGAGGTTGGGTGGATAGATTTCCCTGCTAGGTTTCTGCTATTTTTCTCATGGGACATTAGGATGTCTCCCCACCTGTGCATGAGAGCTTCAGGTTTCCCTACTGAGTATACTTGTATGCTCACCCTACGTTTAATTTCAAGTTTCCAGGAGGACTACCAGGGCTGTGCAAGACCCTACTAGTCGAGACAGTTGGAGTTGTTGCAGTTGCTATACACTTGTTTCCTTTGGTATTGTACTTTTTTTTACTTGTACCTTGTTTCAGAACTATTTAAACATGCATGTGAGATTGGTTTGGGTTTATTTCTATACACTTCTTCTTTTCCTTTTGGTGGTTGACTTGTCCTATTTCCCGATATTAAATAATAAAAGGGGTAATGCCTCCCATATTTGTGAAAACTCATACCCTGAGTGCTAGTCGCCACCCCGGGGCCTACTGGAGGCGGGACTCGGGGGTCATTATCTCCCTTTCACCATCACCAGCTCAGGAGGGGCATCCTTGGTGGGAGGGGGTCCTGACAGAATGGTATCAGAGGTGATGGTTGAGAGATTGGATGGAGTCTGGAGTTAGGAACAGTGAGGATTTCATGGGATGGTAGGGAAATAGTGTTGGTTAATCTTGGTGTGTGACATAGGCCAGGGAGGACTGGCAAGGACATGGGATTTTAGGGCCCCCCGTGATCCGATGCAAGGAATCTGAGCCTACTGAACGACCAAGTGATACTACATTGATTGTAGGGTAGAGATCTTAGGGAAGGTACATGCATCATAATGATTGTGTTTTACTTGATTTGGGTGTTCTAGGAAAGAAATTGAAATAAAAATGATAAAATAAAACCTTGAGAAATTTCTTTACTACTTGGGCTTAGGCGATCTTTGTTCACCGTACAGCTATGGCACATGGACATCATCCCCAGGTGGCTCAGATAGCCGAGGCCCAATAGATTCAGGCAGTCGATCAGTTGAGGATTGACCGAGAGGAGGAAGATATCCAGTGGAAGAATAATCTCCATTCCTTCCAGCAGCAAACCCTCAAGAAGTACGAGGGTAGTACTTCGGATACGGAGACAGAGGGGTGGCTTGAGGAGCTAGGGATCACTTTTACCTTGATTCGTGCTCCGAGGGAGTACTGGTTTCCCCTAGCAGTCAGTCAGCTGAGAGGTGCAGCGCGACAGTGGTGGACGCTCTACCTTGGAGAGAGGATAGAGGCAGAGGTTTCGTGGGCTAACTTTGAGAAAGAATTCCGAGAGGAATTCCTTTCTTCCATGATCAAGGCGGAGAAGCAGCAGGAGTTACTCTCCCTTTAGCAGGGGAGTATGTCAGTACGAGAGTTGGGGATCAAGTTCAAGGATCTCCTACGCTTTGCTCCGGATCTCTTTCTGGATGAGGAGTCTCAGGAGAGACGTTTGGAGGAGGCGCTTTGTCCTTCGCTCCAGTATGCTGTCACCCCCTTCACCCTTTTGACATACTTGGCAGTACAGAAGAAGACAGAGGTTGTAGAGAGGATGCACTCGCAGGGAGGTGCACCACGCAAGGGGTTCTAGCCAGGTTCGTTGAAGGGGAAGGCAGTCAGCAGCAGGTCTCCTACGATGGGACCTTCCAGGTTCAGGCCAGTGGGAAGCAGCCCCCAACAGTTCCAGTTCAGATCTTCAGGTCCTCATCCCTTTTTCACGAGCCCACGACTAAAGTGTTTTTCTTGTGGAGGTTTCGGGCACATTCAGAGTCGGTGCCCGACCTGAGCTCAGTACGGTGGTCGTGGGAAGGTTCAGCGCCCACCTCAGCAGCACCAATTTCCAGCGAGGCCCTTCCAGCAGTAGTAGGACCATGCTCCTCCGAGGGAAGACCTTGCAGGAGGAGGCCAACCTCAGGGTTCTCCTCAGGGACCTTGACCAGGGTGTGGTCGGGGAGGTGGATGACATCAGAGAGGCAGAGGAGCTGGGCATGGACAGTTGCATGCAGCAGAGTTAACAACTCCGGCAGGACCAGAGGTGGTGTGAGGTATGATTTGTTTGTTCAGCACTCTTGTTTTCGCTTTGTTTGATTCAGGAGCTTCTCACTTCTTTGTTGCAGCTGGTCTAGCCCATGATTTGGGACTAGATGTAGAGAGACTTTCTGTACCACTGGTGATGAGTACACCGGTTGGAGGCCAGACCAGCATATCTTGTGTTTTCTGGGGATGTGGGATGACGTTGGGACCACATCGATCTAGTGGGGACCTTCTTCTGTTATAGATGCAGCCATACGATGTCATCCTAGGCATCAACTATTTGTTTTCTATTAGTGCCATTATCGACTGCTTCCGGAGAAGAGTCGTGTTCTCCGATGTGGACGGGAAACATGTAGCTTTTTTGGTGAGAGGATCTATCAGGTGGGAAGCCGGCGTGTGAAGCCTCTCCTTTCCTTGTTATTCAGGTTATCAGTGGTTCCAGCTGATACAGAGATGATGGATGTCCCGGAGGTTGTTGGGGAGTTCCTCGATGTTTTTCCCGAGGAGGTTGTGACTCTACCCCCCCCCCCCCCCCGATATGACGTTGAGTTCGGGATAGACTTACAGCCTGGTGCCCATCCGATTTCGATGGCCCCTTATCGAATGAAACCTTCAGAGTTGTGGGAGTTGCGAATTCTGATTGACGATCTGATGGAGAAGGGTTTTGTTCGACCCAGCGTATCCCCGTGGGGTGCTCTAGTTTTGTTCGTGAAGAAGGTAGATGGTGGTCTCAGGCTATGCATAGACTACCGAAGGTTGAACCAGGTAACAGTCAAGAACCGTTACCCCCTTCTAAGGATAGATTATCTCTTGGACCAACTGAGGGGAGAAGGTTGGTTTTCTAAGATTGATCTACGATCTGGATATCATCAGCTGAGGGTAAAGGACAGTGACATCTCGAAGATGGCTTTTAGGTGCAGGTATGGGCACTTCAAGTTTGTAGTGATGTCGTTTGGAGTTATGAATGCACCAGCTGTGTTCATGGGACTTATGAGCTTTGTCTTCTGAGAGTTTTTGGACCAGTTTTTCATTGTGTTTATCGATGACATCCTGATCTACTCAAGATCAGAGGAGGAGCACGTTGAGCATCTCAGGGCGGTCCTGGAAGTCCTTCGTCACCACCAGCTTTATGGAAAATTGTCGAAGTGTAAGTTCTTGACGCAAGAAGTATACTTCCTTGGACACGTAGTGTCTCAGCATGGAGTGTCAGTGGACCCGTCGAAGGTGGAGGCAGTTGTTTCTTGGGAAGCACCCAAGAGTGTGGCAGAAGTTCATAGTTTCTTGGGGTTGGAAGGTTACTATAGGAGATTCGTTTTGGACTTCTCTCGAGTTGCTTCTCCATTGACAGCTTTGACTAGGAAGAACCAAGTCTTCCTATAGAGCGAGAAGTTCCAGAAATCTTTCAACTACCTGAAGGAGAAGTTGGTCAGTGCTCCCATACTCAGGTTTCCAGAGGAAGGGTTGTTGTATGAGGTGTTTTTTGATGCTTCTGGCCTTGGTCTGGAGTTAGTGCTGATGCAGAAGAAGGGAGTGATCTGCTATGGGTCTAGGCAGTTACGCACTAACGAGCGTAAATATGACACCCATGACCTAGAGCTTGCAGCAGTAGTGTTCGCACTGAATTTGTGGCGACATTACCTCTTTGGGGAGCGCTTTATGGTCTTCTCAGATCAAAAGAGCCTGCGTTATATCTTCTCTCACCATGACCTGAACTTATGATAGCGGAGATGGGTTGAGTTCCTCCAAGACTATGACTTAGAGATCTCTTACACTTAAGGTAAGAGCAACGTTGTGGCTGATGCCCTGAGCAGGAAGTCGCATAAGGAAGTGGTTCATGAATCTGCTGATGCTTGGAAAGCAATATGAGAGTTGGCCGCCTTGCACTTAGATTCCAGGGTTGAAGGTGTTAGAGGATGTTTGTTACAGATGACGGTGCAGTCCTCTTTGTTGTAGCAAGTGGAAGAGTCTCCGTGGGGGGACTCTGAGGCAGAAGTGATGCGGGATCGTATCGATCAGGGGAACGCTCTAGAAGGATGGTCAGAGGATAGCCGACATCAGATGCTTTTTCATGGAAGGATGTTTGTCCCAGAGACAATGTGTGAGGGAGTTCTCCGTGAGTTCCATAGATCTGCCTTGGCGGTACATCCAAGAGTTTCAAAAATGTATTGGGGCCTGAGGGAACAATTTTGGTGGCCCGGTGTGAAACGAGCAGTGGCGGAGTTTGTGGATAAGTGCCTAGTGTGTCAGAAAGTGAAGGCTGAACACCATGTTCCCAGTGGTTTGTTGCATCCTTTAGATGTCCCCGAGTGGAAGTGGGATGACATCTCAATGGACTTCGTCACAGGACTATCCAGAGCTCAGGGTGGTTATGATGCTATCTGGGTAGTGGTGGATCGAGTGATGAAATCTGCTCACTTCTTAGCAATTAAGGAGTTAGGCCCGGTGAGTACCTTAGCACAGAGTTACGTAGACGAGGTTGTGCGGTTGCATGGAGTTCCAAAGACTATCGTCTCAGATCGGGATACTCAGTTTACCTCATGAGTCTAGAGGGGGTTACAACATTCTTTTGGCACCCATCTACGACTTAGCATTGCCTTCCACCCCTAGACCGATGGGCATACAGAGTGGACTATCCAAACATTGGAGGACATGCTGCGAGCATGCGTTCTGGATTTCAGAGGATCATGGGTACGACACTTGCCTTTAGTGGAGTTTGCCTACAATAACAGCTTACACTCTTCTATTGGCATGGCACCGTTTGAGGCTCTGTATGGAAGACTAGGTCGTTCACCCATTAGCTGGGCAGAGGTTGGTGAGACAGGTGCTCTTGGGCCAGAGCTAGTACAGAGCACCACAAAGAAAGTTCATCTTGTGCGTGAGAGGATGAAAGCTGCTCAGGACCGACAAAAGTCTTATGCTGATCATCAGAGGAGGCCTTTGGAGTTTGAGGTGGGAGACCATGTGTTCTTAAAGGTTTCCCCTCGACAGGGGCAGCGGAGGTTCAGGAAGGGGAGTAAACTCTCCCCTAGGTTCATCAGACCTTTCGAGGTGCTGAGGCGAGTTGGCAAGGTCGCATATCAGCTGTCCCTGCCACCTCAGTTGGAGAAGGTTCATGACATCTTCCACATCTACCATCTTTGTCAATTCTTACATGATGACTCTCACGTTATCGATTGGGGAGAGTTAGATATGGGATACGACGCGACCTTCAAGGAATGACCAGTCAGAATCGATGATCATAAAGAGAAGGTGCTCCATGGATGAACCATCGCCTTGGTTCGTGTGTTGTGGAGGCATGGCAGCCTCGAGGAGAGGACTTAGGAGCGGGAGGAATAGATGAATTCTCAGTACCTTGAGTTGTTTTTACTTGTGTTTCCCTTGTTCTTCTGAGCTTTTTGTTGATATCATACTCTGTACCTTTGATATATGGAATGCTTGGCTTGTCGGTTGTGAGATGTTTTGTTTTCCTTGTTCTCTGGAAGTGTGTAACGTGTCTGGATTTGTGTGAAAAGGGGAAAACCAATCCTTAATCGAGATGCATTAATAAAGATGCGATTGAACCCGTGTGGGCCAGTTAGTGCCGCCTAAAGCGGATAATATCTCGACATAGGAGAGGGAATTCCTAACACCTATGATTAGGGTTGTTGGTTGGGTTCCTATTATAACGAGAACCCTAATAGGTATCTTTTTGGGTTCCTCTGGGTTGGTTTTTGAATTCTTAGGGATGAGAATGTTTTAAGAGGTATCTAATGTATTGTTCTGGACCTCTCCGGCCCATTCCATTGTAAAAAAGAAGGTCACAAAGTGTTCTAGAGGGTAAAATGGACTTTTCCCACACTTTCCAGAATTTTGTAAGTACATGCCGTGTAGTGTGAGTACAAATCGTGTACCACATTTCCGGGTATACCCAGTGTTGAAGGCCGTTTCCTTTCTGTGTGAAATAAATGGGTATACGCCGTGTACCCCGTACTACACGCCGTGTACCACCTTGCCGGGTATACCCTGTGTTGAAGGCCGTGTACTTGCTGTGTGAAATAAATGGGTACATGCCGTGTACCCCAGACTACACGCCGTGTAGTCCCTCCCCGCGTATGCGTTACCCTCAAGCCGTGTGTTGACCAGTCAACGGTCATGTGCCATGTTGGAGCCGTGTCCTGGCCAAGTGAAATAAATGGGTACATGCCGTGTGTCCAATACTACATGCCGTGTAGTCCCTCCCTGCGTATACGTTACCCTCAAGCCGTGTGTTGACCAGTCAATAGCTGCGTTCTGCGTTGAAGGCCGTGTTGGAAGCCGCATGGTGACCATGTGAAATGGCAGAGTACACGCCGTGTACCATAAAGTACAAGCCGTGTACTTTTGTTTTTATCGCCTATAAAAGGAGGGGTCCCCTCCTCCTTTTCAACTAACCCCTCTCCTCCCCATTCCTCTGAGCATAGCTCTCCCAAGAGACTTGAAGGATCCTTTTCTTCCATAACTTCTTCGCCCGAGCTCCGATTTACGATCCGTTAGTGGCCACAGGATCGTAACGATGAGGAGGAACTTCTGAGCTTGGATCCGTTGTTTTTTCCTTTGGCCTTTCCTTTTACAACTTCCAACTGAGGAGGTTTTGCCGGGACTCAACAGAAGTGACGGACGCCGACGAACGTCTTCTAAAGTTGATCCCAAGGAGTGTTGTGATCAGAACCTGTTGAAGTATGGATATTACCTTCGTCTCTCTAAATGTTTCATCATGTGGGGTGGGTATCCTCTTGTTTTCCTGAGACACGGTTGAACCAATAAACGAAGATAATAATTGGATAAAGAACAGGGATGGGGAAGTTGTTATGTTTATCTTTATATCCTGTGATATTATGTTGTGAATTGAATCAGATTCTGCCTACTGAAAATCACAGTCGTTGGGGGCCTTTGCTTTCACAATTAAATGTTTCCCTATCTTTCTAGAGCGTTTTTTTGGATGGAAACTTCGTTGAATGTGGAAATTTGGTTAATCATGTAAAGTTGGCAGATTTAAAATCTGGAACCCTTGTGTGATCACCCCGGTTGAACAAAATGGAATAATGAAACTGTGGGAGTTTTCTTGGATACGTGTCATGTGAAGGGGGTGTTTTGTGGGTTGTTGTAAATCGGGTGAGCAGTGGGCTACGATTAGCTTGGTTGTGGGTTGGTGTGAATGCTATTTCGGTGACGGGCAGCGGGGCATCGATAAATGGTATTAAAGGGATAATGATGTATGGGTTTTGGTGTGATTGTGGTTATGGTGGTTGGCAGCAGGGCTGTAGGGATGGGTTTAAATGTGAACGGACTATGGGTTGTGAATAATAAATTAAATGTGGAAGAGTTAATGAATGGTGGGGCTTGGTAACGAAACGAGATTAATAATCAATGGGGTTGGTTGGTTAATAAGAAGGGACTTGTTTGTGTTGCTTGTGTTTTCCTAACTTGATTTGTGGATGGCAGGGATATGTTTCACGAACGATTGATATGGTTGGTTTCCCAGTAGATAAGGAACTAAATAAACTAATTCTGCTGAAATGTGAAAACCTAAATGGGGTTGGGGTTGTTTGTTGAATTCATGCTTCGTAGTTGCAGTGCCGAGGCACGTGCTCAGTTTCTCTGTTTAGAAGCCATAGGTTGGGCTGTGTGTTTGGTATACATATATGTATCTATATCTTTTGTGTTTTATCGCACCCGACCCATGTTGAGCACTTAGTGACGAACACTCCCATTTCATGGGAGAGGGTGTTTTCCCCTTAGTTACTAGCTCCTTCCTACTCATTCTTCCCTAGGCTATGATGGCTTGAGGCGACCTTACACCTAAGACCCTTAAGGTAGGTTTCGATTGGGGAGGTTTTATCCCAAGACTATTCAGGAAGGTTTTACTATTTCTCAAGAACCTTCGGGATGAGGCACAGGTGTGTGCGGGCGGGATACGTGGTTGTGAGGCCCAGGTGTGTGCGGGTGGGATACGTGGTTGTGAGGCCCAGGTGTGTGTGGGCGGGATGTGTGGTCTGTGAGGCCCAGGTGTGTACGGGCGGGGAGAGTGTGACAGCGTCAGGATGTTCACCGTTAGGAAGAGCAGCTAACTAATGGGAAATGGTGCGGGGTACCCAATACTCTTGTTCTTATATACTACTACCTGTTGTGATTGTGTTTTTGGTGAGTGTGGGTGGTGAGGTTGGGTTGATAGATTTCCATGCTAGGTTTCTGTTGTTGTTCTCACGGGACATTAGGATGTATCCCCACCTGTGCATGAGAGCTTTAGGTTTCCCTACTGAGTATACTTGTATGCTCACCCTACTTTTACTTTTAGGTTTCCAGGAGGACTACCAGGGCCGTGCAGGACCCTACTAGTCGAGACAGTTGGTGTTGTTGCAGTTGTTGTACACTTGTTTCTTTTGGTATTGTACTTTTGAGCTTTCTTTTACTGGTACCTTGTTTCATAACTATTTAAACATGCATGTGGGATTGGTTTGGGTTTATTTCTATACACTTGTTCTTTTCCTTTTGGTGGTTGACTTGTCCTATTTCCTGATCTTAAATAATAAAAGGGGTAATGCCTCCCATATTTGTGAAAACTCATACCCTTGGTGCTAGTCGCCACCCCGGGGCCTACTGGAGGCGGGATTCGGGGGTCATTATCTCCCTTTCACCATCGCCAGCTCAGGAGGGGCATCCTTGGTGGGAGGGGGTCATGACAATCAATCCATAATAATTTGTAAATTACTAATAAAGAGTACTTATTAGTTAATTTCAAATTATTAATAGAATTAATTAATTAATTAACAATAATTAATATTATCTTATAATTATCAACTACTAACTAATATTAAATATTAAATAATCCAAATTAATTGTTAAATTACTATGATGATTTATTTCTAATAGCTGAGACATGGGTTTTGAAACAAAACCCATGACTCCAAATTTATTAATAAAAGAAAAACTTATTGGGAAATAAGTGGGTGAAACAAGATAAAAAATGACCACAATGAAAACATGAGGTCAGTTCATACATGTCCCATTAGTTCTCAAGTTTCTAGGGTATCTGCCTCTTCCTTCTTTCTGTCGGCCTCTCTTCCATGTCATGGGCCTTTATGGAGACTCATATTCACCATCCGATGATGATTTAGATGACTCATCCAACATGGAGTAGATCCTGAATTTCCAGGATAAATCCTGAATGTCTATCTTGGGATTAGATTGGAATCTATCATCAATGTTAACCAATAGAAACTTCTGAACTATAAATTAGATAGTGAAACGAAATACATATAGCTCCATCACAGAATAAATGACTTCATGTTATGAGAAAAACTAGTCTTCCACGTCCTTGTTGAGTCCTTCAGTGGGCATTTCTCCTTCCCGGTCCTCTGTGGGTATGGTACTTGAGTTTTTTACCCGGGAAATAACACATTCCCCGTTTGAGGCCTTTCCCAAAGAGGCATAATCATTTATCAAAATTTTAGTAAAGTGGGGTAGATAAGACCTATGTATATTCACCAGAGTCTAGGAATGTTCCTCATGAAAATGATTTTCAATACCCTTAATAAAAATCTCAATAGGGAACATTTCAGTCAACTCTCCATGATCATCCTTTTGCATGTTAGTGGAAAGTGGTATATCCATTCCCTTATTTCTATCTAGTTCTGAGGCCTTCCTATAAGTAAACATTTGAAATCCTTTTTTTATCCATAGTGATAGTTATCTTTTTATAATAAGGGCCTTTGTAGCTTCCCCTTCCTCCCACTACTGCTGGGCTCAATACCCACAAAGTCCTATCTAGACTGAACCACCCCGGTGATAAGAGACTAACAAACAATTTCACAAGTAGGCACTACATCCATTGCCTCTATTGGAGAATATATAGAAACATCAAGGATAGACACATTCAAGCCTATATATTGAATTGAAATAAAATCATACTGCACAACCCGAATGCTCCCAAATTCCACCTCAAACTGTTGCCCATCCACAGCCAACCTCAACACCCCATGCTTTGTCACTAAATTCTCACATGTGAGTGGGTACCTCTGGGCTTCAAAGTGCTAAGAGATAGTTTCCCATTTTACAGGAATTTATCTTACATTAGGATAACTTCATAATAATTACTGAAATAAACATATTTATTATTTAAATATATTTATTATAATTTTATAATTATTTAAATATATTTATATATTTATAATTATCGTTATAAATAAATATTTTTATATAATTATAAATATATAAATATAATTATATATATATATAAATATAATTCAATATATTTATTAATATATAAGTATATATACTTATAAATATAATAAATATATTTATTATTTAAATAAATAAATATTTATTTATAATTTTATAAATAATTTCCGTAATAAATTATATATATATTTTAATTATTAATATATATATATATAATTATCAAATTCAAATTATCAAATTGCAGTTACCCATGGAGAAAAATCTCAAATTACATGAACAAAAATTGATTATATAAGAAAATGTAATTACCCGTGGACAAATCTAAAATTGCAATACAGACTAGAAAAACAATGGTGATTTCACAATTGAGATAATTTCTAAAAATTTAAGAAAACAATTAATAAAAATAAAACAAAATAAAATGTTAAAATAATTATAAAAAAACAAATACAACTGGACGACCATCCTACAACAGTGGAGGGAGGAGATAGGATTTGGTTGTCTATCGGATGTTGGATGATAACAAGGGAGGGAGGAGAGGGGGGTCATATTGTCAGTCGATGGCTGATCAATAGAAAAGGAGGGAGGGGAGAGCATCCGATCTACATCAAGGGAGGGAGGGGCGACCAATCTTCAGTTATCACACAAGGCAAAGGAAGAAAGTGGTGTCCAGTAATTGGTCAACAGATGAGGAAAGCAAAGTTAGACCTTCCAGATGCTGTAAGAGGTGGATAATAGGGTGATAAGTACAAGGGTTGCATATCAAAGAAGAAATTTAGAGACTAACAAAATAAATTGACACATACCTTAGATTTGGAGAGGATCAGTTCTTAGAGAAAGAGAATGATGGTGGTAGTGGGGGTTCAACGAGAGTGGTAAGACTAGGGTTCTGTGAGATCTTGAAGGGGTGAAGAGGTGATAAATTTGTTAGAGTTCTTTTTATGACAACTCGTAAGATTCTTAATAGTGCTTTCAAAAAAGCACTAAAAATAATAGTTTTATCAATGCTAAAATAGAGAGTGCTGAGAAAACTGGTCTTTAGCATCGCTTAAAAAGCACTGATAAAGTCCAAATTTTCATAATATATATATATATATATATATATATATATTTATAATTATATATATCTATATCAATATATAAATAAATATAATTATAAATTTAATAACTATATTTATAACTATATTTATAATTATTTAAATATATATACATTTATAAAAAATATATTTAAAAATATTTCTATATAATAATAAATATTTTTATATATTTATAAATATAATTATATAATTATATATATTTATATGAGAAATTTTGGGGGATAAACCCTTTTTAAAAAAAGGTAAAAATGAGAATTTCCTTTTAAAATGGGTTAAGCGAGAACCCATTACAAAACCAAAGTCCTAGAGGCACATATTCTTAAAATTCAGTGGCCCAAGAGCCCATTGGCCCATTGACCCAAGCATCAAAGACCCATCACAAGACCAAGAAAAATTACATAACACAACCAATAGATCCAGTTGTCAATAAAGACCAATTACATTAAATACACACACAGACCACACACACAGACCAGAAAGGCAGGCCATAGCCCCCAAGGGATAGTCCACCCATCAAGACTTATTTATTCAGTACATGGTCCAAAGGCCCAGTGTACATGAAGCCCATTATATGGCTCAAATGACCACTAACTGGCCCGAAGGCCCAGTGCAATGTGCCTTCATCATACTACCCTAATCTCCAAGTCAGCATTATGCATGCGTCACCGCCCACTTTCTTCATGCATCTTGTCTGCGTCAACGCCTACTACAGTATTACAACAGTGCCTATGGAAAATTTCCCCCTCCCAGATTTGAACTCGGGTCTGATGTAGGATTACGGGGAGCCTTTACCTCTCGATTAATCCCCCAATTCCTTATATAATTATATATATTTGTATAATTATATATATTTATATCAATATATAAATAAATATAACTACAAATTTAGCAACTATATTTATTATTTAAAAATATTTATTATAATTTTATAATTATTTATATATATATTTATTATAATTTTATAATTATTTAAATATATATATATATATTTATAATTATAATTAAATATATTTAAAAAATATTTACATATAATTATAAATATAATAAATATATTTATTATAATTTTATAATTATTTTAGTATGTATGTATTTATTTATAATCAGGAAGGTTCAGGTCCAAAGCGTACTTGGTCCTAAAAATTATTAATGAAAATAAAGATGCATAAATAGGATTAAATAAGCATGCAGTACAAAGTGCACCACTAAACTAGAGAAGTGGAAAAAATACCAGTAAAAAGTATGAAATAATCACACCAAAAAAGACTGTAAGACCCACACATAGATGACCATAAAAATGGATCAAATGCCAAGCACAACGACCCTTGATAAGAAATGCCGGCCCAATTTTGCAGGACCAGAAAATAACCAATAACACATCCCGCCATCCTAAATCAATTCTAGACTATTACCAGACCTGTGGAGTCATTGACATCAGCATTTTTGGCATCTCATCATCTCAACTGAGGTTTCCAGTAAGCAGCACCAGCAAGAAGAGTCTTAATGTTGTCTCCCAAAGTCATCCCGCATCACAATCCAACCATCTCCCAAGGTCGTTCTGCAACCTGAGGTCTTTCCTCATCCCAAAACCATCACTGTTACCCACATCTCAAGGTTGGACTCATCGGTGATGGAATGATCCCAATTCCATCCATTAAATATACTCCCAACCTCTACCCCGATGTTAAGAACCCCCCTCATCATATTCCACCATCTCAAGATGGTGCGAGCTGAAAAAATCACCAACTGCCTGCACCCCATATGCCAGAGTTCCTGACAAGCCAACGTAGCTGACCACACTCTATGTCCCTATCCATTGGTTGAATCCAAACCAATCCCCATAACCATTTGTTTGGAAAAAATCCCTCAAGGTATCATTGGACCATTTTTGAGGTGATTGTATTTGTTGACAAAGTGGACCTCTTTGTTGTAATTGTTGACAAAGCAGACCACAATATACAAATTTGTTGAAAAAGTGGGTTTACAAGGTGATTTGTCGGGTTAAATAGATTTTTTAACAATAAATGATTTATTTAAGAATCTCGACAAAGAAATGGATGATCTGGAGTCGGTATAAAAAGATCAGATACAATGTGTCACCATTTTCCACTGTTTTCCAAATTTTTAGGCCTCAAAATCAACAAATGGAGAAAAGCGTCTTTGGGAAAGGGACTTGCATGCTGGTGTCTTGGATGTTTGGAAACATGTGTGCCATATGTTATTCAACATAATAAAATAAAAATATGGAAAAGGAAAGAGGGGCGCCCAAGTTTTGGTTTGGATGTGCAAGTGACTAGGGAGATAAAGGCTAGGGTGGCTGGACTTGCGTGCTGAGAGGATACTTGCACGACAGCGCTCAGGGTGTCCAAAATTCCTATAAATATAGGTCCACCCATCCTCATTTTTTTATAGAGTTTATAAATTATATAAAATTTGATCTCCAATCGATCATGTGGTTCCGTCACGCAAGTGGTGGTTTGGTCGCACAAGTATAAAGATACTCAGAAGTTGCACGCCAATTGATAGTTGAGTGCCAATATTGGTTTGGGAGTAAAAGGGTGTGTGTTGACCAAGTTTAGAGTTGATGAAGGGGGTGTCACGCAAGTTTTTTGGTGACTCTTGCATGACAGGTTTGGAGAAGTGCGCCAAAGCATAGAGAAGCACCCCAAGCACAGAGAAGCGCACCAGTTATTCTAGGGTTGCATGAAAAGTTTGAGTATTTCCCGATACATCCATGGTAAAGTTGTATTCATCAGTGGATGATTGTGGAACTTCAACAGAGTATCTACATACATAGGAAGATGCATTCATTTGTGATAATGAAGTGACCTAAAAGTCCATAACCTGTGTGTGGATCCTTTCTAGAGCAGTGAGCAAAGGAAGAGGAAGAAGGTGATCCTTTCTACCGGTAGTATACCAGAGAGAGAGAGGAATAGGGAGTGACCCTTGGGAAAGTATTGAGCTAACCTTAAACATTATAAAGGTAGTGATCCCGATAATAGAAGTCATATGACCCAAACAGTGTAAATTGGCTATGAGCTTTAGTGGATTTTGTACAACGGGATATCGCCGTTGTATACTCCTTGGACTTAGCCCAGTGAGGGTGAACCAATTAAAAATCTATGTGTCTTCCTGTTTGCTTCCCTACATTGCATCCAAAGCATCCTTATCAGATAAATAAGAAAATAACATGATAAATTTAAATAACGTAAGAGAAAACAAAGTGACCCTTATAATATAGAGGTCAAGATCCAGCGGGGCAGGGAAAGTTTTGAAATAGAATATCCATACCTTGATTCACCCCCCTCTCAGGGTATATAGGACCCTTTTGGTCCTTACAATTGGAATCAGTGGGAAGGTTTATTTTATCATATTTTCTTTCTCTGACTTGGGTTAGTAAATTTGTGTGGTTAAATATTCAGTTTTCTCTTATCTTGGTGTTCTATGGAAAAGGGAAGATCTTCAAAGAAGAAGAATAAGTCTTGTGAAATTCCCCAGTGTGAAAGTGTCAACAAAAAGAGTGTGATTTAGTTAATGTAATTATGTAGTGAAAATAATAATGGTTTGGAAGAATCATATTGTGAAAATACTTACTCATTCAATGATGCTAAAGGAATGAGTGAAGAACTTGATATTCCAAGTGACTTTGGAACCACTAATGATGAAGAAACTACAAGAAGTTGAAAAGTGGAAGTTTTCCACAAGGAAAAGGAATTGAATCATAAATTAGATGAAGATTTGAAATCTAAAGAAATCCAGATCCAAGCAATAGAAATTGAGGTTAACAAGATAAGAGGATTAAATCAAAGGCTTATTGATGTGGCCACTAATCTGAGGGAGAATAATGATTCTCAAGATGAAGAACTGAAAAAGGTATCTTCAAAAAGTGAAATACACAAAGCTGATGACAAGGGAGAGAATCAGAAGTCAGATAAAATTCAGAATATAAAATCCAAAAATGATTATCTTGCTGCACAACTATCTAAACTCGTTCAGGAGAATCAAATGATTCAACAAGATAATCCATGTTGTTCTGATTATATTTCTTAGAAAAAATTAAAAATAAATGAGAAAAGTGATATGGTAGATAAGCTCACACGAGAACTATAAGATGAGATGAGTCGTGGAAATAATCTTAGAATAGAACTCAATTCCCAACTTGAATCAAGATATAAGAAGATTTTGAAACTGGAGGAAGAGCTAGAGTTAGTCAAGAAAGAAATGTTGAAATCTAATTCCAAAGAGAAGCCTATTATGAAGTATGATTTACACTTATTTTTTGATTATCCTTCAGAAGGTGATGATGAAATAAAATCCAAATATACTACTTTAGAGGAGAAGCATGAAAGGATTGTATCTCCCAAAGGCCATCCATTTTTGGAAAATCTAGAATTGGATATGATGACCCCACTCTTATGAATGATAGGAATAGAGAAGTTAAAATCTCCAAAGATAAGAAAAACCTTGTAGGTGCTGGAGATAGACCTAAAAGGATTTTACAGGAAGCAATGATAGCATGTGCTATTTTTGTGGGATTCATGGTCATATATCAAGCTTATTTTTAGAGGCTCAGGAATATATTTCAGGCTGTGAAAATAGAAATTTTAATAAATACAAGAATATGAAGAAGCATCATGAGAAATCAGAGAGAAGAGTCTCTTAGAGGAGAACATTCCTTAGATGTTATTGCTGTGGAAGAATGGGACACCCCATGAATATGTGTCAGGAAGCTCATGAGATCAATGTTAGAGGAAGAACTCAAGATGAATCAACATCTTGACATAAAAATGATGATATGAGGTATGCCTTCGATGGAAAATGTTTTATATGTTCTAATTATGGGCATTTAGAAAGACATTGTAGCAAGAAGAAAGATGGAAAGGAAAATGAACTCAAAAGGAAATTTTTGAATCCAGTGGTGTATAATGAGAAATCCTCCACTAGAATACAAAGTAGTAGGTTGAAAAATTGTTTTTCTACCTCAGGGGAATCACAAGGAGATAAAATAAAAGTTTATAAGTCACCTCCTCTTTCACAGTCACAATAGCTCCCATGGAGAGAATGTGATCAAACCTAGAAGATTAAGGGGAGACATACTCTAGCTATGAGTAAGAAGAATGCATGTTTAGTGGAGGAATCACCACCAGTGAAAAACATCATGGTGGTTCATATATCTGATAAAATAGTGATGAACAAATAATGCATTTAAAAATTTGTATGTTGTGTGCCACAATGAGAATTGGAAGAAAGATGAAGATCCCTGTAATGGTGGAAGAAGAAAGGGAAGATGACAAGCAGAGAGATTCCTACCCAGAGAAGGAATCAATGGAAGTGGAATATTGGCGGAACATAAAAGACGGAAATGTCTACCCATGGGTTTAAACCCAAATGTGTGAGAAATACCAAGCCTGTAGAATCTTAATATCAGAAGAAGAATCAGAATGTGGGTAAAGAATACCTAGTCATATGGACAGAACAGTTGGAGTTGGGTAGGAAGTTGGAGGAGGTGAGGAAAGGCTGCGAGGCTTTGAAAGAAAAAATCAAAGGGTTGACCCATCATGATCAACCACAATCCTCATCTTTAGGATTCTAGAAACGCCTATCTCCCTATGTATATAAATTCTTTTAAGTGATGATTCATGTGTTTCAGGTTTTAGGGAGATACGATCCAAGGGGAAGTGGCATCTAAAGATGAAAAGTGGAGAAGCGATATTCTTTAGAATGTCAACTAATTTAAATAAATTAGCATAGTTAAATAAAGAATCTGGATGAATTCCATGAATAGAGTTAATGTTATATGACTACATGAGATAGGTGAAAGTATTTGAGCACAACAAATAGTGATTGTGTTCTTAACATTATCTCTTGTTTCCTACACCGAGTTTCAACTCAGTAGGCTTAGAGGTTTTGTTGATGGATCATTGATAAGTGGTGAATTCTCCCAATGATAATATTTTTGATATAAGTGAGCTAGGGAAGTCTCTCAATCCTGCAATCACATGTGAAGAAATGATGCAGAAGAAGAAGAATTGTTATGGTTCTAAACAATAGGCCATATAATTGGAAGATCTGGACATCATAGGGGGAGAACTCTAACTCCTAATAAGATGAAATTTATCATAGGGATATAATGGTTTATGAAATTTAATGAGTATATAATGATCATAATAGTTAAATATTACATACGATATCAAATTCAAAAAGTGATATTACACAGTGGTTCCATCATTCAAATTTTTCTCTGATGGTTGTGTTCTGTAGAAAGAGAAGATGATGTGATATAAAGTCTACATTTAAAATGAGGATATCTCAATGATATAAATGGATGAACTAGTGGTTCTGAGTTGAATTGAATATTTATCCACTGTTATCATGCCCTAGTTCAAATTTTATGTGTTAGTTGTCCACTGAGAGAAGATAGATTACGGTGAAGCAGCAACAATCATGCATTTCATGATTATCTATTTTGTTTTAACAATGTGTTATCATTTAAATATTTTAAGGATATTAAGATGCTATGAGAGAATATAAAAAACTATTTAACAAGAATGTAAGAAAATAAGTTGAAAGAAATGAAATGACATAGTGGAAATATGCTTGATGAAAGTAATGAAGTGGTAAGAGACTCAAGGGGAGGAAAAGTGAAAAATGATGATGCTGAAGAAAATACAGATAATGAGCATGAGAAAGTCAAGTCTATATCTCCAAATATTTCAAAGAGTTGAGCTTAATTTTATAGGTATAGTTTCATTAGCGATCAGATAGTTCCAGTCCAGAAGAAGAAGATGTAAACTCTACAAAAAGCAAAATACTTATCATAGGTAGAGCATAAATGTTGAGAATATATGGAATGCAAAACTCCAAGGAGATGAGAACTCCGATTGATACCCAAATGAATCTGTCGAATGATGATGATGGTATGGAAGTTAATATAATAGAATCCAGTAAAACCATTGCAAGTCTATTATACCTGATAGAAACAAGGCCTAACATTATTTTTTCCACATGTCAAGCGTCAAGATATTAGAGAAATCCCAATAAAAGCCACATCCTTTTAGTGAAAAGAATAATTCGGTATATCAAGGGCACAGTGGATTTAAAATTGATATATAATGACAAATCTCAGTCAGAGTTATTGGGATATACTGATGCAAATTAGGCCGGCTCAGTGGATGACAAGAAATCGACATCAGGAGGTGATTTCTATCCTGGTGGGTTGTGTATTTCATGGCTAAGAAAGAAGAAAAATTGCATTTCATTGAGTACTGAAGAAGCTGGGTATATTGCTTCCATAGAAGCATGCACACAAATATTATGGATGAAGTATTATCTTGATGATATGGGAGTTGAAGTGAAGTCTCCGATAAGAATTCACTATGATAACTCAAGTGCTATAAATCTCAGCAAAAATCCCATCCATCACTCCATGAAAAAGAAAATTGAGATAAAGTATCATTTTATCATGGAGAAGGTTGATCAAGGAGTTGTGAAGTTAGAGTATGTGCCAACATAACTATAGGTTGCAGACATTTTGATAAAGGCCTTACTAAAAGAATCTTTTGAAAGGCATCAACTGGTTCTGGGAGTCCAGTCGACAACCCACCCATGAAAAAGTGTGGTTGTGGATACACCCCCTCTCCCTGAGGTATGTTATATTTTTCTCTAATGTGCTAATATGTGTTATTTAAAATGCATCAAACCACATAGGAGTAACCTTTGGGTTCATTGAAAAAGGGGGAGAAATAGTGACTCCTCAAGGTGGAGAAACTCTGGCTAATGAAGGGAGAAAATGTCTTTGTCAATGACATAGGGAGAAGCTGATAGGTGGAGCAAAGAGATAGGGGGAGAGAAATGAGATAGAAGGAGATTTTTAAAACTGATTATGCTATCAGTGATCGATCAAAGAGTAGATATCACAACCACTGAGGATTGTGATACAAGCATAAGAGTGGTGTTGGAATGGTGTCAGAAGGTATCCAGCTATTACCAATTGGTTTCAGAGTGGTATCAACAATTGGTATTAGTTTGGTGTCAACAGTTGGTGTAAGAAATGAAGTGATTCATTGATAAAATTTTCATTTACTCTTGTTTATCATGGTGGTAATTACTCATGTGGGCTTAAAGTATGTGTTGAGTGAATCCTTAACTGCTATCAGAATTGAAAGAGGCAAATGGTGGTAGCAATTGGAAGAAGTGTTAATGAGATATCAAAGTGCAGAGAATTTTTATGGGAAGAGTTTTCAACAAGCCTAAAGGGGAATATTGTTGGGAAAAAATCCCTCAAGGTATCATTGGAGAACTTTTGAGGTGATTGTGTTTGTTGAAAAAGCGGGCCTCAATGTTGTATTTGTTGACAAAGCAGACCGCGATATACAAATTTGTTGACAAAGGAGGTTTACATGGTGATTTTTTTGGGTTCAAGAGATGTTGTTAACAATACATTATTGATTTATGATCCTTGAAAAATAAATGGACGATTTGGATTCGGTAAAAAAATAGCAGATACAAGGTGGTGCTGTTTTCCAGTGTTTATCAATTTTTTAGGCTGCAAAATTGACAAATGGAGAAAAGTATTTTTTGCTAAGGAACTTGCACGCCGGTGTCTTGGAAGCTTGAAAACTTGTGCGCCATATGTTTTTCAACATAAAAAAATTAAAATATGGAAATTTAAAGAGGGTTGCCCAAGTTTTGGTTTGGTCGTGCAAGCGACTACGACGACAAAGACTAGGGTGGCTGGACTTGCACACCGAGAGGAGACTTGCGTGCCAGTGCTTAGGGTGAAAAAATGCCTATAAATAGAGGTCTAACCCTCCTCATTTTTGATAGAGTTTAACAATTAGATAAAATTAGATCTCCAATCATGCATGTGGTTCGATTGCGCAAGTGGTGGTTTGGTCGCACAAGTATAAAGATACTCTGAAGTTGCGCGCCAGTTGATAGTTGCGCACCAATATTGGTTTGGGCGTAAAATGGCGTGTGTCTCCCAAGTTCATATTTGAAGAAGGGGGTGTCACACTATTGGTTTGGTGACACTTGCATGCTAGTTTTGGGGAAGCGCGCCAAAGCATAGAGAGGCGCGCCAAGCATAGAGTAGCACACCAGTTATTCTAAGGTTGCACGAAAAGTTGGAGTATTTCCTGGTACATCTGTGGTAAAGTTGTATTCATCATTGGATGAACGTGGAACTTCAATAGAGAATCTTCATATAGAGTAATATGCATTAATTTGTGATAATTAAGGGACCTACAAGTCCATAAACTGTGTGTGGATCCTTTCTAGAGCAGTGAGAAAAGGAAGAGGAAGAATGTGATCCTTTCTACCGATAGTGGGCCAAAGAGAGAGAGAGGAATAGGGAGTGACCCATGGGAAAGCAGTGAGATAACCCTAAACATTGTAAACAAAGTGATCCTAGGAATAGAAGTGATCTAGCCTAAACATTGTAAATTTTCAGTGAGCTTTAGTGGATTTAGTACAACATGACATCATCATTGTATGCTCTTTGGACGTAGCCCGGTGAGGGTGAACCAAGTAAAAATCTCTGTGTCTTCCTGATTCCTTACCTATATTGCATCTAAAGAATCCTTATCAGATAAATAATAAAAGAACAAGATAAATGTTAACAACATTAGAGTTAACAAAGTGACCCTTATAATATAGAGGTCGAGATCCAGTGGGGCAAGAAGAATTTTGAAAAATAATATCCAAACCCTGATTCACCCCCTCCCCCCCTCTCAGGGAATCTAGGCCCCTTTTGGTACTAACAACATTTTCATGTGGAATCTCAATTGTAGAATTCCAGATGTACCTATTGCCTGCCCAGTCATCTCTGCCAAAATTCCACAGCCACCACACCGCTAGGTTCCGATGGCGAAGAATAAAGACATCAGAAAAACCCATCATCTACCTTACACACATCATTGTAATTTGGGTAACAGTCACCCAGATGTTAGAATCCTAATATGTAGGTCCTTCATGCTGATGAGATTGATCCTCCAACCGTGCGATCATCACCCCAACCAAGGCTTCTCATCCGATCCGTAAACTAAACCCCCCCAAGAAAGAGATCCTCTGCATAAGATAAGGAGAATATGTAGCTAGATTATCCTAAACTAGTTGATCCTTAATCTGAGCCAGATGACTTCAATCATCCTCAGAAATGAGGGGTTTCTAGTATGCTCAAGTATAGTTATGGATTCCAGCAGTTTTAACATCACCTTTCAGCAAATCAATCATTTGGCATGGACAACAATGGTCAAATAAATCCTTATTTCCTATAATATCGAACTCGGATCGATCATCCTAAAAAGTGACCGAATTGAAACAATCACCATAGTAGGAAAGAAAGAGAACCTCTCCACTTAAGAGAGAATCCATCATTATTTATTTAATTATAATTATAAATAAATATATTTTAAAAGTATTTATATATAATTATAAATATATAATTATAAATATATAATTATAAATATAACAAATATATTCATTATTTAAATATATTTATTTAAATTTTATAATTATTTAAATAAATATATTTATTTATAATTATAATTATAAATAAATATATTAAAAAATATTTCTATATAATTATAAATATTTGCACATACATATAAATATATTAATATATTCATATATATTTATATAATTATATTGATTTATAAAATTATAAATATAGTAAATATATTTTTTATTTAAATATATTTATTATAATTTTCTAATTATTTAAATATATATATTTTAATCGTAATCATAAATAAATATATTTAAAAATATTTCTACATAATTATAAATATATTTATATAATTATATATATTTATATCATTATATAAATAAATATAATTATCAATTTAATAATTATATTTCTTATTTAAATATATTTATTATAATTATATATATATATATATATATATATATATTTATTATTATAAATAAATATATTTAAAAAGTATTTAAAAATAATTATATTGAATTATAAATAAAATAAATATATCTATTATTTAAATATATTCATTATAAATTTTTAATTGTTTAAATATGTATTTATTTATTTATAATTAAAATTATAAATAAATGTATTTCAATAGTATTTACATATAATTATAAATATATTTATATAAATGTATATATTCATTAATACATAATTATAAATATAATAAATATATTTATTAATATATAATTAAAAATATAACAAATATTTTTATTATTTAAATATATTTATTATAATTTTATAATAATAGATATATATATATATATATCTATTAAAATTTTATAAATACTATTTTAAAAATATCATATATATTTATAATTGTATAAATAAATATTTAAATTACAAATTATTAAAAAAAATCATTTAAATAGATTAATTACATAAATTTTGAAACATATTTTAAATGTTAAAACTTAGTAAATAAAAAAAAAATATTATTAATATAAATTACAATCATATAGAAAATATTACGTGTATAGTAACTAAATAAATGTATAAATAAATATTAAAAAATGATTAAATATAATTTTAACATTATTAATGAATATATAATAATAAATGAATAAATTAAATTTTAAAAATTTTAAAAATATTAAAAAGTGAATTCATAACATTTATGTGAATTACATATATATGTACACATTCACATCTACATGCACACACATGAATACACACCTGTATATACACACATACACATACATACATACAATTTTACATGAACAAATATTTTAAATTATTTAATATCAATATAAATATATATCTATGTAAATATATATCTATTTAAATATATTCATTTATATATTATATAATTATTTTAAAAATATTAACATATTATAATTATTATAATTATATGAACATTTTGTAATCAATGTATATAAATAAATTATTAAACCTTTTGACTAATATAAATTTGATAATTTTATATATATAAAGTTATAAAAATATTGTTTCATTAAAAGTTATATAATTCATATTTATATATTACTTATATATATTATTGAAATATAAATCTTATATATATATATAATTATAAATAAATATATTAATAAATACTTTCATATATTTATAAATATATTTACTCAAACAGTGCAAACCATGGGTATGCGCCCATGATTTCAAAATCTTATTGAAAATAAAACACAAAAAAGTACAAAGAAGACAAGTAGTAAGGAAGTATGTCAACCACTATTATAAGAAAAATCATCTATGGACTCAGCCACCACCCCTACCTCTCAGATGACTGCCCCTCCTCCATGTTTTTGGTTCCTTTCATACCCCTTCATCAACATGGGGCTCAATAGACTCATTCGATGGAATTGGTTCCTCACAAGTTTGAGGATCTTGTTCTCCTTCCATACCAATGCACAAAGAGAATTGTCAATATACACGAATATCCCCATGAGGGCTTCCAAACTATGCACAGAATACCTCCTTGTTGTTGGACCTATTCAGAATATCTAGTAGACTAAATATGTTTTTACAATCATTTCTGGCAAAGAAGATGAACTGTGAGTGTCCTTCTTATCTGATTCATTATTTCCAACAACTTTTTTAGTAGATTAAAGTCTTTCAATTGCATCAAAAAAATTTATAGAAACATGTTTCTTCCTAGAGAAATCTCTCACTAGGGTTTCAACATCAAGCCTTTTCTTACCCTTCATGTCCCTTGATGTGAATGATTGCTCATACCCCAGTTGAGAATATGCAAGATCATGTGAAAGGGTTTCCCCCTCGGAGATATCACTGAGGATATGGACATTAGAAGTCTCTTCAACAATATGAGCCTAGGTTTTATGACTCTTCCCCTTCAAATATGATACAACCATCACTTATCCTACTTCACAAGACTTTAAATCATTCTACCTCATATCTTCAACTGAATTTGGAGCTCCATCATCATACCTCATACCCATTCTAGGAAGTGAGGAAACATCTCCTACAGTAGAATAATTTCTGTTCCCGGAGAGGTCCTTCTGTCTACACCCATATTATTTATGCCCATTCAAATTGCAGATAGGGATACACATCTCTTTAAGACATATCTCCTTAAGATTCCAAATCATCAGGAAACTTGTGCAAAACAATGTAAATTTCTCATATTTAATAGTTAAAGAAAAATTCATGTCTGAAATTGATATAACATCATTATCAAAGCATGTTGAGTTCAGATATATCTTCACCAATAGATGCGCGCATGGAAATTTTTTTATTCCTTTTTAGTTTGATTGATCTTGATGGGAGTCCCAATTACTAAGGCGATTTAAAACAGGATCTTTGGATGCCAGATGATCTAGATCAAACCATAGATATGAACCCAAACCAAGGCTCCTGAGATCCATAGAGAAAAGGGATTGAACCATGAATCCCAATCCTGGATGCAAAGCGTTACTGGTTTAAGGGAAATCAGTTTGAACCCCCATGCCATCCTCTTCAATTCCTCTAACAGAAACAAAATGTAAAAATATCCACAACTAATAGAGATTCATTTCCAGTCCCGAAAACCCTATGCTCTAGAAAGGAGATGCTCTAGATCTTGAAGTTTCCCAATCTTTTATCATAATAGAACACCGATTCTTATGACAAAAAAATTTGAAAATATTAAACCTATCAAAGATCAACTTTTGATTTGCGTGATTTAGTACAGAGTTATCTCTTTTAAAGATTCACTTGGAAGCTCCAACTTCTCTCGTAGAGAGAAACTGTGTTTCATATCCCCATCTGGATCCATGAGAAGACAAGTATTCAATCCCCATTTCCCCTTCGTTGCATGAGATATTTTAAAGATCTCCACCAACCATAAGCTCAAGATCGAGGTCTCTTGGGAAATCCATCAAAGGTTAAAACTCTAGATTATACAAATTCCAAAAGGAAAGTCGTCATCGTGGATCTCTCTCTCACTTACCATATCCTCCCCTAAATATATTTATATAATTATATATATTTATTAATATATAAGTATATATAATTATAAATACAATGAATATATATTATTTAAACATATTTATTATAACTTGATAATTATTTAAATAAATATATTTATTTATAATTATGATTATAAAAAGTTATATTTATAAATATTTGTATATAAATACAAATATATTTATATTTATATATATATTTATATAACTATATATATTTATTATTAAAATATATTTAGTATAATTTTATAATTATTTAAATATATATATATATATAATTTCATTAATATATTTTTTAAAACATTATATATATATTTTAATTATTGAAGCCAATGAGGTGCATATTGGTTGGATATTCTTTCCCTTGTAGCATATGAGGTCATGAGATCAATTACCAGACACAAAAATATTCTTGGGGGTTATTTGGAGTGGGTGTTATGTGATGGATCACTTAACCTATTAACTTGTGTGGAAGACTGTAGCGGTGTGATGATGTGTATCAACAGGGATGAATGAAGGTTGTGGTCTTCAATGGGAAGAGAATTTGGTGATGATGATGTGACAAATCTAGGGATAGTACGTGTAGAATTTGTGTGGTGATAGTGTGGGGACACACAATGTAGGAAATGCTCAATGATCCTCATCCTTGGTTGATCCCAGTCAAGATGCAGTTTATGGGGGCAACGTCGGGACTCTACTACAAGGGTTCCATAAGGCTTTAACTAGTTTTTGGAAAGGACGACACCAACTCGAGCTTCATTTGGATGATGGTGGGAAGTGATGCATTGAGAATGGTAGTGGGTGGGATGCTGTCTGGCGATGGACCGATGAAAGATGGTGGTGCAGAGGTCCCTGATGACCAGTGAAGTTGGATGACAAGTAACGATGGGTGAGCTACTATTAAAGTGGATACTCGGTGATTGTAGCTAAAAACTGGGAATGGCGATTCAATTTGGTGGTGGCTTCCATGGTATAAGGGGTTTATCATGGTAGTCAAGGATGAAAAAGTGCATCGCTTTATCCACGACGGAAGTAGAGTACATTGCTGCTTCGAATGCTGACAAGGAGATGTTGTGGCTAAAGCCTTTTCTATAGGAGCTCATATTTATCCAGAAAAAGTACATGTTTCATTGTGATAGCGAAAGTGCTTTAGACTTGAGAAATAATTCCATGTACCATTTCCGGATGAAGCACATCGACATTCTCTATCATTGGATTAGCGAAGTGATGGATTGACACCTGCTGAGACTTGTGAAGGTCCACTAAAAGGAGAACCAGACAGATATGTTGAAAAAGGTGGTTGCTGAGGAGAAGCTAGACCTTTGAATATGATTCAGGGGATTGCAGCTAGAGGGGGATAATTTATGGAAATATCCAGATTCTAACCACCATTGTTGTGAAAGGTGGATGGTACACTAACTCCACCTAATATCATTGTAGGTGGAATCCATGAAGGAAAACCATGGGAGAAGTCCTTGGTAGGTAAGGGATTGGCGGGAGTTGTGTCAAAGATGAAACATACCACCATAGATATATAAGGAATCCTTTGGGAGATTCCTTCATCATAAATTGGAACCAAGAGGTGCTTAATTTGTCTAGGAGAGCCTTGAGAGATCCATGTATGATATTGAGAGGTTTAGGGAGAAGTTTTGTAAGCTTTGTTCATTGTGAAATGAACCCCATTTTATTCAAATTTTTCTTCCTCCATTATATATATTTGTGATCAGCGAATCCAAATAGTGTTATTAGAGGGATTTTCAGTACAACAATGACGAGAAGTAGAGATTTTCCAATGACCAAAAAATTGAATTTGCTTGGAATTCTGTTTTGAAGGAAGATTCTAAAAGCTCATGGTAAGATGATTCCAAAGGTGAAAACGATGTTGAAAACAAATCCAAGATGATATCCATAGACTCAGTGAATGTTTGGTCAAAACTTGAGTGCTAAATTACCCCCTTGCCAAAGAAGAAGGTACTGTTCCAGTGCGAGTTACTTTTTCAGCAAGTTTCCAGTAGCTAGTCTAACGTTCCACATCAGCACTAGGTTATCGCCACGTCAATTCCACATCATCATTTGATCTCGGTCTTTGATAATATTTTGATCATATCTTGATCAATCAGTGTCCGATTTCGATGATCCAAGAATCAATTCCACCATTTTCTATTATTCTGAGAAAAAAAAGGTGAGCTCCATTTTTCATGATTCTACCCCTATTTTTTAAGAATTAAAATTTAATGGAAAAATTGTCCCTAGGAGGGATTATCATGATGAATTCTTTGAAAAACTCTATTTGGATGTCTCGAATGGAAGATATAACAATGCTAAGGATATTTTTGACCATATTGATAATGATGGAGTCAGCCCCGATTCCACCAAGGAAGCAAAGTGAATAAAGCTGAACAAGAAGACGATCGGTCAAATACACAAATGGATCAATCACAACATTTACCACCATGTTTCTTAAGAGACTGGTGCATACAAACTTTGTATAATGTTTGAAAATACATAAAAGTCAAAGACCACTTGAAATAAGATCCTCTTTTTGAAGCAGTTGATGAATCTTCGACTACAGAGAGGAAGCTCCATAGCTGAACACACTAGTGAGTTCCAAAGCCTGGAGAACTAGTTAGTGGCTTCTGGTATGAGAGCAAATGATGAAGAATAGGAGAACCACTTACTCTACACAGTTCCCTATAGATGGGATATTCATGTCCTCTCACTCAACAACTTGGCACTCAGAGGAAAACATACCATGGAGATGGTAAAGGAAGAACTGTTTAATGAGGAGGCTCGAAGGAAGGATGAAAGTTACAATGAGGCACAAACACTCATTCTGGAGAAGTGAGGGAGAAAAAAAGGAGGAGTTCATGGGGAAGGAACCAGAGGCCGATGCAAGAATAGAGGAAAGTACATATATGGGAGGATACCAACATATAAATGCTACTATTATGGCATGGAGGGACATATAAAGAAGAGCAGCCAAAGGTTGCTGCAAGAAAAGTGTCAAAGTAGCAACCAACAAAGAATAAATGGAGACACACATGTGAGACTCACTAGAGAAATTATTCTTTAATCCAAATATGAATAAGAGACATGCTATGATACATCAAGTCAAGAAATAGAATGGGTGGTCGATACTACAAAATCATACCACATCATTCTACATTGTGAGTATTTATTGACTTATTAAACTGGCGAATTTGGTGCAGTCAAGATGATGAATACCAGTTTAGCGGAGACTGTTAGAATGGGTGATATACAAGTCAAGAAAAAAATTTGATACACTATCACCCTGAAGGAAGTTCAGCATATTCCAAGCCTTCGACTCAACCTGTTATTAGGTATATCCTTTGATCGATAAGGATATGAAAAAATATTCAATAATGGAGCATGGAAGATGAAGAAAGGAGCCATCGTCATTTCCCGAGGACACATATGCGGTACATTTTTAAAAACTCATGTGAAGATATGTGCAGATAGCCAAAACACAGCATAAGGAGAAACATATTACAATATGTGGCATATGAGACTTGGCCACATGAGTGAAAAAAGTTATCTACCCTGATGAAGAATAAGTACATCAGTATTGACAAGGATGCATCACTTGATCCTTATAAATACTACTTGTATGTGAAGCAAAATAGGGCCTCATTCAATACTACTTCATCAAGGAGATCAGAGTTGTTGGATCTAGTGCACTCTGATGTATTCTGTCCCATGGAGGTGGATTCACTCAGAGGTAACAAATATTTCTTATCCTATATTGATGACGAATATCGATGTTTCTGGGTGTTCTTCTTGGGTAAAAAGGACCAAGGACTAGACTACTTCAAAATGTTCCACATCAGAGTAGAGTGTGGAACTGCAAAGAAGTTGAAGTGTCTTCCTTCAAACAATGGAGGATAGTACACATCAAGAGAATTAGATTCCTATTGTAGGAGTCAGTGCATCCAACATGAGAGGATGGTACCTCACACGCCACAACACAATGGAGTTGTAGAAAGGATGAACAGAACCATCCCGGAGAAGGTTAGATGCAAGATGAGTTTGGATAAATCCCTTAATGCATTCTAAAGAGAAGATGCTCTTGTTTCTTGCTACGTCATCAATAGATCGCCATCGATCCCATTGAATTTTGAGATTTTATAGAACAGATGGTCCAATAAACATCCCTCTTACTCTTATTTATGAGTATTTGTATGTTTGACATTAACACATGTATCCATAGAGCTCAGGAAGAAGCCAAATGAGAGATCTACTTCATGAATTTTCATTGGATATGGGGATGAGGATATTGGATAAAAGCTTTGGGACCCGAAGGAGAATAAGGTGATCAGAAGTAGAGATGTTGTGTTCCATGAGAACTAAATTATTGAGGACATTAAAAATACTAGAATTTCTTGAAGGGAAAGTGTCGAGGTCTCAATTCATGATCCAAAACCTATTCCAGCACCACATATCAATGAAGAGGATGAGGTGCAAGAAGACTCATCGATAGCGGACTAGGAGGTAGTGGAGGAGGATATTGAGCTGGGGGAGACTCAATTGTCTATATATGAAGTTGTAGAACCATCATAGGAGCTAGGTGATTTTGTGACTCCAAAACCTAACATTTCATATGTTTGAAGATATTCATGAGGAAGGATTATATCATCAAAATATTTAGAGTTAGAGTACCTTTTTCTAATTGATGAGGGGGATATAGAAAGATACATAGAAGTAGTGTATCATAATGAAAAACTAAAGTGGCTGCATGCAATGGAGGATTAGATGGAGTATTTGATGAAGAACCAAACATACGATTTAGTGGAATTACCCTAAGGTAAAAAGGTACTAACGAACAAATGGGTGTTCAGACTAAAGAAGGATGGCAGGAAAGAGAAGGCCAAGCACTAAGATTAGTTAGTTGTCAAGGGATTCCTTCAGATGAAAGGAGTTGACTTTGACGAGATCTTTTCATCTGTGGTGAAGATGGATTCAATCTAAATCATTTCGAGATTGGTGGATAGCTTGGACTTGGAGCGTGAACAGATGGGACGTAAAGACAAATTATCTTCACGGTGACCTCTCTGAGGAGATCTATATAAAAAATCCTGAAGGACTTGAGGTTTCTAGACAAGAAAAACTCATCTTCAAATTGAATAATAGATCGTACGGAGTAAAACAGGCTCCCAGATAGTGGTACAAGTATTTTGACTCATTCATGGTAAGTCAGGGCTACAAGCAGACATAGGCGGACCAATGTGTCTACATATAAATATTTCATGATATTAACTTTTTTTTACCTTATACTTCATGTTTATGACATGTTGATCATTGGGAAGGATGTGATGAAGATTAGCTAGTTGAAAAATGGGCAATCCAAGTCTTTTGATATGAAGGAATTGGGTCTAGCTCAATAGATTTTAGGGATGCAGATCATTCATGATAGAAATTGGAAGTTGTTATGGATATCTCATGAGAGGTATGTTGAATGTGTTCTGAAACGTTTCAACATAGAAAAAGCTGAACCAATGAGCATTCCTCTCACTATCCATTTAAAGCTGAGCAAGAGTTCATGACCGTCATACATGGAAGAAATAAACGTGATGAAGATGATACCATACTTGTTAGTAGTTGGAATCTTTAGGTACACTATGGTGAATACAAGACCTGACATTACCCATGCGATGGAAATCGCGACCCCGTTTCTTTACAATCTCAGGAAGCAACATTGGGATGTAGAAAAATGGATTCTAAGGCATATGAAAGGTACTCCAAAGATATTTTTGTGCTATGGGGGAGATTAAACTCTCTTAGAGGGATTTATAGATGAAAATATGGACAAAGATCCTAATAGTAGGAAATCTACATTGGGATACATCTATACTTTTGTAGGAGGAGTTGTATAATGGCAGTCATGGCTGCAAAAGTGCACCGCTTTATCCACAACAAAAGCAGAGTACAATGATTTTTTGAAAGTTGGGAAGGAGATGTTGTGGATACGCCTTTTTCTCCAGGAGAAAAGATTCATCAAAGAAGAGTATATGGTTCATTGCGATAGAACAAGTTACTTAGACTTTAGAAAGAACTCTATGTACAATTCTTGAATGAAGAACGTCGACATTTGTTATCATTGGATACAAAAAGTGATGGATAGGTAGCTACTGAAACCTATGAATATATACACAAAGGAGAACTCGAATGATATGTTAACAACGATGGTTTCTTGGGAGAATCTAGAACTTTAAAGATCCTCCAATATATTGAATTTGGAGGGGGATAACTAAGGAAAATATCATGTTGTTACCCACCATTATTTTCAAAGGTGGCTGGTGCACCAACTCCACCTAATATCATTGTAGTTGGTAGCCATGGAGGAAGTCCTTAGTAGGTGGTAACCATGGGAGAAGTCCTTGGTAGGTAAGGGATTGGTGGGAGTAGTGTCAAATTTGACACACCCCACCATAGCTATATAAGGAAGCCTTAGGGAGCTTGCTTTATCATGAATTGGATTCAATAAGTTCTTAGAGAATTCAGGAGATCCTTGAGAGCTCCATGTGAGATATTGAGAGGTGTATTAAAAAGTTTTTTAAGATTTGTTCATTGTGAAGTAAATCCCATTTTCTTCCAATTTGTTTGCCTCCATTATCTTTATTTGTGATCAGTGAATTGCATTAGGGTTGTCGTGTTTTGGGTGGTGGATTGATGACAGAGGGTTGTGACAGTGTGCGTATTTATGAATGATATTAGTGAAGCCCCACTCAATGGTGAGGGTGGAGGTTTTGTGGTCGTCTATCACACTTCTAAGGATTCTGATGAGATGATGGTATAGTGGGGACTTCCCATCATTGGTTTGCAGGGGAAACCCATTCGATGGTGAAGACAAGTAATGTGGTGACAATGGGTGCTATGGGTCATGATCCATTATATGCAATATGACTTTGGGTTTGATATGTATGGGGTCTTTAGGCCTAATATAGAGTAAATAAATAAGGGGCTTGATGGTTAGGTTATTCCTTAAGGGGGATATGACCTACCCATTCAACCCATGGGTGTGTGGCATGTGTGTGTTTTGTTGTACATATACCCGAATCAAATAAAATATATTGAATTATTAAAAATTATATATTATTATATTATATTTATATTAATTATTAACATGAATTTTTTAATTAATGTATATAAATAAATTTTTTTTTGAATATAAATATGATAAATAAATATATTTTTTTATTTTTTTTGTTAAAATTTATTTTCAGTTCTAAGAATAGTACGGATAACAATCCACCTTTATAGTGCTAAAAAAATTCTAATAAAGGGTAACCATTATCAACGTTTTTTTAGCACTGATAATAGTAGGTGCTACATATGCACTGATCTAGGGTAGTTCACCAAAGGTACTACCATTATGGCCAAAACCTACACAAAATTCTATGAATAATAGATTCAAATTCATACATAAATAATTGTTGAATATAATGTTTCATATTATTCTTCCAAAGTTAAAAGTTATTTCCGTCAAAAGATTAAAATCCATTTGTAATGTACTACTACCAAAACTTCCACAAAGAGAAGAAATTCCCCAAGATTAACCTTCATCTCTAATACCACTTATTAGCCCTAGTAGGTTAAATTATATGGGGGAGGGGGGAGGATCTAAATCCAAATATGGTGGATTAAAACAATACCCCTTATGATTTCCCTTTTTATATGAAAGAAAACCTATAAATCAAACATTATTAAAACTTTACAATATTTAGTAAAGAACATATCCTCAGTTCAAAAACGTCACCATGGTCATGCAACCAATGCCATGAGTCCACCTGATTTACATGAGAATATTACAGATTTGTTTGATAATCCTTTATTTTCTCTAAATATTTGTAAAATATTATATAATAGACTTCAAACTCTTCCAAATCCATTGATTCAAGAATAACCCATGTATTTACCACCATAGTACTTTGTCAACATGATTTGTGAACAAACACAACCCAAAATCTCTGACAGGTCAACTAGAGGTATTTTTAAAAACAATATTTCCTAGATCCTCATTAGTTATTGCTCCATTTACAAACACCCATAGAGAAGATCATGACTCTATCTAGTATATATCTTAACCTAGATAATTAATTAATGCATGAAACCTATATAGAATAAAAATAACAATGTACTTTCTTAATTATGATACCCAAAGACATTATTTATTTCTCCTCTCCACCGAGGTTATATCATGATTCCCAAGGTTGTCCTAGTTGTTGAATCAAAATCTAAATCTAACCACTAAACCAAAACCTAGCTTGAAGGTTGTATGCCTACTTATTTTATCCCAAACTAGAAAAAAAATCAACATTAAGGAGGAAAATACTCTCTAATCACATCCATTGATATCACTCCCCATCGAGGATCATTAAAACAAGTGGATACATTCTGAAATATAGACTTAGCCAAAAAAAATATCACCTGGACTATCTTCCATCTAGACCATTAAGGTTAATCAATAGGGAACTCCTAGAATAAACCAAGGTTTCCAAAACCTCATTAATAGTGTTAAAAATTTCCCTAAGGATAAATATAACTGTCTCACCATGTCCCAAAACATCCCAAGGTTATCCTATGACTTGATCACACATAATGCCTGATCACTCACAAATCATAACTTGAATACATTGAATCATCTTGATGTAGTCAAGGATACTAAGAGTTCTAGACTTTGTCACCATCTGGGTACCTCTCATATCCCCTAATATAAAGCCATCATGAATCCCACCAGATATCCTAGTCTAGTATAAATAACCCATCACCCACAATATGATTTATTCATTTATTATTATGAAATTATGCTTGAAAAATAAATTATAGATAACATATAAGGTAACTATAAATAAAGAGGTATCACATTAGACCACATAATTTTTAAAAGTAGGGTACCCCCCTCACAAGTTCAAACCATCCAAACCATTTTTTAAGGACATATTTTTTCCTTAAAAATATAACAGAAAATATTATTTCATAAACAAAATTAAAAATTCATCACATATCACTTCACTCACATAGGGACCTAAACAAAAATTCTGTGTAATTCCTTTTGGAAAACCAATCCATTTTTTTTAGAATACCATTTCAAAAAAAAATTATTTATAAAATATTCATTTTTTCCTTTATAAATTCCATTCCAAAACTAAATTCCTTTTAAAATTAAATTATAAAATTAAAACCATTTTCCTTTAGAAAAATGAGCCAAAGACCAGAGAACACCTCCATAAAAATACCTAAATGGGACACTAACACATGTTAAACTATGGTTCCACAAAATGAACCATTTAATAAGCTATATGGTCCTTTGGTGACTATTTGGTTGGTACGAGATCATATCACTTATAGAGCTATCACACACCATGGCGTATGGTCACAATCATAATAATAATGGCACATGAGTATAAAATAACTGGTATAAATGTCTACATAATCTAGATAATCACTATTCTCAATGCATAAAGTGCATTGACCTTATTCACATGATCCAATTAATCATCCAAACTCATACCAACCACTTTTAACTCCAAATAGAACTTTCCACAAGAATAATTACAAAAATTACATAAGTATATCATTTTAAATTAAAATCCCTACTAGAAAAAATTGTCATAAAACTCATTAGAAAGCACGATGACACCAAATATCTAAGAAATAATGTGCCTTCCACTCTTGACACACACCTAGGCATATGAACCAAAAATTACCTAATTATAACACCCAAATTGATGGTCAATTTATTACAGTTTCATCAAATACCCTAAACAAATTCATTATTCATCTTAACCCATCCAAAACAGAATGAAACGATGAGATGACATCCTTATCATGTATATTCTAAACATTGCACATGAAAACCATATGAAACAATGTGATTATGCCATGATTTAGTGAAATAACACTTCTAATACCTAGAATAATTCACTCAAATCATAGAATAAGGAAGATAAGGAATAAGAAAACTAGAAGAAAAAGATATTACCAATTTTTGGAATGATGGAATAATATCGACACACTTAAATCATATAGAAATAATGGGGAAAAAGGGAGAGAAAATGGGTGTGAATCATTCTCTCCTATAGTTGGAAGAAGATTCACTCACTGAGTAGGGGTTTTAAATTAAAAAGGATAAATACCCATTTTATCCTTTTTTTAACAAGAGTGTAATGGATAATGAGAAGTTAGATTAATCTCAATAGAATCTCAGTGGCATGGGTAGTGGGACAAACACACCATATAACCCATAAAACTTATGGTGGGATACTTTTGAGAGTTCACCAAGGACTAAAAACACCCAACAAATCTCAGTTGTCCCTAATTGTGAAGAAAACCCTCTACATGACTTCTCCATGAGCTATTAAAAGTAAAAAACATCTATTTAAACTCTTTAATGACATATAAAAAACCTCCAACTCAATCAATTATAAAAATATAAAATTCGCAAGATCACAAAATCAACTAAAGTTTGTAATCCCTCTCATTCCAAGAACACAAAAAGGTGAAAGTAATTACACATTTCATGACAATTATGATCCTCAAGAAACCAATCTCATAAATAAATAATAAATCATGACCTATACCGATCACTATTTCACTACCAAAACACTACCTTCCATCCTAAAATTATATCTATGTTCACATATGTTGATCCAATAGGATCGATGTAGAAACCTTGAGTGGGGTGAATTAGTGTAGCATCTATTTTACCAATTTAATATCTTTCACCTTTATAATTCTTCTCCTGTTAGGGTGAATGGATATCACTCTCATCTCTCAAACTTAAGCTGTATACTTGAAATGAAGACATGTAAGGAAAATTCCAAGACACACATATTTTAATGAGGTTAATTTATAATGTGTGATCTATTACTCATTGTATAGTAGTTATTATCCTATACAACTGACTAATATTTTATTATCATGAAATAATAAAGGTCAATGGGATGACCTCAAAACCTTTATCATAGAACCAAATCGATTAAATACACAACTATAACTAGCACAATAAGCACTAACATTATCTCTTCTTAGTTCCAGAAACCAACGAGTACCACTCTTACAAATACCATATTTGGTTGTAACCTCATGAAGTGTAATCAAAATTTTATGCACAATTATCTTCTTAGGATGGATAGATTATGATTTCTTTCCTCAATGGTGAAACAATGGCTACCTCTCTTGAAAAATAATCTCTTGGGATGTCTCATTTCTCTATATTTATAAAATAATAATAAAAATATTGCCTATTTTGTTTTCATACATAATAATCACGTTAGGTTTTATTAATTATTCTTTAAGGATTTCAACATATGTAATGATCAATGGTATAAGAATTGGACTCTCTATCTTCTCTTCTTCTTATTTTAAAATGCAATAAAGGGAATATGTTATAGCAGTGATGTAACTATCTCACTCAATTATATTTTTATTCTTATTCTTTCTAAATAAATATGATATATAGAAGTAGATTCATGTTAGTTTCTTTCTCCTATCCCAAAAATATAATAATATTTAACAAAATAGTAGCATTCTATGATCTATTCACTCGTTATTCTCTTCCATTATTCTTATTATTTGTGATCTAAAAAAAATCACATGAATATTATTTTTCCAAATTCAAACTATTGAAAATAGAAACCTCTATAAAATCTATACATCATGATTGTAATGACCCAAACTTTTCAATTATATTTTTTTCCTAATTTTGTGTGTTATTTTATACTCAATAAAACTATATCCTATAATTAATGAAGTGGGTATAATTAAAATGATACTGTTGGGTTTTGACTGTTATATGACCATTGGTCAATATGACCATTGAAAACTATAATCTTAACATTGTGTTTTTATAAATATGGTCTCTTCGTTAATTAATACAGAAAGAAGATTGAATGGCCTCATCCAGTTGACCCGAGCCATATGAAGCCGTTCTATCGGAGCTTGGGAAGGAGGTAGCATCACCAGCTTTGTTCTGGACCATGCCCAAGCCTAACTTCAACGTATGAAGCTTGAATTGAATCATCTAAGGGAGAAGTTAAAGATGATAGAAATCACCACTCGGGCAATGTTGTCCGAGCCAGTCCAAGATTCTATCACCATAGCACACCTTATACTTAGGTCCTATGTCGGTGTTATAAGAGGCTATGTAATGAGAGCTTAGCTGCTTTGTGTAATCCTTTTATATAAATAAAATTGTTATTTCTTCTTGTGGAAAATTTTGTAAATTTCAAATATTCGGATAAATATAGGATGTGTATTATTGATGAATTTAGGAAAAAAGGGGTATTTTAAAATATTTTTGTATTCATTAAATAATTAATAATGTGAAATGATTTTCAAAAAATGGTCTTCTACAGTTGTGATCAATGAGAAATTTTGAGTCTAATAAGATCAACATGGTTTTTAGTGAATAGTAAAGTACGAATAGTAACATACCCTTATCAATAGTAATGAATAGAAATGAATAGTAATTTGACCAAAAAAATAGAAACTTAACTCATGAATGTATAAATACATTTTAGACATCTTAAAAGTGAAAAAACGATCATAGTTTATGTTTTGGTATTTTTGTACGCCATAAATTTTTTATTTACAATTTTATAATTAATTTAACAATTTATAATGGAAATGTATTTTCATAAAATTTAATCATAAATTTTTACTTTATTGTCTTATGGGTATAAGATATTTTTTGGGTACGTTGATTACTTTTTAAGGTGTTACAAAATGAGTTATAGTTTAAAAGTTATATTTTTGGAATAAATAATGATTTTATTTAAAAAATAAATTAAAAATATTTAGAAAATTATTTTCATAAAATGGAATTCATTTTTTAATTCAAAGCATCGATATTAGGTTAGGGTGAATTTTTGGTATTTTTCTGAAATAGTTGAATTATCGGTGAATATTAAAAATGCAGTTTTGAGTTTCGGGTGTTTAATGACATCATTAATGATGTAAGCTTTCTAGTAGACTTATGAATAGTGTGATATGATATGAGGTGTCCCAAGTGGCCAATACCGTGGTCAAATACCATGGGAAATCCCATGGTTTTGCAAAAACCACCGATGAGGTGTCCCTTGGAAATTAATAATTTTTTCACTCACTTTTCCTATAAATACCAAGCCATTTCCCTCATTCATTTGATTACAAAATCATCCTCAATGATGTTCTGGTCTCCTTACCTCCCAAGGAGTCCTTCCAAGTTTCCCTAAATCCTCCCAAGGTCCTAACCTTCAAGCTTTCGAAGTTACTCTTCAAGGTAAGTGATCCTTTCACCCTCCTCTTTTAAAGCCATAACTTCTATTCTGTTGTGTATTCTTGTTTCCATCTCTTTATGTTGAGGGTATGTTATTATATGTTCTCATTACTGTCCATTTAATGTCTATTTGTTGAGAGACCCTTTTTTCTCTCATCAATTTATTTTTCTAAATTTTTAGGTGACACCGTTAGGCTGATGAAATTTTTGTAAAAGATATCGCATCTTCTCTTTTCCTTCAAGTTTCATTTTCATTTGGTATTTAATTCAAATATCCATAACATGATATTATTTATTTTTATTCTATACCTATAATTTCTTATGAGTTATTTATGAGTGGGTGACTCTTGTCCCCTCTCTTTTCAATGTTTTCTAAAACCATTTTATACAGCCGTTATGCTGTAGAATTTTCACCTCAAAATCTCTCTCTTTTTCTCAAGAAATTATCTTGTATTATGTCGCGACCTGTCCTCGGGGCCCGTTCTGTGACTACCCCAAGCCCGCCTTCTATAGGCCAGGGGTTGGAGACTAGCACCAAGGCGTAAATCCAAACAAAAAGGGAAGGCATTTCCTTTAAAAGTAAACAAACACCACAGAGTAAGCAAGAAGAAGTAAACACTAAGTAAAATAGGGATACAAAAGTAAGTGCGGAAAAGTAAGTGGGCCAGAATACAAACCCAAACTGAAAGTAAAGTACAACTAAAACAGGGAGTACAACAACTGAAAAGTAAAGCCGCAATGTCGAGCTTTCCACTGGTAGTCCCACCTGAAGGGTGGGTACATATAGCCTACACAGCTCCTCGTGTCCAGCCGTCCGCTCTGAGTACGTCCCGTCCAGTGGTCCACCTCCAGGTACCGACCTGCTCCGCAAACCTCAACCACGATCAGCGCTGTCCGTCGTCTGCAACCAACACAACGTAGTGCGGGCATAGCCCATGCAGGGGTGAGTATACGCTACTCAGTAGGGACCCCGAGACCCCCGAAGGACTCCCAGAATCCACAAAGGATAATCCACAAAGGAAAGATACAATCACGGAGTAACATCCGACACTACTTAGGTATATGCCCATACATATACCTAAGTTATCAATTCCAGTTCGGCTCCAACATCCGAGCCCAAGTTCAATCACATCCACAAAGGATAGCACAACACAATCCACATAGGAAAGCAAATCAAGATTCAGCTCACACAGGTATACTTCTTCGTATGACGATTGAGATAGTCAGATGTAGCCACTAATTCATCTAAGCCGTCGGACCCACACATGATCGATATGTACTAACTCCCGCAATGACCCACAAAGGATCGATAGGTACTAACCCCCGCAATGACCCACAAAGGATTGATAGTTACTAACCCCCACAATGACCCACACAGGATCGGACCCACACAGGATCTGTAGGCGTTGTCCCACACAGGACCGCTGAGCGCTGACCCACACAGGATATGACCCACACAGGATCGGTAGCACTGATCGATGTAGGATCGCTGAGTGCTGTAGTCATCACTGTCGAATCCACGGAGGATTTCTGTACAGTCGTCGCAGTCGTAGCCAGCTCTAGGGTTCCCGCACACAGCAGGCTCGTTCGGGAGGGTCCGATACACGAGCCGAGGGGCTGATACATCAACTGACACGTAGTCTGAATTTTATGTATCCAAAAGTTCTGTATTGACAACAGGAACTCAACGCCATAGAACGCGCGTCAATCGGACGCCCGGTCTGAGAGTTATTGGCTTTTTCGTCCTAGGGGCCCGGTTGGTTTTTAAGTCAAAACCAACCCGACCCTACTCCAACTGCATCCAAACCTTGAGTGGATTAATCCAAAAGGTCCGTATCACTAAGAGGAATCCATAAAAGTTGACATCACACCAATCGGACATCCGGAGCTCAAGTTATAAGCGTTTCCGCTCCGAGGGCCCGGTTGGTTTCGTGTACGAACCAACCCGGCCGAACCCAAAGTTCTCCGAAACCATGAGTGTAATACACTGAAACGACGGTCTCGATCCAAGGATCGCATCGCAGCTGACGGTGCATCGATCGGAGGTCCGTATCCCAGGTTATGGGCAGAAGACCGAAAGAGGTCGGAAGTGGGGGTTTCGGGCCGGACCGATCCAGCCCGAGACCCCCTGGGTCAGCCCGAACCGGTTCAACCCAACTCGGGTCCGGGTCCGGCATGCTTGGGTGCGGCCCGGCCTGGGCACGGATCGGCCTTGCGGTCCAGCTTGGCGGCTCGGCCCGGCGCGCAGGCGGTGTCCAGGTGCGGCCGAGCGTTTGGGGGCGGGGGCCGCGCTGCCCCCCCTGTGTGAAACCGCATCCCCCATGAGGGGGGCCACTCCTGCTGGCCAGCCGGGGGTTACGACCCCGAGCGTTTCCCCATGACCGGTCGGCCCGCACCGGCCGACCGGCTGCTGCCGCCACGGGACCAGGGCGGTCTCGTCCCCCTGCTCTGATACCGGCGGCCCGTAACCGGCCGCCGGTCCCTGCTCCGCCGCGGCCTGAGCCGCGACCTCGGTCCTTCTGGCGCGGCCCGACGGCGCCGTGCCCCTTCACCGCGGCCCCGCTCTGGCCGTGGTGTCTTCGAGGTTCCTTCGAGGATCTCCAGCGCGGCGTGACGGCGCCACGCCTTTGTTTGACTTCAACGGTGCGGCGCGATGGCACCATGCTTCTTCGCCCAAATCTCATAGCTTCCGCGCGGTGCAACGGCACCGCGCCACCTCACACGTGCTGCAAAAAAACCAAACAAACAAGGGGGGGGGGTCGGCCATGTTCGTGCGGTCCGACCTCCTTCCATTATTGCGATATCAGATAGCTCAAATTAAAAAGAAGAAAGCGACGAAAGTAATCATGAACAAACAATTAAAATAAACCCCTACCTCGAGCGTAGTCGTCGAACGTGGTTTTCTCGGAAAGGGACGTCGCAGAAAGAAGGAGGATCGTCATGTCGCGGAGGAACGATGTCTCCCTTCCTTTGACACGGAAACAAGGAACGATGTGATGCGCATCGGTTCGTCGATCTCCGAGGAAGGCGTCTCTCACCTTCGTCCGTTGTCGGAGGTCGGCGTTCTTCGTGTTCTTCATCGAGGAGGAAGAACTTCAAGATCTTGAGCAAATTCTTCCAATCCCCACAAAACCCAAAAACTCTAATAAAATAAGAGTTTGTCTTATTTTATTTCTCAAGCCATGCGTTTTCAAATTCAAAAACGAAACTATCAATTAAATGAATTAATTGCAACGTTTAAACCGCCCAAATGAATAGAGGCGTTTCATAAACAGAAAAACGCAAGGGTTGACTTCCACTTAATAGGGGTGTGGGTGCGCTACCTTATTAAAGGAGGGGGTTTAGGAAGAAAAGAAACGGTGGGTCTCATGTGGGTCCCACCTCACAAATATCCTACCTAGTGGGTAGGATATTGTGGGTCCCACTTCATCCACTTAGCTTAGGTTAAACAAAAATAAAATAAAATTGGTTTCACCACTTTTATTTTATTCCTTTACTTAACCCCAAAATTTAAAAACCACACCCGAGAAAAAGAAACTCCGGAAAAGGTGTTTCTAAGTAATTACCGGCGCTGCGATTCCATCGGTGTCCTCAGATTTCGATTCCGAGCACCGGTTCAAAATTTAGGAAAGCCCCCTCGTTCGTTCACTGAACGTACCTGAGCTAAACTTTGGAAAATGATTCTGGGCACACTGGGCCTCAGAATCAGGTGCCGTCAGAAACTGCATTCTTTTAAAATTCCCATGAAAATTAAAAAAAAAATTTCCTTGAATTTTACGGGCCTTTACCTCACTCCCACCTCGGGTCTTTACGTCTCCGTAAAGATACATCATAAACTAGGGAAACAAATGTGGGTACTAAGCACGCATCTGAGCCTCTCTCTCCCAAGTGCTCTCCTAGAGGTTCCTGTGCTGCCTTCTGATGCGCACTAGAGGAATCGACCATCCACGTAGGACCCGCTCCTGTCGATCCTCAATCTCCACCGGGACCTCCGCAAAAGTCGCCCCATCATCAATGTCCAGCTCCCCATGGACAATGATATGCGTCTGGTCGTGCACGTATCTCCTCAGTTGGGATACGTGGAAGACGTCGTGCACCCGGTGAAACTGAGGTGGTAGAGCTAGGCGATAAGCCCCCTCACCAATCTGGCTGAGGACCTGGAATGGTCCGATGAAGCGTGGAGACAACTTGCCGCCTCTGCCAAATCTCTGTAAGCCACGTCGAGGTGAGACCCGCAAGAAGACGTGGTCTCCATCCTCGAACTCCAATGGCCTCCGCCTCATGTCAGCATAAGACTTCTTCCGGCTCTGAGCTGTCCTCATCCGCTCCTGGATGAACTGGACCTTCTCTGTCGTGGCCTGGACCATCTTCGGTCCCACAAGTGCTGACTCCCCAGGGTCTGTCCAGTACAGAAGAGATCTGTAAGGTCGGCCGTACAACGCCTCGTATGGTTCCGTCCCGATGCTGGAGTGGTAGATATTGTTGTACGCGAACTCCACCAAGGGTATGTTGTTCTCTCAGTTGCGACCAAAGTCGAGGGCACATGTGCGGAGCATGTCCTCGAGAGTCTGAATGGTCCTCTCCATCTGACCATCTGTCTGAGGGTGAAAGGCGATGCTCAGACGTAGCTGCGTCCCGAACGCCTCCTGAAACCCCTTCCAATGTCGGGAAGTAAAGAGAACATCTTTATCGGAGATGATAGATGATGGCACACCATGAAGCCGTATAATCTCCTGAATGTAGAGATGTCCCAAGCTCTCCACTGATCCCTGATCTCTATTGGGTAAGAAGTGAGACGAGTTGGTGAGTCGGTCGACAATCACACAAATGGAGTTGTGACCTCTGGAAGTGCATGGAAGTCAAGTCACGAAGTCCATAGATATGCCATCCCACTTACACTCCGGGACCTCCAAGGGCTGTACCAAGCCTGCTGGTACCTGGTGCTCTGCCTTCACCTGCTGGAAGGTGAGGCATCGAGAAACGAACTCTGCCACAACATTCTTCATGCCCAGCCACCAGTGTTGTCGTCTGAGATCCTGGTACATCTTCGCCACTCCTGGATGTCCCGCCAAAGGGGAAGTGTGAAACTCTCTCAGCACCTCCTCCCGTAAAGAAACTGGTACAGAGGTACGTCCTCTAAAAAGAACGTCGTGCTCTCCCCCTTAATAGAAACCATCAGGTGCCTGTCCTAAGGATATCTGCGCACGTCACGTCTCACAGTCGGCGTCACCACGCTGTGACTCTCTGACCCACTGTAGTAGTGTAGGAGTGACTGTGAGTGACTGAAGAAAGGCTGATCCATCTCTATCTATGAAGGATATTTGCAAAGCGTCTAGCTGCTCTATCGCCTCCCCAAGTATCTGAATGCTCGTCCTCCTGCTGAGAGCATAAGCTACCACGTTCCCCTTTCTAGGAGTATAGACTATCTCAAAGTCATAGTCTTGGAGGAACTCGAGCCATCGCCACTGTCTCAGTTTCAGGTCTTTCTATGAGAAGATGTACCTGAGACTCTGATGGTCAGAATAGACTATAAAGCGCTCACCCATCAGATAGTGTCACCACATCTTCAGTGCTAAGACCACTGCTGCTAACTCCAGTTCATGGGTAGTGTAGTTCTGTTCAAGCTGCCTCAACTGACGTGATCCATAGGTGATCACAGCCCACTCCTGCATCAGGATACATCCGAGTCCAGTCCCTGATGTATCGCAGTAAACTACGTACCCAACTCCCTCCTCCGGTAGTCTCAAGATAGGCGTGCTGGTCAATCTCTGTCTCAGCTCTTGGAAGCTCTACTAACATCTATCTGACCACACAAAGGGTTTCCTCTTCTTCGTCAAAGCTAAGAGTGGTGCCGCAACTCTGGATAAGTCTGACACAAATCTCCGGTAGTATACAGCTAGTCCCAAGAAAATCCGCACCTCCATCACGCTCCTGGGTGGCTCCCAAGCTAGCACTGCGTCGATCTTCATAGGATCCACCGCAACTCCCGCCTCAGATATGACGTGTCCCAAGAAGTAGACCTTGCGTATCCAGAACTGACACTTCGAGAGATTTCCATAAAGCTGGTTCTCTCGGAGTGTGTCTAGTACAACCCGCAAGTGGTAAGCGTGCTCGTCCTCAGTCGTCGAGTATATCAAAATGTCGTCGATGAAGACCATGACAAATCAATCGAGGTATGGCTGAAATATCCTATTCATGAGGCCCATGAACACTTCTGGAGCATTGATTATGCCGAATGGAATAACCAAGAACTCATAGTGGCCATACCAACATCTGAAGGACATCTTCTGCACGTCCTCATCCCGAACTCTGAGCTGATGATAGCATGATCTAAGGTCTATCTTTGAGAGCCACTGTGCTCCCTTGAGCTGATCAAAGAGGTTATCAATCCTCGGTAGTGGATACTTGTTCCTCACTATCACCTGGTTCCGGCGACGATAGTCGAAACAAAGTCGCAAGCTCCTGTCTGCCTTCTTGGCGAACAATATTGGGGAAGCCCATGGTGAAACACTGGGTCGGATGAATCCCTTGCCCTGTAAGTCCTCCAACTGTACCTGTAGCTCTCATAGCTTAGTGGGGGCCATCTGATACGCTGGGGTGGATATCGAGGCTGTCCCGGGGTACAGATAAATATAAAAGTCTACCTCTCTGTGAGGAGTTAGTCCTAGATTGTCATCGGGGAAAACGTCCGCATACTGATCCACCACTGCAGGAAAACCAGGACTCCGCATGTCAACTGCTCCTAGGAAGAGGCTAGCCAACTGATGAGTGATGGATTGTCCTCTCCTCTATGAGAGTCCATCCTGTGCTGCGAAGTCTCCCTTCTCGCCGGTGAAGGTGAACCTGCTCCCTTTGGTGCGTACACACTGCACTTTGCACCTAATACAGTCAATCTGAGCATGGACTGTAGATAACCAATCCATGCCCAAGATGACGCTGTAAGGCCTCGACGCTGCTACAAGAAGATCCCAGTCGAAGCTCTTGCCTCCTAGAGTAAGCTCACACTGCCGGCACCAGTGCATAATCGTCAAGTCTGCTTCCGTAGGAGTCTCTAGCTGTAAGGATCGAGCCAATGACTATATCAGAATCTCTGAGCTCCGAACAAGGGCGGAAACTATGAAAGAATGACTCGCTGTTGTGTCTATAAGAACTGCCGCAAGGGTGGAATAGAGACATATAGTACCTCGAATCATCTCGAGCGCGCCGTGGTCGTAGGCCTCCGCTGCCTGAAGCTGTGCTTGTCTCTGCCCGCCAGCTCCCTATGGTCGGGGTGGACCTCCTGGGCGTGGTGGTGGTAGAGCCTCAAAGCGTCTCCCACCACCTACTGCTCGGCCAGCTCCTCTGCCTCGTCTGCCTGCTCCCTACGGACCGCCACAGTCGACCCTCTGCCTCTGCTTGGGTGGTCCCTCAACCATCTGCTACTCCTCAGGACGATGGGTTGGGCAGTCACGAGCCATGTGGCCCTGCTCGCCGCATGCGTAGTACTGTCTACCTCTCGAATGACTGGCTCCATGCTGTGTGCCCCGCACCACTGAGCCGGTGTCCTGAGGTCGTCTGCCTGAGGGTCTGGTCTACCTGGACCCATGTCTCATCCGTCGACTACCTGCTGCAGAAGACTCTGCTATGTGCCACCATGTGGTAGGTCTCGCTACTGATGTAGGCTCAGCAAGGAAGCTCTCGATGAGAAGAGCTCGCTCCAGTACCCCTGCCTATGTCGGAATGCTGAGGGAGATCAACGATGCCCTGATCTCATGCATCAATCCCTGCTCAAAGGTCCAGGCCCGTAAGAATGGGTCTCGTACCATGTCCATCGAATTGCGCGAGAGATCTGTAAATCTCACCGAGTATTGGGCGATCGTCAAGCTACCCTTCCACAGCTGTAGAAGCTCCTGGATGCGCACCGCACGAAGGGTGGCTGGGACGAACTCCGAGCGGAAGAGGCTCTCAAAGTCTGTCCAGAGGAGAGATGCCTCGTCGTGCACCTGGAGCATCAAGATCCACCATCTGCCTACTACCGCGTGCAGGAGGCTCGCTGCAAGGATCAACATGAGGTCTACTGGTGTCCTCACTAACCTGAAAACTCGTACAACTACCTCCAGCCAATCCTCAGCTTCCTGAGGGTCCATCTCCCCGGGGAACCTGGGCGGTCGCTGACGCTGAAACTCGTGCAGTGCATTAAGGCGACGTGCATCGTCAGCGGTTGGGGCTGGTAGCATCGGTGGCTCGGCGGGTAGAGGTACCGCCGGTGCCTCTACTGTCAAAGGGCCCTGTACCGAGGCCTCATCGCTCGGTGGGCAGTCGTCCCTCACAACACTCGGAACCCTAGATGGATGCCATCGTGGGGACATCCTGAAAAGACACAGGTGTTCCACGGTCAAAAAATATACCTGGTGAGCTGACACAAAGTAATCACAAAGAAAACTTTAAACACACATGCAATCAATGCTTTCGTGCATTAAGTCGGAAATCAGAAGTCAGGGTCCTGGTGTACGGATACGTCGGCCGCTGCACCAACAATGGAATCCCTAGACTGATAAACACACTCAATACCCTCAACACTGTTGCTTCACATAGAAAAAGATTAGAGTCCTGAGTTCCACGGTAAAACTGAACCTGCCTCTGATACCAATTTGTCACAACCCGCCCTCGGGGCCCGTGCCGTGACTACCCCAAGCCCGCCTTCCATAGGCCAGGGGCTGGCGATTGGCACCAAGGCCTAAATTCCTGAAAAAGGGAAGACATGGCCTTTAAAAGTAAACAAACAACACAGAGTAAGAAAGCAGAAGTAAACACTAAGTAAAACTGGGATACAAAAGTAAGTTCGGAAAAGTAAGTGGGCCAGAATACAAACCCAAACTGAAAGTAAAGTACAACTGAAAAAGGGAGTACAACAACTGAAAAGTAAAGCTGCAACGTCGAGCTATCCACTGTAGTCCCACCTGAACAGTGGGTACATATAGCCTCCACAGCTCCTCGGGTCCAGCCGTCCGCTCCAAGTACGTCTCGTCCAGTGGTCCACCTCCAGGTACCAACCTTCTCCGCAAACCTCAACCACGATCCGCGCTGTCCGTCGTCTGCAACCAACACAATGTAATGCGGGCATAGCCCATGCAGGGGTGAGTATACGCTACTCAGTAGGGACCCCGAGACCCCCGAAGGTCTCCCAGAATCCAAAAAGGATAATCCATATAGGAAAGATACAATCACGAAGTAACATCTGACACTACTTAGGTACATGCCCATACATATACCTAAGTTATCAATTCCAGTTAGGCTTTAACATCCGAGCCCAAGTTCGATCACATCCACACAGGATAGCACAACACAATCCACGTAGGAAAGCAAATCAAGATTCAGCTCACACAGGTATACTTCTTCATATGACGATAGAGATGATCAGATGTAGCCACTGATTCATCTAAGCCATCAGACCCACACCAGATCGATAGGTACTAACCCAGAAATGACCCAAAATGGATCGATAGGTACTAACCCCCGCAATGACCCACAAAGGATTGATAGGTACTAACCCCCGCAATGACCCACAAAGGATAGATAGGTACTAACCCCCGCAATGACCCACACAGGATCGGACCCACACAGGATCTGTAGGCGCTGGCCCACACAGGACCGCTGAGCGCTGACCCACAGAGGATCCGACCCACACAGTATCGGTAGCACTGATCCACGTAGGATCACTGAGTCCTGTAGTCTTCGCCATCGAATCCACGGACAATTTCTGTACAGTCGTCATCGTCTTCGCAGTCGCAGCCAACTCTAGGGTTCCCGCACACAGCAGGCTCATTTGGGAGGGTCCGCTCCACGAGCCGAGGGGATGAAACATCAAATGACATGTAGTCCGAATTTTATGTACCCAAAAGTTCCGTATCGACAACAGGAACTCAACATCACAGATGACGCGTCAATCAGACGCCTGGTCTGAGAGTTATTGGCTTTTTCGTCCCAGGGGCCCGGTTGGTTTTTAAGTCAAAACCAACCCGACCATACTCCAACTGCGTCCAATCCTCGATCAGAGTAAGCCAAGAGGTCCATCTCATTAAGAGGAATCCATCAAATTAGATGGCACATCAATCGAACGTCTAGAGCTCAAGATATAAGCGTTTCCGCACTGAGGGCCCAGTTGGTTTCGTGTACGAACCAACCCGGCTGAATGCAAAGTTCTCCAAAACCTTGAGTGTAATAAACCGAAATGACCGTCTCGATCCACGGATCGCATCAGAGCTGACGGTGCATTGATCGGAGGTCCGTAGCCCAAGTTATGGATAGAAGACCGAAAGAGGTCCGGAAGTGGGGGTTTTGGGCCCGGACCGATCCGGCCTGAGACCCCCTGGGTCAGCCCGAACAGGGTCGACCCGACCCGGGTCCGGGTCCGGCCCACTTGGGCATAGCCTGGCCCGGCCTGGGCGCGACCCTACCTGGCGGTCCGGCTTGGCGGCTCGGCCCGGCGCGCTGGCGCTGGCCCGGTGGCTCGGCCAAAAGGGCCGAGCATTTGGGGGCGGGGGGCGCACTACCCCCCCTGTGTGAAACTGTGACCCCCATGAGGGGGGCCGCTCCTGCTAGCCAGCCGGGGGTTATGACCCCCGGCGTTTCCCCTTTAACAGGCCGGCCCGCACCGGTCGGCCGGCTGCTGCCGCCACGGGACCGGGGTGGTCCCGTCCCCTTGCTCCGACGCCGGAGACACGAAACCGGCCGCTGGTCCCTGCTCCACCATGACCTTGGTTTGTCTGGCACGGCACGACAACAACGCGCCCCTCCGCCGCGGCCCCGCTCCGGCCGCGGTGTCTTCGAGGTTCTCTGGCGCGGCGCGACGACACCGCCCCTTTGTTTGACTTCAACGGCACGGCGCGACGGCGCCGCCCTTCTTTGCCCAAATCTCATAGCTTCCGCGCGGTGCAACGGCACTGCGCCGCCTCACACGTGCCGCAACAAAATAAAACAAACAAGGGGGAGGAGGGTCGGCCGTGTTCATGCGGTCTGACCTCCTTCCGTTATTGCGATATTAGGCGGATCAAATTAAAAAGAAGAAAGCGACGGAAGTAATCACCAACAAACAATTAAAATAAACCCCTACCTCGAGCGTAGTCGTTGAATGAGGTTGTCTCGGAAAGGGACGTTGCGGAAAGAAGGCGGATCGCGCGTCGCGGAGGAACTATGTCTCCCTTCCTTTGACGCGGAATGAAGGAACGAGGTGATGCGCGTCGAGTCGTCGATCTCTGAGGAAGGCGTCTCTCACCGTTGTCCGTCTTCGGAGGTCGGCGTTCTTCGTGTTATTCGTCGAGGAGGATGAACTTCAAGATCTTGAGCAAATTCTCCCAAGCCCCACACAACCCAAAAACACTAATAAAATAAGAGTTTGTCTTATTTTATTTCTCAAGCCATGCGTTTTGAAATTCAGAAACGAAATAATCAATTAAATGAATTAATTGCAACATTTAAAACACCCAAATTAATAGAGGCGTTTCATAAATAGAAAAATGCAAGGGTTGACTTCCACTTAATAGGGGTGTGGGTGCTTTACCTTATTAAAGGAGGGGGTTTAGGAAGAAAAGAAACGGTGGGGCTTGTGTGGGTCCAACCTCACAAATATCTTATCTAGTGGGTAGGATATTGTGGGTCCCACTTCATCCACTTATCTTAGGTTAAACAAAAATAAAATAAAATTTGTTGTACCACATTTATTTTATTCCTTTACTTAACCCCAAAATTTAAAAATCACATCCGAGAAAACACAACTCCGGAAAAGGTGTTTCTAAGCAATTTCCAGCGCTGCGATTCCATCGGTGTCCTCGTATTTCGATTCCGAGCAATGGTTCAAAAGTTAGGAAAACCGGCTTGTTCGTTCACTGAACGTACCCGAGCTAAACTTTGGAAAATGATTCCAGGCACACCGGGCCTCGGAATCAGGTGCCGTCAGAAATTGCGTTCTTGTAAAATTCCCAAAAAAATTAAGAAAGAAAAATTTCCTTGAATTTTACGGGTCTTTACATATTATTTATTTGAATACCCAATTATATTTTCATATCCATGGGTATTCATCAATACATAAAACAGATCTATTTGATTCTGGAATTGACATACATGTAACCCTCACTCCCTTTCCATGGGTTATAAATGACTTAATGATCAAGTTTTTAAGAACTTTTAAAATGTCATGATTTTGAAATGAAACCCATTTATTTTATTCTCTATGGGTTATTTATGAAATATTTTATTATGATCTATGTGGATCACATAAAAATAAATAAATTTTAAGGGTGTGCCCTAATAGCTCTCTAATGCATTGGGTAAAGAAATAATCTCTAGAGATGACTAGTTTCACGATACCTTGGTGAATAACCTTGGTAATTTTTATGACACCTCGGGGATAAACCTTGGTGATATGTTCATGAATATCTAAATAAAATGTTGTATCCACATATTAAATTTATGATTAAAGTTGTTTTTATTATGATATTCCTATTCTTCCATTGCTCAGGCCTTTATGACTTTTATCATGTTCTTATAAATATTGCTCAAGATCACATGTCAACTGTTTCACTTGTTTTCCTTACTGAGTCTTCTGCTCACCCTTTTCATTGATGTATGTCTCTAGGATATGAGTAACAGTAATTTTACATAGTATAAACCTATGATGAAGCCTTACAAGTAGTTTAGAATAATGTTTTATGTTTTTTTCATTTATTATGTTCCTGATTTCCAAGACACTAGAATTTAAAGATCCTCTGTTTGTAAAATGTAATGAAAAGTTATGAAAACATTGGCGGGATTACATAGTTGGTATCAAAGGATAGTTTAGTTATTTATGGAAATTAGAATATGAAAACATTTGGAAGAACCCTATATAAAAGTTTAAATATAGGAAAACTTCCTGGTATTTTGGTGAGTATTAAGTAAGTGGTTTATCAAGAAAATACATCCCTATCTGGATACGAATAGGTAGAGGCGGCTCTGACATAGATGTACATAGGGGTAAAAACCGAAAACACCACTTTGAGCTATAATCGAATGGGAACTAGTGTACAACAATGGGACTTTATGCAATCTTGGTTACGACACTCTTGGGGGATATGTTTGGTAAATCATAAGCTTTTTTTGAATCATTATAAAGGATTTATAGAGAAATGTGATTGTTTAAAGAAGTTTTAAGACATAAATCATTTAAAGTTAAAAGATTTGTAAATGAAATAAGTATCTCATTAAGGTTTTATTCTTTTAGAAATGGAGGGAAATAGGAGGAACCGTGCAAATGGTGACCGCAATGGACCATGTGCTGATGACCCTCCGATGGAAGCTGGAATGGAAACATTCATGTGAATGATGAACCAACTGACTCAAGTTATGGGAAATAACTTGAATCAATCTGAGAGACCGATCTCACCGTGAAGGGAAAACATTCTGTTGAGTCCTTTATGATCCAATGACCACCAACTTTTAGTGGATTGACCAACCCATTGATTGATGAATAGTGGATCAACTCTATTGAGAAGAGCTTTTCTGTGCTCAGCTGTTCAGAGCAAGAGAAGGTCACCCTGGCTGTCTATCACTTAGAAGGAGAAGCTGATCAGTGGTGGGAGATAATTAAAGACATGAGGAAAAGAGTGGATGTTGAAGATATAGAGTGGGAAGAGTTCAGAGGGATCTTCTTCAGTAAGTATTTCCCTCATTCCATGAGAACAAGAACGGAGAAGGAGTTTCTTGAGCTGAAGTAGAAGGAGAATGAATCTGTCGGAAGCTATGAGATGAACTTCACTCAACTTTCACATTACACCTCTAGCTTTGTCATGGATCCAAATGGCAAGGTTTATATATTCTTCAGTGGACTGAGACCTCATCTGTGGAAGAATATATCCAACCGAGATTATGACAGCTATGAGGAGATTGTGTGAAGTGCGATGAAAGTCGAATTGAAGTTTGGTGAGATGCAGTGGTTTAATAAATAAAATGACAAAAAGTGATCAATGGAGCCCAACTTAGGGATGAGATTTGATCAAGGAAGAGGAGGCAAGAAAGTGAAACATCCCACGTGTAATAAATGTGGGAAGAATCATTCATGGAACTGCTTTCTTGGGAGGGGGAAATGCTACAAGTGTGGAAGATATGGCCATATTACAAGGAATTTTCGTAGTGAGGTGAAACCTCAACTTACAAACACTAACAACATGGGGAAGATGGTATAAGCCCTACCTAATGTTGAGTTCTTTAATTGTGGACAACTTGGGAATTTTTCCAATCACTGTCCAAATTAGAGGGCGGTGGAGGGGAATAACCATTAGCCTCAACAAAGGCCAAGGGAGAAAGGTCATGATTTTTATATCATGACAGCTGAAGTTGAAGCACCAAATGATGTGGTAGAAGGTACTCTTGTTGTTCTATCAAAGCCAGCAAGTACTTTGTTTGATTCTAGTTCTACACATTCCTTTATTTCCTCCAAGTTTGAAAAGAATTTAGAATCAACCCCCGACTTGATAAAAGTATAGTTACCAGTCGAGACTCCTGGTGGGATTATCCAAGCATCATCGGTGTTTAGAAACTCTAGTATTTACTTTGGTGAGCACAATCTTATCAAAAATCTAGTAGTCATTCCCATGATGGAAATCGAAATTATACTAGGGATGAACTGGCTCTCAAAGTATAATGCTAAGATCAAATGTAGGAGTAAGGAAATATCAGTAGTATTAAACAGAAAACCTATAGTTATCTTCCAAGGAGAGATATCTCAACCTAATCTTTGTCTATAAGAACCTCCCATATCCTTCTTTATGGAATTGATCAGTGAAGAAGAAGAAGGAAATGGGAGTTTGAGGATAGAAAATGTACCCATCATCCAAGAATACATTGACGTATTTCCTGAGAAGTTTCATGGACCTCCCCCAGAAAGAGAGGTAGAGTTCTCTATTAAACTCAAACCTGGATCTCATCCAATATCAAAGGCCCCATATAGGATGGAAAATGTGGAGCTGGAAGAACTAAAGAACCAACTCCAAGATCTTTTGGAGAAGGGGTTTATCCAATAGAGTGTGTCTCCTTGGGGAGAACCTATTCTCATTGTGAAGAAGAAGGATGGAGCGATGCAGCTATGCATTGATTATAGAGAACTGAATGGAATCATAGTAAAGAAAAAATACCCTATTATATGAATTGATAACTTATTGGACCAACTTCATGGGGATAAATTCTTCTCTAAGATTGATCTTCGATCTGTTTATCATCAATTTAGGGTGAAGAGAGAAGATATTCCAAAAACTGCCTTCTGATCAAGATATGGGCATTATGAGTTTGTTATTATACCTTTTGGACTGACTAATGAACCTGATATTTTTATGGATTTGTTGAATAGAGTCTTTAAGGACTACCTTGATAACTTTTTGGTAGTTTTTATTGATGATATTATGATATATTATAAAAGTCATGAGGAGCATGAGGAATATCTAAGGGTTATTTTGCAAACTATACGGAAGGAAAGGATTTTTGGAAAGTTCAGTAAATCTGAATTCTGGTTACAACAAGTTTCTTTCTTGAGGCACATTGTTACAAATGAAGGAATCACAGTTAACCCTGCAAAGACAAAAGTTGTAGAGGAGTGGCCTCATCCTACAACAATAACTGAGATTAGTAGTTTCCTTGGATTATAGGGACATTATAAGAGGTTTGTGAAAACATTACACAAATTTATAATCCATTAACCAAGTTAACTCGAAAAGGGGTCAAGGTCATCTGGACAAAGGAGTGTGAGGAACGTTTCCAAGAGCTAAAGAAGAGATTAGTTACTGCACCTGTGTTAACTCTACCCTCAAGTGGAGAAGAATTCATTAGTTTTAGCGATGCATCTCTGAAAGGACTTGGGTGTGTCCTCATGAAAAATGTCAAGGTCATTGATTATGAATCTTGACAGTTGAAGACTCATTAGCAGAACTATCCTCCGCATGATCTGGAGCAGGAAGTGGTTGTTTTTGCTCAGAAGATATGGAGGCACTATCTTTATGAGGATAAATGTGATATATACACAGATCATCAAAGTTTTAAGTATATTTTCACACAAAATTAATTAAACATGAGACAAAGGAGATGGTTAAAACTCTTTAAAGACTATGATTGTTTAATTCATTATCATCATGGAAGAGAAAACAAAGTCGCTAATGCATTAAGCAGAAAAGACCTAGTTGTTCTTTCCATTATGAGGATTCAAAGTGATCCTTTGATCAATGACCTTGTAAAAATGGACATGGGAATTATAAAGGAAGGGAAATAATCAACCCTAACCCAAATTATTTATCAACCGTCACTACTAGAGAAGATCAAGAAATATAAAAAACAAGATCCTTTGTTACAGAAAAAGTTTGAGGATGTGAAGGATGGGAAGTTTCCTGAGTTCAATACTGATCAAGAAGGTGTATTGAAATTGTTGGAATCACCTGTTTTGATAATCCCAAATCATGCTTAAACATTAATTATGATGTATTAAACCTTTGCATTAATCTTATTATTCTATGCTTAAACGTATTTTATTCTAAACAGTTCATATTCTTACTCTCATAACTTTACTGTAATAGCTTACAGTAGTATTTACATAAGTTTGGTATTGTTAGCTACCAGTCAGAGTTTTATTCTCAAAGTCACAGTTACAGTTAACTGTCACCTTAAGTTATTGTTGCAATAAGTTCACAGTTACAAGGTTACAGTCGAAGACTAATACAAGCTTACAGTTACGAGTCTACTGCTATCTATTGTCAAAGCTCACAGACGAAGGTCACAGTTACAAGACTTCTGTTCAAAGTTTTCTCTGCTCAAGTTCACAGTCGAACAAGTCTACAGTTGGAACAAGTTCACAGTCGAACAAGTCTACAGTTGGAACAAGTTCACAGTCGAACAAGCCTACAGTCATAAGCCTACAGTCAAGGTTACAGTTAGACAGCTTCTGTCGACTAAGTCTACTGATGATCGAAGTCTACAGTTGACAAAGGTTACAGTTCTAACAAATTTGATATTACAAGTCTACAGTTAGAGAGGCTACAGTTACATGGAGTAAAAGCTACCATTGCAAGCCTACAGACAGCAAGCCTTTGTTGAAGTCAGCAGTCAGAAGGAAGTCCACAGTTGGAAGTCCACAGTTGGAAGTCCACAGTTGGAAGACCACAGTTGAAGTCAACAGTGACATACATTCTCGACTCACTGTTTTAATTTCTTTATTTCCTACATTTAATCTATCTAACGGTCATATCATACATTTTGATGATTTGTCAAATATCTGATAAAGGTTGTCGGATGTCAGGAACCCGTACCTCGTACCTGCTGAAAAGAAATCTTTTCTGTCCCCTGTCGGGAGATAAATACGAGAAGACTACGCTGCCCAAAAAGGAATGCGAATGCGAACCAGAGAAGTGCGTGGTGGACGAAATATACCAGAAACACAAGAAGATAAAAACGAGTTCCATCAAGAACACAGAGAAGCACATAGACAATCAAGTATACTCGAGAAGTGTTCTGTGCATACAAGAAGAACCCTGAAGAACTTCATCGACTACATTCTCACTACCTGTGAACCTGGAGCATACGACACTCTGTTTCTCAAACAGAAACGAGAAGAGGACTCAAACTCTCTTCTGATCGAATACAAGAGCTACACTGAGATCACCAGAACCACTTCTAAACTCTACATCTCTTGTTCTGTGATTTATTCTACATTTTGAGCAGTGTGTGTTATCTGCTGTATTAAACACACACACTGACTCCTGTACTTTCACTGGAGGATCTGTAAATCCTCAGCAAATCTTTTTGCACCCCATTTCCCACTTTGGATAGTGGTAGAGGTCTTGTGACCTGGACAGCTTGCTGCTGTTGTTTGTTTTCCCACGAAGAACTGTGGTAGAGGTCTTGTGACCTGGACAGTGTGTTCACTGTTGTTAACCCCGATCCAGGGTGTGGATCATTCTTATATAAAATTTTGAGAGGACTAAGTCTCGGCTTGAGACTGAACCTCTTGGTTAATTCTCTGTGTTTATAGTTATACTCTATATCCATACTATACATATTTATTTCATATTCCGCTGCTATTACTTTGAAATATAATCTATCTTCAAAGCTACTTTGATAATTAAATTCGCAAGTGTTTATATTTGTTATAAATCAGTAAGTTAGTTTCAAAAGTTAATTTAATCATAAGATTACGTTAACTGAGAATTAATCAATCTTTGAGAAACTAATTGAACCTTTATAATCTATATAAATTCACTACAGTTTAATTTGTTTTTGAAATTGGGGGATTTTAATAGAAATTGTTTTTAACAGAAATTTTAATTGGAACTCAATTCACCCCCCTCTTGAGTGTCCACTCCGACCAACATTTGGTATCAGAGGTTGGATTTATCTCTGTTATACTTGCTCAAAGTTTTATTTTAACTCTCTGTTTTTAAACTGTGATTGTAGTTTTATCTAAAAGATCTTAAATTTCTGTTAGTTCTAAATTTTATCTCTTTAAAACATTTTCTAAAATTTCCTTATGGATAATAGACTAGAAGGTGCTGCTACTAACAGGCCACCCTTCTTTAATGGTGTGAATTATGCCCAATGGAAGCTCAAAATGAAAATTCATTTGGAAAGTATGGGTTTTGATATTTGGACTGCTATAGAGTCTCAATACAAGATTCTAGAAACTGAAAGAATAACTTGGGATGAACCTACTAAAGTAGCTTACAATAATAATTGTAAGGCTATGAATGCTCTCTACTGTGCTCTAGGAGATGAGGAATTCAATAGAATTTCTGCATGTAAAACTGCTTTTGAAATCTGGGACACCTTAGCTGTTTCTCATGAAGGAACAACTAATGTCAAGGAAATGCGGTTAAACACTTATACTATCAAATATGATAACTTTAAGATGAAAGCTGATGAACCTATTTCTGATATGTATCTCAGGTTTAATGAGATAGTCAACACAATGAGCTCACTCGGGAAGATTGTTCCAGCAAAGGAGCAAATCATGAGATTATTGAGATGTCTGCCTGACAGATGGAGAGGCACATCCGTTTCAATTAGAGAATCCTGTGATATTGGAACTTTGCCTGTCAAGGAGTTAATTGGTAAGCTGATGATGTACGAAGAAGAGCTAAAGGTGAATAAAGAGGAAGATGAGGAACCAAAACGAAAATCTGTAGCTTTTAAGTCTACTGCATCAAAGAGCAAAGAAAAGGAGAAAGTGCATATACCAACTGAAAGCTCATCTAGTGAAGACTTAGATTCTGACAGTGATGCCGAGATGGCACAAATAGAAAGGAGATTCAAGAAGTTCTATAGGAAGAAGAAATTCTTCAGAAAACCAAACTACAAGGGTAAGTATGATAGACAAGGTAAGTGGAAGAAAGATTGGAAGAAAACTGATAAAGAAGAAGACATAGTTTGCTATGAATGTAAAAGGAAAGGACACATCAAAGCTGACTGTCCTAAGTTAAAATTCAAGAAGAAATATGAGTACAAGGACAAGAATTATAGGAAAGCTATGAAGGCCACCTGGAGTGCTTCAGAAGACAGCACAAGTGAATCAGAGTCCAGTGATTCTGAAAGAAATCGTGCTAATATGTGTTTCATGACAAACACATCTGAGGTAACCTTAGACACTCCCACTTTAAACTCTTATTATTCTGAAGGTGAAGCAGAATCTGGTTCTGATTCTGAAAATATGTCTAAAGATGAATTGACTGAATACTGTAATATGCTGGAAGAAACGTGTAATGAACTAAAGGATAAATATAAGTCTTTAAAGAAACAGCATGCTCTTACTGCAAGTGTCAAGTCTGCACTTGATGTAGAAAAAGAGAAAAATGTTCAATTATTAAAGGAGAATACAGAACTGAAACTATCTAATGAACAACTTAGAAAGGACTTAGAAACATTCACAAATGGAAAAGATACTCTAACCCAACTGCTAGGAAAGCAAGTTGCACCTAAGTATGCTACTGGCTTGGGATACCAACCTGGACAAAGACAGTTTACTAAAACCCGATTTATTTCCAAGTCTGGAAAAAATCCTGCTAGTTCCAGTTTTGGAAATTCGTATGCCTCAACTTGTTATTTAAATAGTTGTCGATCAAGTAAAGTATATCTCTCTAAATCTGTTGCATCTATTAATTGTATGGGACCCATAAGACAAATCTGGGTACCTAAATCCTTGATTGATAACATATCTGGACCCAAGAAAATCTGGGTACCAAAGTCATTTCTTGTCTAATCTGTTTTGTAGGAAATCTGTTTGAAAAGCAATTACAAGAAGGTATGGTACTTAGACAGTGGATGTTCAAGACACAAGTCTGGGGACTATTCGTGCTTCAAAAGCTTAATAAAGGTTGATGGAGGATATGTCACTTTTGGTGATAACTCAAAAGTAAAAATCATCGGCTTAGGCCAGATTGGTAACACTGACTCAGTATTAATTTCCAAAGTTTTATTTGTTGATGGACTTAAGTACAACCTGCTTAGCATTTCTCAATTGTGTGATGATGGTTTTAATGTCAAGTTTGAAAACAATTCTTGTGATGTTTATAATTCCAAAAATTCTTTAATATTTTCTGCCTTAAGAGATGAAAATGTTTATGCTATTGACTTAAACACTTTAGCTAAACATAACGTTACTTGCTTAAATGCTTTTCATAAAGAGTCTTGGCTGTGGCATAGGAGATTAGGACACTGCAACATTCACTCACTTAGAAAACTCTCTAAGAAACACCTAGTTAGAGACCTACCTAAGCTTGAATTCCCAAATGACAAAGTGTGTAATCCCTGTCAAAAGGGAAAACAACACAAAGTTTCTTTTAAACCAAAGAAAGAAGTTTCAACTTCTCAACCACTTGAACTGGTTCACATGGATTTGTTTGGACCATCAAGAATTTCAAGTCTAAATGGGAAGCACTATGTTTATGTTCTTGTAGATGACTTTTCTAGATATACTTGGGTATACTTTCTAGCTCACAAAAGTGAAGCCTGCTCTTCCTTTGTTAAATACTCTAAGTCTGTAGAAAATCTTAGTGGACTTAAGATTAAGACCTTGAGGAGTGATCATGGCCGTGAGTTTGAGAATAGAGAATTTGAATCTTACTGCTCACACAATGGCTATTCTCATAACTTTTCTGCCCCTAGGACACCCCAACAGAATGGTGTAGTGGAAAGAAGAAACCGAACCCTGCAAGAAATTGCAAGGACTATGCTTAATGAATATGACCTGCCTGTTTACTTTTGGGCTGAAGCTATAAATACATCCTGCTATGTTATTAATAGAGTCTTGATTAGACCGATTCTTAAGAAAACCCCTTATGAGTTGTGGAATAATAGGAAGCCTAAGGTTAATTACTTTAGAGTTTTTGGTTGCAAAGTCTTTATTCTGAATACTAAAGATAATCTTGATAAATTTGCTCCAAAAAGTGATGAAGGAATTTTCCTAGGTTACTCTATGTCTAGTAAAGCCTATAGAGTGTTCAATAAGAAAACCAAATGTGTGGAAGAATCTGTTCACATCAAGTTTGATGAGACTGATCCACATGAGTCTAAAACTTCTCTTTAAGATGTTGAAGAAGACTTATCTGTTCTGGACCTAAATGACAAATCTAAAGAACCTGCAATAAAAACATCCAGTTCTGGACTTTTTCCAGAATCTTCCTCTGTGGAACCCGAACCTATAGATGAACCTGAAATCTCTAGTCCAACCTTTACCAAATCAACTAGGATTCTATAGAATCATCCTTTAGATGCTGTTGTTGGTAATCTTGATAGAGGAACACAAACTAGAGCTTCTTTAAGAAATCAGGTTGAACATCAAGCTTTTCTTTCAGAGCTTGAACCCAAAAATGTCAATGATGCTATCAGTGATGAATTCTGGGTAATGGCTATGCAAGAAGAACTAAATCAGTTTGAAAGAAACAAAGTTTGGGAATTAGTGGAAAGACCTAAAGATACTCTTACCATAGGCACTAAATGGGTGTTTAGAAACAAAGTTTATGAGTTTGGTAACATAATCAGAAACAAAGCTAGGCTAGTTGCACAAGGGTATAGTCAGGAAGAAGGAATAGACTATGAGGAAACCTTTGCACCCGTGGCTAGACTAGAGGCCATTAGGATATTACTTGCTTATGCTGCTCATCTGAATTTCACACTATATCAAATGGATGTTAAAAGTGCTTTTCTAAATGGATATATAATTGAGGATGTATTTGTGGAACAACCTCCTGGTTTTACAAATCCCCATTTTTCTAATAATGTTTTTAAACTATCTAAAGCTTTATATGGTTTAAAGCAAGCTCCAAGAGCTTGGTATGATAGGCTCAGCTCTTTTCTTATTTCAAAAGGATTTACTAAAGGGATAGCTGATCCTACTCTTTTTATTAAATGGATTTCTAAAGATGTATTAATAGTACAAATCTATGTGGATGATATTATTTTTGGATCTTCTAAAAATTCTCTATGTGTTGATTTTTCAAAAATAATGCAAAATGAGTTTGAAATGAGTTTAATGGGAGAACTCAAATTTTTCCTTGGATTTCAGATCTTTCAAAATAAAAATGGTATTATTTTGAATCAAAGTAAATATATTAAAGATCTTCTAAAACGTTTTTCTTTGGATGGCACCAAAGGCAGTGACACACCTATGAGCACCACTTGCAAGTTGGACAGTGATGAAACTGGTGAACCAGTGGATCAAACCAATTACAGAGGTATGATAGGTAGTCTACTGTACCTTACTGCCAGTAGACCTGACATCATGTTCAGTGTATGCATGTGTGCTCGTTTTCAAGCCAATCCAAAAGAGTCTCATTTGACTGCTGTTAAAAGGATTTTCAAATATCTAAAACATACTCCCAATTTGGGATTATTTTATCCAAAAGGACAATCATTTGATTTATTAAGTTATTCTGATGCTGATTTTGCTGGCTGCAAGTTAAATAGAAAGAGAACCTCTGGAACATGTCACATTTTAGGCAAGTCACTAGTATCTTGGTGTAGTAAGAAGCAGAATTCTGTTGCATTGTCTACTGCCGAAGCTGAGTATATAGCTGCTGGTAGCTGTTGTGCACAAATCTTGTGGATGAAACACACTTTACTAGACTATGGATATCAATTCAAACATGTCTCTATAAGGTGTGACAATACAAGTGCTATTAACATTTCAAAAAATCCAGTATCTCATGCTAGGACAAAACATATTGATGTGAGACATCACTTTCTGAGGGATCATTATCAAAAAGGTGATATCACTCTTGAGTTCATTGGCACTGAACATCAGTTAGATGATATTTTTACAAAGCCTTTGAATTCTGAGAGATTAAGTTACATCAAACATGAGTTAGGTATGATTAACTATAGCACAGTTGAAACCTCACAGTTGAAACCTCACAGTTGAAATATCACAGTTGAAACCTCACAGTTGAAACCTCACAGTTGAAGCCTCACAGTTGAAACCTCACAGTTGAAACCTCACAGTTGAAACCTCACAGTTAGACCTCACCGGTGTACCTCACTGTTACATCTCTCTGTAGGCTGTTTCGCTGTTTAATCTTATTTTATTTTTGCGGGAATTCGAACCGTTTCTTTTCTTTATACTTTTATTTCTAAATCCCTAAATGATAAAATTGAGAACATCGAACATATCTCAATCCACTCATCTCGACCCTTGCTCTCTCAAGTCCTAAACCCTAAACCTTCAACCGAACCTCGAAACCTCATTCAGTTCCAATGGCCAGAACAAAGCGACCCCCGACTGTCAACGAAGATGCACCAATGCCAAAGAGGACTCAAGTCGAATCCAGTGGCACCGGGAATGCCTCGATAAGACCTGTTAATCCACATCTGACTAAGAGAGAAATAGTTGCTGAGAAGGAGCTAAGTGAAGAATGGATTTTATCGAGCAGATCATTAGTGCTGGCAGTGCTTAATGAGCAAGGATGGACCGAATGCTTCGCAAACAATAATGGACCGTACTACCCGAAGCTGGTGAAGGAATTCTATGAATATCTACAGTTCGAGGAAGAGGATGATCAGCATAGACTGGTAGCCAGAGTAAACGGTAATGAAGTCAGTTTTTCATCAGTTGAATGGGCTGCATGTTTAAGAGTTCCTCATGAGGGTATTTACAACTACTATTCTGGAGCGGCTCCTCCAAATAGTAGAATCTTTGATCATGATACGGCTCTGGAAGAATTGACAGGCAATGGCACTGTAAGAAATATTATTGCTACTGAAATGTGTGGAGAGGACAGGATTCTGTTTAAGTTTATTCAGCATGTACTGAGTCCTAGAAGAGGAGATTTTGCAACTCTGAAGCATCAGGATATTTACTTGATGTACTTATTAAAACATGGAAGGAAGGTCAACCTTTGTAGGTTGCTGATGGCTCAGATAGAGGACATGATAAAGGCAAGCTCAAAATCAAGTGCCTTGTTTCATGCTAAACTCATTTCGGTTATGTTGAAAGTGAAAGGTGCAGCTGGAAGTCAGGAAGAGTTGATAGTGGCAAAGAATAGTGTATGTATCTCGAAAGTAATCTGCAAATTCATGAAGATCAGTTGGAATCCCTGGAAGAAATCATGGGTGAATGATGAGGAGAGAATCTATGAGAATTTTAGCCCTTCTACTCATCCCTCTAGACCGAGAGATAGGAGAGATCCAGGCTTAAAGCCTGATGAGCCTGAACCTGTATACTCAGATGATGAACAGACTGCAGTAGTTGATAACTCTGCAAGAGAGAACACCCCAATTGATGAAGGGAGTGATCCTGATACTACTCACAGTCCTGTCAGGACAGTGACGTTTGGAGCAGCAAGCCCTCCAAAGGAACTACCTAGTAGAGAACCTGTTCTAAGAGACAGTGAGACTGAGACTACAGAAGAAGAAAAAGAAGAATCTCAATATTTTGTCAAGGACACCTCTGATGAGGGTGATACAGTCGAAGCAGAAGAGGCTGGAGCTTTAAATGAAAAACAAGAAACTGTTGCAGAAGAACTTAGTATGAGCCCTCTGATAGGGTATACAGACAAGTCAGTGTCTGACCAGGAAGCAGGAGTGGTCTCTACTACTGTTGTCATGGAAGTGGTTGATGACCCAACAGAGAAGGAGGCTAACCTCACTGCTAAACCTACAGAGGAAGCAAGTATGGAACCTGCTAGAGCTACAGAAGAGAACTTAGAGTTACCCAGAGTTGAGCAGATAGTAGAAAGTGTTCAGGAAGGACCTCCAAGTGAGGGGGAGTGTGTTGGTTCAGTCTCTGTAATGTTTGATATAGAAGGATGGACCTCAGATCCAGGATACATGGTGTTAGGACTCAATTATGAGGATTCAGATGTGGAAAACCAACCACCAAGAAATCCAGTCATCCTACCTAACAGCTCTCCAGTGTTAGAAACTGAAAGATTGGCCACCAAGGAAGACCTTGAATCCTTAAATAATGAAATGAAGGAGACCATCAGACAATCTGTTGCTGAATTGAAAACCAGTATTTTTGATGAGCTGAAAAATGTGGAACAATCCTTAGAACTATCTCTAGGATGTGTTGTGGGAAGTCCAATCAAAGAAGTGATGGATGAAATGAAAGTGTGCCACACTCAAATTGAAAGCTGGACTGGAGCAGTAGTGGCCCTCAGACAATCAGTTGCTTCTTTAACTGCCCTGAGCAGTTCTCAGACACAAGTGGCCAGTGAGATTCGATACATCAAAGAAGTGGTCAAGCAGTTTGTGGAAGTATTTGAGGCTTTCAAGAAATCAGTAAAAGAACACTTTAGCAATCAGGATGCTGTCATTCAGAAAGTGATTGGAAATCTGACTCAGTCTTTCAAGGAGACAGTGGAATTCTCAGTCAAGTCCCTTCCTTCATCTAGCTCTCCTGTGGACCTTGAGAAGTTTAGAAGCCTGCTCAGAGAAGAGCTTACTCAGGCCCGTGCAAATGACACATCAGACCTACAGATCCTTGCTACTACAAGGGAAGTCAGTGACTTTGTTCGTGAGCACCTGCAGGCTGCTACTGCTTCTCAGGAGGCCATCAAAAGTAAAGTGTATTATTACTTTGATCGGATTTTCACCAAGCATCAGTTGAACAATCACTTCAAGCTCATGCTAGAAACTATGAAGCTGCCTCCTGTAACTCAAGCCTTCAAAGAACAAGTTAGCAAGCTACGAGAGTTGACCCCGGCTTTGGATAAATTCTTGGAAAACAAAGATGACTTCTTATCTGCCATGGACAGAGGAGGAAACATCATAATGGATTTCAGGAATCTGCTCCTACCTTTTCTTCATGTGGACTGCACACCTATTATAGTTCCTCCTACCCTACATGTCTCTAACCCCAGTGGTTCTTCCATAATGTCTCCTGCTGATGCCCTCAGAAGCCTTAGACCACTGATCCCTCGGCAAGCTACTCACTACAGGCCTTCAGGATCCTCTGTTGCTGCCCCTCCAGACATTCCTGCTGCCATTCCTCAGCCTGTTGATCCTTCACCTCCTGCTCCATCTTCTTCCTCCAAAGGAAAAGATCCCTTACCTCCAGATGAAGAGGATTGAGTATTTTTATGTTTTTTTTGATAGGGATCATGTATTCACGTTTTGGGTCATGTATTGTACTCCTTATTAATACCATGTTTATTTTCTCTCTCTCTGTCTTTCTTTTTGTTAATCACAAAGGGGGAGAAATAAAGAGAAATAGATAGGGGGAGAAATGGGGAGAAATAGGAAACTCAAGGGAGAAATGAACCTATACAAAGAGGAGAAATCCTTGCGGATTATACCTAATTTTTGTGCTCATATTGCTAATACTGTGTTTTGCACACTTCTCTCTGATACTTCTATATTTCATACTGACATAATTTGTAATTATCAAAAAGGGGGAGATTGTTGGAATCACCTGTTTTGATAATCCCAAATCATGCTTAAACATTAATTATGATGTATTAAACCTTTGCATTAATCTTATTATTCTATGCTTAAACGTATTTTATTCTAAACAGTTCATATTCTTACTCTCATAACTTTACTGTAATAGCTTACAGTAGTATTTACATAAGTTTGGTATTGTTAGCTACCAGTCAGAGTTTTATTCTCAAAGTCACAGTTACATTTAACTGTCACCTTAAGTTATTGTTGCAATAAGTTCACAGTTACAAGGTTACAGTCGAAGACTAATACAAGCTTACAGTTACGAGTCTACTGCTATCTATTGTCAAAGCTCACAGACGAAGGTCACAGTTACAAGACTTCTGTTCAAAGTTTTCTCTGCTCAAGTTCACAGTCGAACAAGTCTACAGTTGGAACAAGTTCACAGTCGAACAAGTCTACAGTTGGAACAAGTTCACAGTCGAACAAGCCTACAGTCATAAGCCTACAGTCAAGGTTACAGTTAGACAGCTTCTGTCGACTAAGTCTACTGATGATCGAAGTCTACAGTTGACAAAGGTTACAGTTCTAACAAATTTGATATTACAAGTCTACAGTTAGAGAGGCTACAGTTACATGGAGTAAAAGCTACCATTGCAAGCCTACAGACAGCAAGCCTTTGTTGAAGTCAGCAGTCAGAAGGAAGTCCACAGTTGGAAGTCCACAGTTGGAAGTCCACAGTTGGAAGACCACAGTTGAAGTCAACAGTGACATACATTCTCGACTCACTGTTTTAATTTCTTTATTTCCTACATTTAATCTATCTAACGGTCATATCATACATTTTGATGATTTGTCAAATATCTGATAAAGGTTGTCGGATGTCAGGAACCCGTACCTCGTACCTGCTGAAAAGAAATCTTTTCTGTCCCCTGTCGGGAGATAAATACGAGAAGACTACGCTGCCCAAAAAGGAATGCGAATGCGAACCAGAGAAGTGCGTGGTGGACGAAATATACCAGAAACACAAGAAGATAAAAATCAGTTCCATCAAGAACACAGAGAAGCACATAGACAATCAAGTATACTCGAGAAGTGTTCTGTGCATACAAGAAGAACCCTGAAGAACTTCATCAACTACATTCTCACTACCTGTGAACCTGGAGCATACGACACTCTGTTTCTCAAACAGAAACGAGAAGAGGACTCAAACTCTCTTCTGATCGAATACAAGAGCTACACTGAGATCACCAGAACCACTTCTAAACTCTACATCTCTTGTTCTGTGATTTATTCTACATTTTGAGCAGTGTGTGTTATCTGCTGTATTAAACACACACACTGACTCCTGTACTTTCACTGGAGGATCTGTAAATCCTCAGCAAATCTTTTTGCACCCCATTTCCCACTGTGGATAGTGGTAGAGGTCTTGTGACCTGGACAGCTTGCTGCTGTTGTTTGTTTTCCCACGAAGAACTGTGGTAGAGGTCTTGTGACCTGGACAGTGTGTTCACTGTTGTTAACCCCGATCCAGGGTGTGGATCATTCTTATATAAAATTTTGAGAGGACTAAGTCTCGGCTTGAGACTGAACCTCTTGGTTAATTCTCTGTGTTTATAGTTATACTCTATATCCATACTATACATATTTATTTCATATTCCGCTGCTATTACTTTGAAATATAATCTATCTTCAAAGCTACTTTGATAATTAAATTCGCAAGTGTTTATATTTGTTATAAATCAGTAAGTTAGTTTCAAAAGTTAATTTAATCATAAGATTACGTTAACTGAGAATTAATCAATCTTTGATAAACTAATTGAACCTTTATAATCTATATAAATTCACTACAGTTTAATTTGTTTTTGAAATTGGGGGATTTTAATAGAAATTGTTTTTAACAGAAATTTTAATTGGAACTCAATTCACCCCCCTCTTGAGTGTCCACTCCGACCAACAGAAATTTCATACAAGACTATGTGTTCCATCTATTCCGGAAATTAAAAAGGAGTTGATGGATGAATCTCATAGCCCTACTTTCTCTATACATCCTGGTAGCAGGAAAATGTATAGGGACCTTCGTGATCATTTTTGGTGGGATAATATGAAAAGGTAGATTTCTAACTACACTTCAAGGTAGCTGCTATGTCAGCAAGTTAAGATTGAGAAACAACTTATTAAAGAGGTATTTCAACCACTACCCATACCAGCATGGAAGTGGGACAACATCACTATAGACTTCGTCACTGGTCTCCAGAGAACTTCCAAAGGAAATAATGCTATATGGGTTATTGTGGACCGTCTCACCAAGACTGCCCATTTTATCTCCATTCGGGAAGATTTCTATCTTGATCAAATTGCCATTATTTATGTGAAGGAAGTGGTAAGGCTTCCTGGAGTTCCACTTTCTATTATATCTGATCTTGATCCAAGGTTCACATCAAAATTCTGGATAAGTCTTCAACAAGCTTTGATCACTGAATTGAATTTCAGTACGACCTATCACCCCCAAAATGATGGCTAATCTGAAAGGACTATTCAAACACTCGAGGACATGCTGAGAACTTAATCAATGAAATTTAAAAGTGGATGGGATCAACATCTCTTTTTAGTTGAGTTATCTTATAACAACAACTTCCACTCGAGCATTCAAATGGAACCCTATAAATATTTATATGGGAAGTGATGTAGAACTCCTACTTGTTGGGATGGCGCTGGTGAGAGAAAGCTTCTTGGGCCAGATCTAGTGCAAGAGATGACAGAAAAGGTCCATGCCATTCAACAACACATTAAGGTTGCTCAGAGTCGGCAAAACAGATATTCCGACAACCATCTAAGGGACTTGGAGTTTGCTGTCAGTGACAAAGTTTTTCTTCGGATTTCACCTTGGAAGAGAGTCATGAGGTTTTTGAAGAAAGGGAAGCTCAACCCTAGGTATATTAGCCCCTATAAAATCCTTGATCGTGTGGGAGCAGTGGCCTATCAGCTTGTACTTCCTCCAAATACAGCCCAAGTTCATGATGTCTTCCACGTATCCTTGTTGAGGAAGTACATACCTGACTCTTCACATGTACTAAATCTAGAGGTGGTACAACTGGAACATGACCTCTCTTATGAAGAGCATCTTTTGGAGATCTTGGATCGTAGAGACAAGGTTCTTCGCAACAAGACTACCCACCTTGTTAAGGTGTTATGGAGGAACTACAAATGTGAAGAATCCATGTGGGAACTGGAGGAGTCCGTGAGATAGAAGTACCCACACCTTTTCCCATCAGAGGATACAAGATAAAATTTCTGGGATGCAATTAATTAAGGGGGGAAGAATGTAACGACCAGGAATTTTCAATTATATTTGTTTCCTAATTTTTTGTGTTATTTTATACTCAACAAAACTATATCCTTTAGTTAATGAAGTGGGTATAATTAAAATGAGACTGTTGGGTTTGAACTATTATATGACCGTTGGTCAATATGACCGTTGGAAACTACAATCTTAATGTTGTGTTTTTATAAATATAGTTATATTGGTTAATGAATATAGAAAGAAGATTGAATGGCCTCATCCAGAAGACTCGAGCCATATGAAGCCCATCTACCAGAGCTTGGGAAGGAGGTATCATCACTTTGCTTTGCTCTAGACAAAGCGCAAGCTGAACTTCAACGTATGAAGCATGAATGGAATCGTATAAGGGAGAAGTTCAAGCTGATAGAAATCACCACTCAGGCGATGTTGTCTGAGCCACCCCAAGATTTTACCACCATATCACAACTTACACTTAGGTCCTATGCCGGTGTTATATGGGGCTATGTAACGAGACCTTAGCAACTTTTTGTAATCATTTTATATAAATAAAATTGTTATTTATTTTTATGGAAAAGTTTGTGAATTTCAAATATTTGGATAAATATAGGATGTGTATTATTGATGAATTTAGGAAAAAAGGGGCATTTTAAAATATTTTTGTATTCATTAAATAATTAATAATGTGAAATTATTTTCAAAAAATGGTCTTCTACAGTTGTGATTAGTGAGAAATTTAGAGTCTAATAAGATCAACTTGGTTTTTAGTGAATAGTAAAGTAGGAATAATAACATACCCTTATGAATAGTAATTTGACCAAGAAAATAGAATCTTCACCCATGAATGTATAAATACATTTTAGACATCTTAAAAGTGAAAAAACGATCATAGTTTAAGTTTTAGTATTTTTGTTCACCATAAATATTTTATTTACAATTTTATAATTAATTTAATAATTTATAATGGAAATTTATTTTCATAAAATTTAATCATAAATTTTTACTTTATTTTCTAATGTGTATATGATATTTTTATGGGACCTTGATTACTTTTTAAGGTGTTACAAAATGAGTTATAGTTTTAAAGTTGTATTTTTGGAATAAATAATGATTTTCTTTAAAAATTAAATTAAAAATATTTATGAACTTGTTTTCATAAAATTTACTTCATTTTTGAATTCAGAGCATCGATATTAGGATTGGCTGAATTTTTGGGATTTTTCTGAAACAATTGAATTATCAGTGAATAGTAAAAATTCAGTTTTGAGTTTCGAGTGTTTAATGACATAATTAATGATTTAATAATGATGTAAGCTTTCTGGTCAACTTATGAATAGTGCGATATGCTATGAGGTGTTCCAAGTGGCCAATACCATGGTCATATACCATGGGAAAGTCCATGGTTTTGCAAATACCAAAGAAGTGGTGTCCTTTGAAAATTAATAATTTATTCACTTACTTTTCCTATAAATACCAAGACATTTCCATCATTCATTTGATTCCAAAATCATCCTCAACGAAGTTCTAGTCTTATTACCTCCCAAGGAGTCCTAACATGGTTCCCTCAAGCCTCCCAAGTTCCCTAACTTCAAGCTTTCGAAGTTACTCTTCAAGGTAAGGGATCCTTTCACCCTCCTCTTTTAAAGCCATGACTTCCTTTATATAGTGTCTTCTTGTTTCAATATATATATGTTGAGAGTAGGTTCTTATATGTTCTCATTACTGTCCATTTCATGTCTAATTGTTGAGAGACCCTTTTTTCTCTCATAAATTTATTTTTCTGAATTTTTAAGTGACGCCGTTAGGTTGTCGAAATTTTTGTAAAAGAAATCACATCTTCTATTTTCCTTCGAGTTTCATTTTTATATGGTATTTCCTTAAAATATCCATAACATGATATTATTTCTTTTTATTCTATACCTATAATTTATTATGAATTATTTATGAGTGGTTTACTCTTGTCCCCTATCTTTTGAATGTTTTCTAAAACCATGTTATACAGCCGTTATGCTGGAGAATTTTCATCTCAAAATCTCTCTCTTTTTCTTAATAAATTCTCTTATATTATTTATGTGAATACCCAATTCTATTTTCATATCCAGGGGTATTCATGAATACATAAAATTGATCTATTTTATTCTGGAATTGACATACATATAACCCTCACTCCCTTTCCATGGTTTATAAATGACTTAATGATCATGTTTTTACGAACTTTTAAAACGTAATGATTTTGAAATGAAACCCATTTATTTTATTCTCTATGGGTTATTTATGAAATGTTTTATTATGATATATGTGGTTCACATTAAAATAACTAAATACTAAGGGTGTGCCCTGATATCGCTCCAATTCATTGGGTAATGAATTAATCTCTAGAGATGACAAGTTTCACGATACCTTGGTGAATAACCTTGGTAATATTTATGACACCTCGGGAATAAACCTTGGTGATATGTTCATGAATGTCTAAATTAAATGTTTTATCCAAAAATTAAAGTTATGATTAATGTTATTTTTATTATTATATTCATATTATTCCTTTTCTCATGCCTTTATGTCTTTTATCATGTTCTTATTAATATTTCTCAAGATCACATGTCAACTGTTTCACTTGTTTTCCTTACTGAGCCTTCTGCTCACCCTTTTCCTTGATGTATGTCTCCAGGATATGAGATTTAGTAATTGTACATATTATAAACCTATGATTAAGCCTTACATGTGGTTTACAATAATGTTTTATGTTGTTTCGATGTATTATGTTCCTGATTTCCAAGACACTAGACTTTAAAGATCCTCTGTTTGTAAAATGTAACGAAAAGTTATGTAATAAAAAGGCAGGATGCCATAATGATATCCCAATTTAAACTTCTATAATTATTGGTCTTTAATTATCATTCCATCCCATCAAATATATTTCTATCTAATACTAAATACATGGCATAACTACTCAAGACATGTCCATAAAGTCTTCCTTGAAATCCTTCCTTTTAAATATTGAATTGTAACTATAGATTAATAAAAAATATTTTTATATTTTAAAAAATTCTATAGTATTGGATTTCTAATAATAATAGACTCATTATTTTCATGATTAATTATGCACAATTATTCATTAATTTACCTCACTTAAATATATAAAGTCACAATTTTTTTTTCTTTATATTTTTAAAAACATAGAAATATATTTTTCATGTATATTTGAACATATTCACTTCTAGTTATAGTGCACAGATTCATTCATAGTGTAGTATTATCCATTCCTAAAAACACATAAACTTGGATAACAAATATTTACTCAGCATCATGATATTATTTAACAACTACCATCATATGAATTATGAATTATGATTCTTCTGATATCTCAAATTAATCATATGTAACATTCTTGTATATCTTAAATTGCATTATAAATCATCAGGATGATATTCTATATCATCAGAAATTAATTTACATATCCTCTACTCTATCTTATGTATCACTTGACACCTCATCTTTGAAATTATGCACAATCCGTTTATTTTATGTATTAATCAGATAATATTATATATCAAGCAATGAAAATCATAATAAATCTTGATTATTAACTTCATGATCTTATATATCATCACATATATGTTACTTATCATATTTTATAACTCTAAGTACTTCTCTAATTATTTTATTGAGATCATATGTGTGACTTTATCATTCTCTAAAAAATATGCTACTCTATAATTTCTAGAACTCATCTTCAGGCTTCTAAAATTATCTCCAATTGAACTCAACCACTTAAATTCATATCAAAATACTTCATAGGGATTTAATAATTTATAAAATGTCCATTAGTCTTATTATATAAATTACTAAATCATTTAAAATTTTTATGGTTTCCATCCTTTTCAAATAAAATCAAAACCTCATCAAAATTTATTTATAATCAAAATAATTACCTCCACTTTAGTTTTTTAAACATATCATATTCCTAGAGATATATTCATATAATCATAATTAATCATGCATAAAAATCACTATGTTTGATTCATATATCATTATCTCTTCTTCAAAATTTACAAAAATATTCTCAACAACTCTATGGATCATCGACTAGCTTCCATAAACTTTGATAGAGACATATAATTTAGTAAAATAAATAATTTATAGAACTATTCTTTGCATATCATACTATCAAGTTCAATTTGATGAATAAATCCTAAAAAACTATTACTTTATATAAAATATCAAGAATTAGTACAAACTCAACTTTAATTAGCATTTCCAAACTAAAATAGATAAATAATCTAATTTTAGAATAAAAAAAGGAAGAATATCATTATCTTCTTTATCGAAATCCTCATTTTCTGTAATCTTAATGAAAAAAATATATTTTACTCACTTAATTAAAATTTTAATTTATCTTGATAATATTTAGGGTACTTCAAAACTCTAAGCTTCAAGGTGTTCTTTAGTATTCATAAATTAACATAAATTGACAACCTTTCTTGGGTGTTTCCCTCTTAATATTCTTTGCATATATTCTTGGGTAATTAAAATTCCTTCAAATATTCTCTTATTAGTACATATTGACATCATTATTACTAATAAAAAATAGAGCACATCAACAATAGTTTTAATAATCTTACCTTGGAATATTTTTTCAATACCCTTATAAAAAATGTATATCAATATGTATTTTTAAATTTTATTATCACCCTTATTGAAAATAAATACAACGGATGATTCTAAATTTTGGTATTTAATCAATAAATTATAAGTATATATAAGAAATAAACGATGTAGAAAACATGAATGAGTGATGAAATTCTCAATATTTGAAATTCGCAGCCATGTATTTATTTAAATATTCCCAATTTTCTTATTATTAAACAATAAAACACCCCCAAAATACAATATTTTTTATTTTAAAACAAGGATGAGAGATAGAGGCAAAAAGACCACTTAAATGGAATATTTAAGAACTTTCTAGAAGTTTTCTTACTCATATAAAAGATATATTATGGTAGCTTTATTATACCTTCTTAATCTCTCTCCCCCTTGAAGGTATACTCTAATAACCTATTCATCAAAGTTGACCTCTTAATAAAAAACAATTCAAGATACTAGTCATAATTATCACCTCCAATATATAATTTCCTTCTTGATATAAAACTTTAACAACCTTCATCCAACCAAATATATATATATATGTCCATGATTCAAATTTAATTCCATCAAATGAAAACAAAGATAATATATATGGGAATAGGCTGGTCATCTAAATATACTTAATGAGGTAGAATTGGTTTAGAGTCTCTTCTAAACCAAAAATGGCCTTTTATTTCAGCTTAAATAATGAGAGATCTTTTATTGATTTCACCTATAATGACTGAGGATTTTCAGACATAGATAATGAATCTTTTTATATGAACATTCATTACATTATACAGACACACACCTCCAGGTACCGACCTGCTCCGCAAACCTCAACCACGATCCGCGCTGTCCATCGTCTGCAACCAACACAATGTAATGCGGGCATAGCGCATGCAGGGGTGAGTATACGCTACTCAGTAGGGACCCCGAGACCCCCGAAGGTCTCCCAGAATCCAAAAAGGATAATCCATATAGGAAAGATACAATCACGAAGTAACATCCGACACTACTTAGGTATATGCCCATATATATACCTAAGTTATCAATTCCAGTTAGGCTTTAACATCCGAGCCCATGTTCGATCACATCCACACAGTATAGCACAACACAATCCACGTAGGAAAGCAAATCAAGATTCAGCTCACACAGGTATACTTCTTTATATGATGATAGAGATGATCAGATGTAGCCACTGATTCATCTAAGCCATCGGACCCTCACCATATCGATAGGTACTAACCTAGCAATGACCCAAAATGGATCGATAGGTACTAACCCCCGCAATGACCCACAAAGGATTGATAGGTACTAACCCCCGCAATGACCTACAAAGGATAGATAGGTACTAACCCCCGCAATGACCCACACAGGATCGGACCCACACAGGATCTGTAGGTGCTGGCCCACACAGGACCGCTGAGCGCTGACCCACAGAGGATCCGACCCACACAGTATCGGTAGCACTGATCCACGTAGGATCACTGAGTGCTGTAGTCTTCGCCATCGAATCCACGGACAATTTCTGTACAGTCGTCATCGTCGTCGCCGTCGCAGCCAACTCTAGGGTTCCCGCACACAGCAGGCTCATTCGGGAGGGTCCGCTCCACGAGACGAGGGGATGAAACATCAAATGACACGTAGTCAGAATTTTATGTACCCAAAAGTTTCGTATCGACAACCGGAACTCAACGTCACAGACGACGCATCAATCAGACGCCTGGTCTGAGAGTTATTGGCTTTTTCGTCCCAGGGGCCCGGTTGGTTTTTAAGTCAAAACCAACCCGACCATACTCCAACTTCATCCAATCCTCGAGCAGAGTAATCCAAGAGGTCCATCTCATTAAGATGAATCCATCATATTCGATGGAACATCAATTGAACGTCCAGAGCTCAAGTTATAAGCGTTTCCGCACTGAGGGCCCTGTTGGTTTCGTGTACGAACCAACCCGGCTGAATGAAAAGTTCTCAAAAACCTTGAGTGTAATAAACCGAAATGACCGTCTCGATCCAAGGATCGCATCGGAGCTGACGGTGCGTCGATCGGAGGTCCGTAGCCCATGTTATGGATAGAAGACCGAAAGAGGTCCGGAAGTGGGGGTTTTGGGCCCGGACCGATCCGGACTGAGACCCCCTGGGTCAGCCCGAACCGGGTCGACCCGACCTGGGTCCGGGTCTGGCCCACTTGGGCATAGCCTGGCCCGGCCTGGGCGCGACCCGACCTGGCGGTCCGGCTTGGCGGCTCGGCCCGGCGCGCTGGCGCTGGCCCGGTGGCTCGGCCAAAAGGGCCGAGCATTTGGGGGCGGGGGGCGCACTGCCCCCCTGTGTGAAACCACGACCCCCATGAGGGGGGCCGCTCCTGCTGGCCAGCCGGGGGTTATGACCCCCGGCGTTTCCCCTTGAAAGGCCGGCCCGCACCGGCCGGCCGGCTGCTGCCGCCACGGGACCGGGGTGGTCCCGTCCTATTGCTCCGACGCCGGAGACACGAAACCGGCCGCTTGTCCCTGCTCCACCACGACCTTGGTCTGTATGGCGCGGCGCGACAACAATGCGCCCCTCCGTCGTGGCCCCGCTCTGGCCGCGGTGTCTTCGTGGTTCTCCGGCGCGGCGCGACGGCACCGCCCCTTTGTTTGACTTCAACGGCACGGCGCGACGGCGCCGCCCTTCTTTGCCCAAATCTCATAGCTTCCGCGTGGTGCAACGGCACCGCACTTCCTCACACGTGCCGCAACAAAATAAAACAAACAAGGGGGAGGAGGGTCGGCCGTGTTCGTGCGGTCTGACCTCCTTCCATTATTGCGATATTAGGCGGCTCAAATTAAAAAGAAGAAAGCGACGGAAGTAATCACCAACAAACAATTAAAATAAACCCCTACCTCGAGCGTAGTCGTTGAATGAGGTTGTCGCGGAAAGGGACGTCGCGGAAAGAAGGCGGATCGCGCGTCGCGGAGGAACGATGTCTCCCTTCCTTTGACGCGGAATGAAGGAACGAGGTGATGCGCGTCGAGTCGTCGATCTCCGAGGAAGGCGTCTCTCACCGTTGTCCGTCTTCGGAGGTCGGTGTTCTTCGTGTTCTTCGTTGAGGAGGATGAACTTCAAGATCTTGAGCAAATTCTCCCAAGCCCCACACAACCCAAAAACACTAATAAAATAAGAGTTTGTCTTATTTTATTTCTCAAGCCATGCGTTTTGAAATTCAAAAACGAAATAATCAATTAAATGAATTAATTACAACATTTAAACCACCCAAATTAATAGAGGCGTTTCATAAACAGAAAAATACAAGGGTTGACTTCCACTTAATAGGGGTTTGGGTGCGTTACCTTATTAAAGGAGGGGGTTTAGGAAGAAAAGAAACGGTGGGGCTCGTGTGGGTCCAACCTCACAAATATCCTACCTAGTGGGTAGGATATTGTGGGTCCCACTTCATCCACTTATCTTAGGTTAAACAAAAATAAAATAAAATTGGTTGTACCACATTTATTTTATTCCGTTACTTAACCCCAAAATTTAAAAACCACATCGGAGAAAACAAAACTCCGGAAAAGGTGTTTCTAAGAAATTACCAGCACTGCGATTCCATCGGTGTCCTCGTATTTCGATTCCGAGCTACGGTTCAAAATTTAGGAAAACCGGATTGTTCGTTCACTGAACGTACCCGAGATAATCTTTGGAAAATGATTCCGGGCACACCGGGCCTCGGAATCAGGTGCCGTCAGAAATTGCGTTCTTGTAAAATTCCCAAAAAAATTAAGAAAGAAAAATTTCCTTGAATTTTACGGGTCTTTACATATTATTTATTTGAATACCCAATTATATTTTCATATCCATGGGTATTCATCAATACATAAAATAGATCTATTTGATTCTGGAATTGACATACATGTAACCCTCACTCCCTTTCCATGGGTTATAAATGACTTAATGATCAAGTTTTTAAGAACTTTTAAAATGTCATGATTTTGAAATGAAACCCATTTATTTTATTCTCTATGGGTTATTTATGAAATATTTGATTATGATCCATGTGGATCACATAAAAATAAATAAATTTTAAGGGTGTGCCCTGATATCTCTCTAATGCATTGGGTAAAGAAATAATCTCTAGAGATGATTAGTTTCACGATACCTTGGTGAATAACCTTGGTAATTTTTATGACACCTCGGGGATAAACCTTTGTGATATGTTCATGAATATCTAAATAAAATGTTGTAGCCACATATTCAAGTTATGATTCAAGTTGTTTTTATTATGATATTCCTATTCTTCCATTGCTCAGGCCTTTATGACTTTTATCATGTTCTTATAAATATTGCTCAAGATCACATGTCAACTGTTTCACTTGTTTTCCTTACTGAGTCTTCTGCTCACCCTTTTCATTGATGTATGTCTCTAGGATATGAGATGTAGTAATTTTACATAGTATGAACCTATGATGAAGCCTTACAAGTAGTTTAGAATAATGTTTTATGTTTTTTTCATTTATTATGTTCCTGATTTCCAAGACACTAGAATTTAAAGATCCTCTGTTTGTAAAATGTAATGAAAAGTTATGAAAACATCGGCAGGATTCCATAGTTGGTATCAAAGGATAGTTTAGTTATTTATGGAAATTAGAATATGAAAACATTTGGAAGAACCCTATATAAAAGTTTAAATATAGGAAAACTTCCTGGTATTTTGGTGAGTATTAAGTAAGTGGTTTATCAAGAAAATACATCCCTATCTGGATACGAATGGGTAGAGGCGGCTCTGACATAGATGTACATAGGGGTAAAAACCGAAAACACCACTTTGAGCTAGAATCGAATGGGAATTGGTGTACAACAATGGGACTTTATGCAATCTTGGTTACGACACTCTTGGGGGATATGTTTGGTAAATCATAAGCTTTTTTTGAATCATTATAAAGGATTTAGAGAGAAATGTAATTGTTTAAAGAAGTTTTAAGACATAAATCCTTTAAAGTTAAAAGATTTGTAAATGAAATAAGTATCTCATTAAGGTTTTATTCTTTTAGAAATGGAGGGAAATAGGAGGAACCGTGCAAATGGTGACCACAATGGACCATGTGCTGATGACCCTCCGATGGAAGCCGGAATGGAAACATTCATGTGAATGATGAACCAACTGACTCAAGTTATGGGAAATAACTTGAATCAATCTGAGAGACCGATCTCACCATGAAGGGAAAACATTCTGTTGAGTCCTTTATGATCCAACGACCACCAACTTTTAGTGGATTGACCAACCCATTGATTGATGAATAGTGGATCAACTCTATTGAGAAGAGCTTTTCTGTGCTCAGCTGTTCAGAGCAAGAGAAGGTCACCCTGGCTGTCTATCGCTTAGAAGGAGAAGATGATCAGTGGTGGGAGATAATTAAAAACATGAGGCAAAGAGTGGATGTTGAAGCTATAGAGTGGGAAGAGTTCAGAGGGATCTTCTTCAGTAAGTATTTCCCTCATTCCATGATAACAAGAATGGAGAAGGAGTTTCTTGAGCTGAAGTAGAAGGAGAATGAATCTGTCGGAAGCTATGAGATGAACTTCACTCAACTTTCACATTACACCTCTAGCTTTGTCATGGATCCAAATGGCAAGGTTGATATATTCTTCAGTGGACTGAGACCTCATCTGTGGAAGAATATATCCAACCGAGATTATGACAGCTATGAGGAGATTGTGTGAAGTGCGATGAAAGTCGAATTGAAGTTTGGTGAGATGCAGTGGTTTAATAAATCAAATGAAAAAAAGTGATCAATGGAGCCCAACTTAGGGATGATATTTGATCAAGGAAGAGGAGGCAAGAAAGTGAAACATCCCACGTGTAATAAATGGGGGAAGAAGCATTCATGGAACTGCTTTCTTGGGAGGGGGAAATGCTACAAGTGTGGAAGATATGGCCATATTACGAGGAATTTTCGTAGTGAGGTGAAACCTCAACTTACAAACACTAACAACATGGGGAAGATGGTATAATCCCTACCTAATGTTGAGTTATTTAATTGTGGACAACTTGGGAATTTTTCCAATCACTGTCCAAATTAGAGGGCGGTGGAGGGGAATCACCATTAACCTCAACAAAGGCCAAGGGAGAAAGGTCATGCTTTTTATATCATGACAGCTGAAGTTGAAGCACCAAATGATGTGGTAGCAGGTACTCTTGTTGTTCTATCAAATCTAGCAAGTACTTTTTTTGATTCTAGTTCTACACATTCCTTTATTTCCTCCATGTTTTCAAATAATTTAGAATCAACCCCCGACTTGATAAAAGTATAGTTACCAGTCGAGACTCCTGGTGGGATTATCCAAGCATCATCGGTGTTTAGAAACTCTAGTATTTACTTTGGTGAGCACAATATTATCAAAAATCTAGTAGTCATTCCCATGATGGAAATCGAAATTATACTAGGGATGAACTGGCTCTCAAAGTATAATGCTAAGATCAAATGTAGGAGTAAGGAAATATCAGTAGTCTTGAACAGAAAACCTATAGTTATCTTCCAAGGAGAGATATCTCAACCTAATCTTTGTCTATAAGAACCTCCTATATCCTTCTTTATGGAATTTATCAGTGAAGAAGAAGAAGGAAATGAGAGTTTGAGGATAGAAAATGTACCCATCATCCAAGAATACATTGACGTATTTCCTGAGAAGTTTCATGGACCTCCCCCAGAAAGAGAGGTAGAGTTCTCTATTAAACTCAAACCTGGATCTCATCCAATATAAAAGACCCCATATAGGATGGAAAATGTGGAGCTGGAAGAAATAAAGAACCAACTCCAAGATCTTTTGGAGAAGGGGTTTATCCGATAGAGTGTGTCTCCTTGGGGAGCACCTATTATCATTGTGAAGAAGAAGGATAGATCGATGCAGCTATGCATTGATTATAGAGAACTGAATGGAATCATAGTAAAGAAAAAATACCCTATTATATTAATTGATAACTTATTGGACCAACTTCATGGGGATCAATTCTTCTCTAAGATTGATCTTCGATCTGTTTATCATCAATTTAGGGTGAAGAGAGAAGATATTCCAAAAACTGCCTTCTGATCAAGATATGGGCATTATGAGTTTGTTATTATACCTTTTGGACTGACTAATGAACCTGATATTTTTATGGATTTGTTGAATAGAGTCTTTAAGGACTACCATGATAACTTTTTGGTAGTTTTTATTGATGATATTATGATATATTATAAAAGTCGTGAGGAGCATGAGGAATATCTAAGGGTTATTTTGCAAACTATACGGAAGGAAAGGATTTTTGGAAAGTTCAGTAAATCTGAATTCTGGTTACAATAAGTTGCATTTATGAGGCACATTGTTACAAATGAAGGAATCACAGTTAACCCTGCAAAGACAAAAGTTGTAGAGGAGTGGCCTCATCCTACAACAATAACTGAGATTAGTAGTTTCCTTGGATTATAGGGACATTATAAGAGGTTTGTGAAAACCTTACACAACTTTATAATCCATCAACCAAGTTAACTCGAAAAGGGGTCAAGTTCATCTGGACAAAGGAGTGTGAGGAACATTTCCAAGAGCTAAAGAAGAGATTAGTTACTGAACCTATGTTAACTCTACCCTCAAGTGGAGAAGAATTCATTATTTTTAGTGATGCATCTCTGAAAGGACTTGGGTGTGTCCTCATGAAAAATGTCAAGGTCATTGATTATGCATCTTGACAGTTGAAGACTCATTAGCAGAACTATCCTACGCATGATCTGGAGCAGGAAGTGGATGTTTTTGCTCAGAAGATATGGAGGCACTATCTTTATGGGGATAAATGTGATATATACACAGATCATCAAATTTTGAAGTATATTTTCACACAAAATTAATTAAACATGAGACAAAGGAGATGGTTAAAACTCCTTAAAGACTATGATTGTTTAATTCATTATCATCATGGAAGAGAAAACAAAGCCGCTGATGCATTAAGTAGAAAAGACCTAGTTGTTCTTTCCATTATGAGGATTCAAAGTGATCCTTTGATCAATGACCTAGTAAAAATGGACATTGGAATTATAAAGGAAGGGAAATAATCAACACTAACCCAAATTATTTATCAACCGTCACTACTAGAGAAGATCAAGAAATATAAAAAAGAAGATCCTTTGTTACAAAAAAAGTTTGAGGATGTGAAGGATGGGAAGTTTCCTGAGTTCAATACTGATCAAGAAGGTGTATTGAAATTTCATACAAGACTATGTGTTCCATCTATTCCGGAAATTAAAAAGGAGTTGATGGATGAATCTCATAGCCCTACTTTCTCTATACATCCCGGTAGCACAAAAATGTATAGGGACCTTCATGATTATTTTTGGTGGGATAATATGAAAAGGTAGATTTCTAACTACACTTCAAGGTACCTGCTATGTCAGCAAGTTAAGATAGAGAAACAACTTATTAAAGAGGTATTTCAACCACTACCCATACCAGCATGGAAGTGGGACAACATCACTATAGACTTCGTCACTGGTCTCCAGAGAACTTCCAAAGGAAATAATGCGATATGGGTTATTGTGGACCGTCTCACCAAGACTGCCCATTTTATCTCCATTCGGGAAGATTTCTGTCTTGATCAAATTGCCATTATTTATGTGAAGGAAGTGGTAAGGCTTCCTGGAGTTCCACTTTCTATTATATCTGATCTTGATCCAAGGTTCACATCAAAATTCTGGAGAAGTCTTCAACAAGCTTTGATCACTGAATTGAATTTCAGTACGACCTATCACCCCCAAAATGATGGCTAATCTGAAAGGACTATTCAAACACTCGAGGACATGCTGAGAACTTGCTCAATGAAATTTAAAAGTGGATGGGATCAACATCTCTTTTTAGTTGAGTTATCTTATAACAACAACTTCCACTCGAGCATTCAAATGGAACCCTATAAATATTTATATGGGAAGTGATGTAGAACTCCTACTTGTTGGGATGGCGCTGGTGAGAGAAATCTTCTTGGGCCAGATCTAGTGCAAGAGATGACAGAAAAGGTCCATTCCATCCAACAACACATTAAGGTTGCTCAGAGTCGGCAAAAGAGATATTCCAACAACCATCTAAGGGACTTGGAGTTTGCTGTCAGTGACAATGTTTTTCTTCGGATTTCACCTTTGAAGAGAGTCATGAGGTTTTTGAAGAAAGGGAAGCTCAACCCTAGGTATATTGGCCCCTATAAAATCCTTGATCGTGTGGGAGCAGTGGCCTATCAGCTTGTATTTCCTCCAAATCCAGCCCAAGTTCATGATGTCTTCCACGTATCCTTGTTGAGGAAGTACATACCTGACTCTTCACATGTACTAAATCTAGAGGTGGTACAACTGGAACATGACCTCTCTTATGAAGAGCATCCGGTGGAGATCTTGGATCGTAGAGACAAGGTTCTTCGCAGAAAGACTACCCACCTTGTTAAGGTGTTATGGAGGAACTACAAATGTGAAGAAGCCATGTGGGAACTGGGGGAGTCCGTGAGACAGAAGTACCCACACCTTTTCCCATCAGAGGATACAAGATAAAATTTCTGGGATGCAATTAATTAAGGGTGGAAGAATGTAACGACCCGAAATTTTCAATTATATTTGTTTCCTAATTTTGTGTGTTATTTTATACTCAACAAAACTATATCCTTTAATTAATGAAGTGGGTATAATTAAAATGAGACTGTTGGGTTTGAACTATTATATGACCGTTGGTCAATATGACCGTTGGAAACTACAATCTTAATGTTGTGTTTTTATAAATATAGTTATATTGGTTAATGAATATAGAAAGAAGATTGAATGGCCTCATCCAGAAGACTCGAGCCATATGAAGCCCATCTACCAGAGCTTGGGAAGGAGGTATCATCACTTTGCTTTGCTCTAGACAAAGCGCAAGCTGAACTTCAACGTATGAAGCATGAAATGGAATCGTATAAGGGAGAAGTTCAAGCTGATAGAAATCACCACTTAGGCGATGTTGTCTGAGCCACCCCAAGATTTTACCACCATATCACAACTTACACTTAGGTCCTATGCCGGTGTTATATGGGGCTATGTAACGAGACCTTAGCAACTTTTTGTAATCATTTTATATAAATAAAATTGTTATTTATTTTTATGGAAATGTTTGTGAATTTCAAATATTTGGATAAATATAGGATGTGTATTATTGATGAATTTAGGAAAAAAGGGTCATTTTAAAATATTTTTGTATTCATTAAATAATTAATAATGTGAAATTATTTTCAAAAAATGGTCTTCTACAGTTGTGATTAGTGAGAAATTTAGAGTCTAATAAGATCAACTTGGTTTTTAGTGAATAGTAAAGTAGGAATAATAACATACCCTTATGAATAGTAATTTGACCAAGAAAATAGAAACTTCACCCATGAATGTATAAATACATTTTAGACATCTTAAAAGTGAAAAAACGATCATAGTTTATGTTTTAGTATTTTTGTACACCATAAATATTTTATTTACAATTTTATAATTAATTTAATAATTTATAATGGAAATTTATTTTCATAAAATTTAATCATAAATTTTTACTTTATTTTCTAATGTGTATATGATATTTTTATGGGACCTTGATTACTTTTTAAGGTGTTACAAAATGAGTTATAGTTTTAAAGTTGTATTTTTGGAATAAATAATGATTTTATTTAAAAATTAAATTAAAAATATTTATGAACTTGTTTTCATAAAATGGAATTCATTTTTGAATTCAGAGCATCGATATTAGGTTTGGCTGAATTTTTGGGATTTTTCTGAAACAATTGAATTATCAGTGAATAGTAAAAATTCAGTTTTGAGTTTCGAGTGTTTAATGACATAATTAATGATTTAATAATGATGTAAGCTTTCTGGTCAACTTATGAATAGTGCGATATGCTATGAGGTGTTCCAAGTGGCCAATACCATGGTCATATACCATGGGAAAGTCCATGGTTTTGCAAATACCAAAGAAGTGGTGTCCTTTGAAAATTAATAATTTATTCACTTACTTTTCCTATAAATACCAAGACATTTCCATCATTCATTTGATTCCAAAATCATCCTCAACGAAGTTCTAGTCTTATTACCTCCCAAGGAGTCCTAACATGGTTCCCTCAAGCCTCCCAAGTTCCCTAACTTCAAGCTTTCGAAGTTACTCTTCAAGGTAAGGGATCCTTTCACCCTCCTCTTTTAAAGCCATGACTTCCTTTATATAGTGTCTTCTTGTTTCAATATATATATGTTGAGAGTAGGTTCTTATATGTTCTCATTACTGTCCATTTCATGTCTAATTGTTGAGAGACCCTTTTTTCTCTCATAAATTTATTTTTCTGAATTTTTAAGTGACGCCGTTAGGTTGTCGAAATTTTTGTAAAAGAAATCACATCTTCTATTTTCCTTCGAGTTTCATTTTTATATGGTATTTCCTTAAAATATCCATAACATGATATTATTTCTTTTTATTCTATACCTATAATTTATTATGAATTATTTATGAGTGGTTTACTCTTGTCCCCTATCTTTTGAATGTTTTCTAAAACCATGTTATACAGCCGTTATGCTGGAGAATTTTCATCTCAAAATCTCTCTCTTTTTCTTAATAAATTCTCTTATATTATTTATGTGAATACCCAATTCTATTTTCATATCCAGGGGTATTCATGAATACATAAAATTGATCTATTTTATTCTGGAATTGACATACATATAACCCTCACTCCCTTTCCATGGTTTATAAATGACTTAATGATCATGTTTTTACGAACTTTTAAAACGTAATGATTTTGAAATGAAACCCATTTATTTTATTCTCTATGGGTTATTTATGAAATGTTTTATTATGATATATGTGGTTCACATTAAAATAACTAAATACTAAGGGTGCGCCCTGATATCGCTCCAATGCATTGGGTAATGAATTAATCTCTAGAGATGACAAGTTTCACGATACCTTGGTGAATAACCTTGGTAATATTTATGACACCTCGGGGATAAACCTTGGTGATATGTTCATGAATGTCTAAAATAAATGTTTCATACAAAAATTAAAGTTATGATTCATGTTCTTTTTATTATTATATTCATATTATTCCATTTCTCAGGCCTTTATGTCTTTTATCATGTTCTTATTAATATTTCTCAAGATCACATGTCAACTGTTTCACTTGTTTTCTTTACTGAGCCTTCTGCTCACCCTTTTCCTTGATGTATGTCTCCAGGATATGAGATGTAGTAATTTTACATATTATAAACCTATGATGAAGCCTTAAATGTGGTTTACAATAATGTTTTATGTTGTTTCGATGTATTATGTTCCTGATTTCCAAGACACTAGACTTTAAAGATCCTCTGTTTGTAAAATGTAACGAAAAGTTATGTAATAAAAAGGCAGGATGCCATAATGATATCCCAATTTAAACTTCTATAATTATTGGTCTTTAATTATCATTCCATCACATCAAATATATTTCTATCTAATACTAAATACATGGCATAACTACTCAAGACATGTCCATAAAGTCTTCCTTGAAATCCTTCCTTTTAAATATTGAATTGTAACTATAGATTAATAAAAAATATTTTTATATTTTAAAAAATTCTCTAGTATTGGATTTATAATAATAATAGTCTCATTATTTTCATTATTAATTATGCACAATTATTCATTAATTTACCTCACTTAAATATATAAAGTCACAAATTTTTTTCTTTGTATTTTTAAAAACATAAAAATATATTTTTCATGTATATTTGAACAGATTCACTTCTAGTTACAGTGCACAGATTCATTCATAGTGTAGTATTATCCATTCCTAAAAACACATAAACTTGGATAACAAATATTTACTCAGCATCATGATATTATTTAACAACTACCATCATATGAATTATGAATTATGATTCTTCTAATATCTCAAATTAATCATCTATAACATTCTTGTATATCTTAAATTGCATTATAAATAATCAGGATGATATTATATATCATCAGAAATGATTTTACATATCCTCTACTTTATCTTATGTATCAATTGACACCACATCTTTGAAATTATGCACAATCCGTTTATTTTATGTATTAATCAGATAATCTTATATATCAAGCAATGAAAATCATAATAAATCTTGATTATTAACTTCATGATCTTATATATCATCACATATATGTTACTTATCATATTTTAAAACTCTAAGTACTTCTCTAATTATTTTTTTGAGATCATATGTGTGACTTTATCATTCTCTAAAAAAATATGCTACTCTATAATTTCTAGAACTCATCTTCAGGCTTCTAAAATTATCTCCAATTGATCTCAACCACTTAAATTCATATCCAAATACTTCATAGGGATTTAATAATTTATAAAATGTCCATTAGTCTTATTATATAAATTACTAAATCATTTAAAATGTGTATGGTTTCCATCCTTTTCAAATAAAATCAAAACCTCATCAAAATTTATTTATAATCAAAATAATTACCTCCACTTTAGTTTTTTAAACATATCATATTCCTAGAGATATATTCATATAATCATCATTAATCATGCATAAAAATCTCTATGTTTGATTCATATATCATTATCTCTTCTTGAAAATTTACAAAAATATTCTCAACAACTCTATGGATCATCAACTAGCTTCCATAAACTTTGATAGTGACATATAATTTAGTAAAATAAATAATTTATAGAACTATTCTTTGCATATCATACTATCAAGTTCAATTTGATGAATAAATCCTAAAAAACTATTACTTTATATAAAATATCAAGAATTAGTACAAACTCAACTTTAATTAGCATTTCCAAACTAAAATAGATAAATAATCTTCTTTTAGAATAAAAAAAGGAAGAATATCATTATCTTCTTTATCTAAATCCTCATTTTCTGTAATCTTAATGAAAAAAATATATTTTACTCACTTAATTAAAATTTTAATTTATCTTGATAATATTGAGGGTACTTCAAAACTCTAAGCTTTAAGGTGTTCTTTAGTATTCATAAATTAACATAAATTGACAACCTTTCTTGGGTGTTTCCCTCTTAATATTCTTTGCTTATATTCTTGGGTAATTAAAATTCCTTCAAATATTCTCTTATCAGTACATATTGACATCATTATTACTAATAAAAAATAGAGAACATCAAAAATAGTTTTAATAATCTTACCTTGGAATTTTTTTTCAATACCCTTATAAAAAATGTATATCAATATATATTTTTAAATTTTATTCTCACCCTTATTGAAAATAAATACAACGGATGATTCTAAATTTTGGTATTTAATCAATAAATTATAAGTATATATAAGAAATAAACGATGTAGAAAACACGAATGAGTGATGAAATTCTCAATATTTGAAATTCGCAGCCATGTATTTATTTAAATATTCCCAATTTTCTTATTATTAAACAATAAAACACCCCCAAAATACAATATTTTTTATTTTAAAACAAGTATGAGAGATAGAGGCAAAAATACCACTTAAATGGAATATTTAAGAACTTTCTAGAAGGTTTCTTACTCATATAAAAGATATATTATGGTAGCTTTATTATACCTTCTTAATCTCTCTCCCCCATGAAGGTATACTCTAATAACTTATTCATCAAAGTTGACCTCTTAATAAAAAACAATTCAAGATACTAGTCATAATTATCACCTCCAATATATAATTTCCTTCTTGATATAAAACTTTAACAACCTTCATCCAACCACATATATATATATATGTCCATGATTCAAATTTAATTCCATCCAATGAAAACAAAGATAATATATATGGGAATAGGGTGGTCATCTAAATATATTTAATGAGGTAGAATTGGTTTAGAGTATCTTCTAAACCAAAAATGGCCTTTTATTTAAGCTTAAATAATGAGAGATCTTTTATTGATTTCACCTATAATGACTGAGGATTTTCAGACATAGAGAATGAATCTTTTTATATGAACATTCATTACATTATACAGACACACACCTGATCATTATAAAGGTATAGTGTAATTGAAAACTTGGAAACATAAACAACTAGTTCGTATGTGAACTATATTATCTCAGACTAAGAAATTTATATATAGAACCCTTAATAAAAAAATAATAAATATTACATATCTTTATAAACTGGGAATGGAAAAAAAACAATGAGTGAGATTAGATGATTAGTAAGGATAAACAAGGGATATACATATATATAACATGAACATAATTGTATAATCACTTGAGAATAAAATTTGAAAACCATACCCTACATATCAAAGATCATAATCTTGAGTCTTGGCATAAATATTGGTAGTTTATAATACATGAATCATAAGTTAATAAAAGAAAATGATCCATAAGATCATACCATTAATATAAGACATAGATTTGTGGCATATAAATAATCATATAAAATAATTTTCATAGTAGTCATGGATCACTACCAAGGATATCATAGTGGAATGAGTTAACTCCCCAAACCATCATAGTAGTCAAGGTTAACTCCTAAGACAATCATAGTAAACAAAGTACCTTACTGAATAGGGTTTAATTCTCATTCTAGTCTTTTCATAATCATTAGATATAAATCCTTACCCAATGAATTCATGGGAGATATATGTCCCACCCATCACAAAAAGAAAATCAAACATAGGTGTGGAAAAGGATTATAATTTTTTTTCGTATCATAACCCACAAAATGGAATGGTTTCATAAAATTTTATCATATCATAATATATGGAAGAGATATAGGTTTTATAACTGTTTCATCATTTCATCATAGCATAACCCGTAGAAAAATCGTGTTTCATAATTATCTTATCATGGTTAACTTGAGGAAGAAAAATGAGTTTCAAATTTATATTGTCTTCATTTACATAAAACCTCCATATAATTATTAAGAATGGTATCCTTGGATCACATCCCTATTATTGCATATGCATCATCAAAAGATTCCAGATTATATGGAAAATTATTTTGAAATATCACTTGGAACATTTCTTGATGAAAATAACTTTTCCTTGAAAATAAAATTTTAAAACTAAAAGTTCATAATTTTTTTTGAAATCATTTTATTTGAAAATAAACTTGAAAATATATAAATGAATATTTTAAACATTTTGAGTTCATGATGGTGGGAAATTCTGTACATTCCTTACATGTTAAAAGAAATATGCCTTTCACATTTTTTATAAAATCCAAATGGGAATTGATTGGAAAATGACATGAATATTTATTTAAAACAATATTGTAAAAAATTGAAACATATGTATTTTTTTATAAAAATAATTTATAGAATTTTATTTTTTTAGAACATATTTATAAAATGTGGTAGTGGATTAAAATGGGGTTGTGGATTCAAGAGAGAAATAAAGATTTTTTTTCTGAAAAACATTATTTTGATATCTTGAGTTCATAAAGAAAGGAAAAAGAATGGAAAACATTTATACTATATAAATAACAATATTTTATAAAATTTACAGAGTTTACTAGGAGATATATAATAATATTTCATCATTGGAAGCAGAATCATAAATAATCCCAATAGACGATGATATTGTAACATAAATCTATTACCACTTTGGTAACTTTGAATCGTAATCCAAATGAAAGAGAGATCCTAGAATGGATATGTAAATCCCCATAATTTTATTTATAATAATAATTAAATACATTCATGGGAAGTATATACACCCCATAAATGAAACATACAGTGAATATGGCTTGTGTGTTACAGATAATAAAAGTTTAAAAAAAAACCAATTTCCTTAAGTCTTGAGTTCCTTTGTACATGTTAAAAACTTCTGCATAACAAATATAAGCTTATTATTAATATATTAAAAAAATATATTTATATATATCATATTATATATGATTTAAATATGAGTTTTTTACCTGTTTATTAACAATTCCATGCTAAAGTGACGTTTCGGGTAATAAATGCTATGTTTTTCGTGTAAGTTTTTATTTTTTATTCTTGGTACTCTTAATTTTATAATGGTTAAATAATATAATTTTTTTTAAACATGATATAAATATCATGTATATTCAGTATATATGTTTTTTGTGCAATACATAAGAGTTAGAGATATAAAATGAAATACAACGTTCAGGGAGCGGTATAACTTACGTACCAATGAACACTATTTCCATTTTATCAAAGGTTTGAAAGAAGGAATGTTAAATAATATATTACCATTATATAATCATATATTTCATATATATCAAATATTATCATTAAACCCATCCTTATCACCTTCCATATTAAGTGTGAATGAATTACATTGCTTCGTGAGGTGGTAGTCTGCCACACACACGAACAACGTTATCATATTTCCATGGAATGGAAATTATGAAGGGAGATGTGATATTATGATTAAAAAAGCATAATATTATCATAAATATCATATTTAAACATATAATCTATAATTATATCCATCTCTAATAGATGGTAATGAAAAAATGAATGACATCTGTTCGTGAGGTGGTAGTCTGCCGTACACAGAAATGATGATTTCGTATCCCATTTGATGGAAGTACAGATGGTTATAGGTAATTCACTTGATATACAAAATCTTAGTATATAGAATATACTAAGGTTATTATATAATTTTGTTTTAATAATAATTTAAGTAGGCGTAGGAAGAAATATAATAAAATGTTCGGTTAGAGGTGTTACCTGTTCTTCAAAAAACTTCTTTTGGTTCACACCAAAAGGCTTTTTAGGTTAGATTTATGAACAAAATAAAGATTATAGGGTGGGATGAGAGAATTAAGGAAGTTATTTTGGTTGGTATTTACTGCAATAATTGGGGTTTTAAGTATTAATAAGAGATAAGATGAGGTGTACTCTTATAAGTAAGGTGATTGGAATGCTTATAATGTTTTTGAAAATAAGAAGGTGTTCCCACATTTTTATCATGCCATAAGGATCCAAAATGAACCATTTACAAGAATAGAAGAGATAAGGTCTAAATATAGTCACCCAATTGGATTTTGGAAAAGTTTTGGGTCACTTTTAACCCTTATATTTTTAGTCTAACCCCCAATAATCCCATTTAATTCCTTAATCGTGGTAAATAATTTTTTTAATCATTTTTACTATTCATTATGGAAAAAAATTATGTTGAACATATTAAATAATAAAAATTATTATGATTCCAAATATGTAATCCATTTTTTATAAATTTAATTCAAAGAAGTGTAAAATTTTAATATATAAATTGATATCGGAGACATGACTATAAAGTGAGTTTTCAAAGGGAAAACAGTTCAGAATTCTATGATTTTTTTATATCAAAATTCAATAAGAAAAATATTAAAATGAACTAAAATATTTTAAACGATATAAAATTTAAGTAATATTACTTTTTAGACCATAATAAAAAAATTATCGTTAAAAATTATTTAAACAAAAATGTTGTTTTTAATAAAAACCAGTATTCATCACTATTTATTGAAAATTTGATATTTTTGAAAAATCCCATAAATTAACCCTAAGAAAATTTGGAATTGATGATTTTAAAAATGATTTTTATTTTATAAAATTTAGTTTATAAAATTTTCATAAAATAATATTAGTTTTGTTCACAAAATAAATAAAAAACATTTTTTTGAGAAAAAAGTATTTTTGAAACATATAAAGAATTTATAAAAATGAAGTTTTTTTTCAGTATGTTTTATTTTTATATAATTATTATACATAATATTTAAAATTATTTGTTAATCTTCATAACACTAAGTTTAATGTCTAGGATATAAAAGTCACATTTAAATAATAATATTAATAATATATCACAGTTTGTTAAAATTCATTGTCGCATGTAATGCAAGTTAAACTAGGTGTCACCTGTAACCCAAGATATCAGAGAAATTTAATTTATTTAAAAAAAATTCATAAAAAATTAGGGTGTTACATTCTCCCTCCCTTAAAATTATTTTCCCATGAAATTCATCACTCAAATATAAATAAATGAGGTTAATTTTATCTCAACATTTCATCAAGTTCACACATAGATTCTTCAAACTAGTGGGTTCACCACAAAAATTTAACCAAGTTAGTGGTATTATTTCATATAATTTTCTCCATAAGATCCATAATCTCCAATGATTCTTCATCATAAGAAATATCACACTCTAGTTGTATGACCTCTGAGTTCAGTACCTGTGAATGATTAGATATGTACTTCCTCAGGAGATATACATGGAACACATCATGAACTTGAGAGTTGTTTGGTGGAAGCACCAAATGATTGGATACCATCATAATTTGATAAATAATTTCAAAGGGATTGATATACCTAGGTCTTAGTTTACCCTTCATTACAAATCTCATTACCTTATTCAATGGATAAACTCTTAGAAGCACCTTGTCACCAACATCAAATTATAGATCATGCTGACGATTGTCAGTATAACTTTTCTACCAAATCTTTTCTTCCTTGATTTATTGTTGAATGAACCTAACATTATCTTCCATTTATTTTGATATTTTAGGTCCCAATATATTTCTTTCTCCAACTTCATCCCAGCATGTTGGAGCTATAAACTTATTTCCCTAGAGGATTTCATAAGGATCCATTTGAATGCACAATTAAAAGTTATTGTTGTATGAAATCTCAAATAGAGGAAGGTGTTGATCACAACCAGATTTAAAATAAATAGAATGATATTGAAGTATATCCTCTAGGGTCTAAATTATGATCTCATAATTACCAATAATTTGAAGATGATATGCAATGATGAAACTCACCTCTTTATCAAGAGCTTTCTGAATACTTCACTAGAACATTGAGGTAAACCATGGATCCCAATTAGACATAATTAAATGTGATACTCTATGAAACCTTACCACTTTCTTAATGTATATTATGGAAATATAATCAATTGAGAAGTTTCTATGATAGTGATGAAGTATTCTGACGTTTTAAGGTGATAAAATACAACCCATATATCATAACACCCTTTAAGAATTTTGGGGAGTCCAATAAAAAATCCATGGAGATGTTTTCCCATTTTCATTCTGGTATGGGTAATGGATATAACATCCACTTAAAATTTCATCTGTCTACCTTAAATAACTGGCATACCAAGAAAAAGGATTCAAAATTTGAGATACCTATCTTCATTCCATCCTGCTAGAAATACTCTTTCAAACATCTCTACATCTTCATACTTACTGGATTAATAGAGAATGAAGAACTATGGGATTCCTCTAAAAAATCCTTATTCTAATCAGTTATGGACAAAACACACACACATCTTTTTGTACCTTATCATTCAATCATAATAAAGGTTAATCTTAGGAACATTTCTAACTATATTTTCAGCTCTATATCTTATTTCAATGCCTATTTTATCTTCACTTGGATAGATGGTTGAATATTCAATTGAGCAAGATAATATTTATCTATTTCAATTAAGATTTCCAGATCCATAATTTGAAAATAAATAAATATTAGATCTTTTGTGATCCTAATCATGGATAATATAACATGATCCTTATAAATCAAAAAATAAACCACATTATTCACTTTCCTAGGCCAGTAATGTATTGAGTAGTCAAAATCCTTAATCAACTCTAACCATCTTCTCTATTTCATATTCAACTCCTTATGTGTGAATATATATTTAAAATTTTATGATCAGTATATATATCACAATTTTATATATATATACAATTTATCCATATCCTTTATGAAAAAATTACCACAATTAACCACAAATATCATGTTGGGTAATCTTTCTCTGGAATATTCCATGGTCATGAGTTGTATGTTATAACCATATCATTTTTCATGATAACATGTCCCAGTACCTTCTTAGATTCATCACTATAGATTTCAAAACCTTATACACCACAGGGAATTGCAAGAACAGGTGCACTAAATAATCTTCTATCTAGTTATTTAAATTTTTCTTCACTTTAATCTACCTAGTGGAACTTGTATCCCTTCTAAGTTAAATTTTTGTGTGGATTAGATACTTGTGAGAAGTTATTTATAAATTAGATACAATATTCATCAAAAGCAAGAAAATTATGGATCTCAGTCATCGTGGTTGGTATAGTCCAACACTCAATAGACTCCTTTATTAATAGATCTACTGATATAACCTCTCTTGAGATTATATGACCCAAAAATGAATCCTTTTGTAGCAAAAAATCATACTTTTTAAAATTTTCATATAGTTTCTATTTCCTTAGGATCTTTTTAAAAATTATCAAGTTATCTTCATAATATTCCATTATATTTGAATAGATAATAATATAATATAAAAATACTACCAAAAACTAATTATGGTAATCTCTAAAGAATCTATTCATTAGATCCATGAAGATATCATGGGAATTAACAATACCGAATGACATCACTATATATTGATTGTGTCTATATGTTGTATGGAATGCTGTCTTGGGCATATCCTCCTTCTTGGACATCAATTGATGATATCAATAATGGAGGTTGATATTGTAAAAGTATTTTTCTTTATTAAGTTAATCAAATAGGCCAACAATACATGGTATAGGATACTTATTATTGATTGTGATCTTGTTTAGCTCTTAATAATTAATGTAGAGTCAAATAGGTCATAGTGTCTTTAACTTTTATGGAATGATGTCAAGGGTATACCCTCCTTCTAGGACCTCATTTGATGATATCAATAATGGTGGTCAATAATGAAAAAGTATTTTCCTTTACACAATTAGTCAAATAGGTCATCAATACATGGTAAAGGATACTTATTATTGATTGTGATCTTGTTTAGCTCCTAATAATAAATACAGAGTCACATCGATCCATCGTTATTTTTAACAAAAATAATAGGTAGACCCCATAGCAACACACTTGTACAAATGAATCGATTTTCAATGTTCTCCTATAGTTTCTTTTTCAATTCCTGAAACTCAATCAAGACCATTCTGTAGGGAGTATTTGAAATTGGTGTGGATAAAAGTTTGTGTTCTATTGAGAAATCAACTTTACATTTTGGTGTAAGGCTAGGAAAATATTTTATAAATACAGAAAAAAACTTCCCCAAAATAGGTATATCATCAAAGTTGAGTTTCTCTCCAACCATCTAAGATAATATTCCCTCTTAAATATGAATCAAAACCCATAAAATGGATGTAATTTCTATTAGAAGTTCATGTTTACCATCACACTGATAGACGATGATAGGTTAGTTTGGAATCTCAAATGTGACTTCCCTTACTCAGTAATTAATGATGTATTTTTTAAAGAAAATAAATCTATTCCCAATATAAAATCAAATTACAAAAGAGGAATAATTGAAAGATTTATAGGAAGAAAATTATCACAAACTTCAACCAAAGAATAATCATAAACATGAGATGAAATCATTGAACCATTAGGGCTTTTCACTGCTAATTCTACAAGTAATCCTTTGGGTGTTATAGTGATACCCCTATCAATTTATTTATATATGAAATAATGGTTATATCTAGAGTTAAATAAGACATTAGCAGTTCTATAGTGGATAGTAAGTGTACCATTCACTATTTTATTATTGCACCCTCAATCAGAAATAATGATCCCATGATATTTTCCTTTGCATCTTGGCTTAAGAGGATGTTGACATCAATCACCATCATTAACATTCAGATTTGGGTATTTATTATCAAAATTCCCATACACATTTCATTTGAATTTTTTTTGTTTGGTTGGAGTATTCTATGCATATTTCTCTCGATTATCATCACTACCCAACTTCTTACAATCACTTTAGAAATAAATTGTGATATGAACTTACTTTTCACACTTAAAACATTTACTAGTTCCCTTAAGAAAATTTCCGAAAAGTTTCTTCCCAAAATTTGATTATAAAGGAAATATCATATTCTTCTCTCCATATTTTTTAGAATTTCATTTGAATTCCATTTTTTTCTTCTTATCAAATTTATGATATTGATACCTAACTCCAACATCAATTTCTACCTTGATATCACATTGAATAATATCATTATAATTATGAAAGTATATTATGGCTAACACCCATCAATGTCTTTGTTTTAATTTATTGAAGAATTTATCAACCTTAAGTTCAGGTTGGATGATAATACTAGAAGTTTACCTTGCAAGTCTTATAAAATTTGACTCTTAGGTACCAATATATTCATCATACTTTTTATTTTTCTCAAGTAACACATTCTCTATCTTCATATGAAGAATATGAGGAAATTACTTATTTAAAAATAAGTTCTTTAACTTATCCCAATATATGGAGTCAATTTCATCATGTTCCATTGTATTATTGATGATATTCCACCATTTATCAACTTAGTTTTCCAAATGATAGAGAACCAAAATGACCTTTTCATGTTTTGAACATCGAAGACTGAAAAAATATCCTTTCATTGGTATTGATATATTGTTCAGAAACTAGAGGATCAATAGTTTCACTGAAGTCAGGTGGAATTTACCTCATGAAGGACTAAATAGAATGTTGTTTCTTATGATTATTATTTGAAATTTTATCATGATTCAAGGATAGATAAAGTTACATGAGCATAACAATAATATTTTTTATTCCATCTACCATAATGTTTGGATTATTTGGAGGACAATAATTTAATTGTCTATTTCACTCAGTATTAACAATGTTCTTTGAGGTTCCATCCATTTATTAGATCAAAAATCATATTGTAATCAACAATAACCATTATGGAAAACCACATAATCATGAAAAATCACTTATATAATGTCTAAATAATTTTACCTTATTTTTAATATATGAAACCTTAGGGTTTTACTTAGCCATTCATAGTCATCATATATTTAAATACTTCATGGTGGTTCATAAAGAGTTTGTAAATTTACAAAGCATATCTTCCTGGGGTGTCAAACTAGGATTGCATAAAATCCAATTGTCATGCACCAAGTGACAATCGATTCCATATCAATGCACCCTTTTTGGAGTCATTACCACAAGGTACATATATTATATATCCACACCCACTTTTAATATATGACATGGATGTATTTTTTTTGGAAACCACTCAATCTATCCATTACCAAAATTCTAGGAAATTTTTCTATACTTTGAATTGTCCTTAGACAAATCCTCAAACATGTCCCTAGTAATCTCACTAAAGTTTTCTCATCCCATTTTCCAAGGGTTAACTAAAAATATCCTATGATAATAAATATAGAAAACATGTTTCTTATATATATATATTACATATTTTTAGATGAACATTCATTACATTATACAAACACATGCTTGATGATCATAAAGGTATAGTGCCTTTGGAAACATGGAAACATAAAAAACTGCTTCATAGGTGAACTACATAATCTCCCACCAGTTTGTTAATATCTATCACTATTCTTAGAAAAATCATACACATTAAATATCTTCATATCCTGGGGAAATGAAATATAAGAAAGGCTGAGGTTAGATGCTCCGTATGGGTAAACAAGGGATATACGTAAGCATAAAATGAACATAAGGGTATGAGAACATGAGCATGACATTTGGAAACCCTACCATACATATCAAAGATCATAATCTTGAGCCATGGGATAAATATTTAAAGTTTATAAGACATAAATCACAATGGAATCAAAGAACATGAGCCATGAGAGCATAACATTGGCACATGAAATAGATTTCTGGCATTTAGAAAATTAATGAAAATCATTTCGATAATAGTAATGGATCACTTACAAGGCAATCATAATGGTAAGAGTTCACTCCCCAAAACATCATAGTATTAATGGTTCACTCCCATGACCATAATTATAGAAAAATTCCCTTACTGAAATGAGTTCAATCCCTGTTCCAGTACTACCTATACCAAGATATATATAAATATTTACCCAATGCATTGAAGGGAGATATTAATCCCACCCATCGCAAAATGAAAATCATATATATATATACCAAAAGATCATAAAAAATTTATCATATAATAACTCATGAAATGAAATAGGTTTCATAAAAATTTAATAATATCATAACCTGTGTAAAATTTATAGGTTTCATAATCATTTCGTCATTTCATCACAATTTAACTTGTGAAATGAAGTGGGTTTCATAAGAATATGTCATGGTATATTATATTTGAAGAGAAAGGGGTTTTCTAAACATAATTTTATCATAAAAATAAACCATATAAAGAAGGAATAATAATGGTATCCTTGGATCATGTCCCCATTAAATAATTGGTTACCTAAATTGATGTCATCTTAGATAGAAAATTATTTTTATAGATCACTTTGAACATTTCTTGAGGAACATAACATTTCTTTAAAAACCACTTTTTAAAACTAAAAATTGATGAAATATTTTTGAAATAATTTTATTTAGAAATAAACTTGAAAATTTATAAAGGCATATTTAAAACATTATAAGGCCATGATAGCGGAAAATTCCATACATTCAGTATACATTAAAACAGTGATTCCTTTCTCATTTTTGATAAAACCCAAACAAATATTGTTTGGAAAATGACACGAGGATTAATTTCAAAATATTTTGTAAAAAAAATCAAAAATTATTAAAAATTTATTTAATAAACCATTTTAATAATTTTAAAAAAATTTAAAATGTTTTTATAAAACATGGTTTTCGATGAAAATGGGTTTTTTTGACTAAAGAGAGAAATAAAGGCGTTTTTGTTAAAAAAATTATTTTAAACTCTTAAGTAGACAAAGATTGGAAAAATAAGGAAAAAATGTATTCTATAGAAATAACTAGTGGAGAATAAAATTTATGAGTTTATTTAGAGATATATGATAATAGTTCATCATTGGAAGTATAATCATGAACAATCTTGATAAATAATGGGATTGTAACATAAATTTCATTCCACTTTGGTTACATTGAATTGTAATACCTAGGAAAGAGAGATCCTAAAATGGATATGTTAATACCCATAATATTAAGGATAAGAATCATAAAATACATTCATGGTTAGTTTATACACCACATAAACTGTAACAACCCAATTTTTTCAAACATAAATATCATATATTTTTATGTTAATATTCAATATATTTCATAAACACACGCATAAGAACCAAAATAGTTTAATGTATTTGATGTCTAGAAACATAATATTATTATTATTTGAATGATATTCAACATATTACACAAACATATTCTCATATATTAATCCTATTAGGAATACCCTACCTAATCCTTTCTTTATAACCTAGGGTAGGATACATAAGAAAGGGTGAGATGAAATGCTCAGTAAGGGAAAATATAGGAGATATCAATATATGATAATATGAAAGAATAATATAATAATAAAGGTATATCATCATGAACATAACTTATAATGTTCATAAATGACCTGTCACATATCATAAATATGATTCATGGAAAAAAACATTATCATTCTAGAAAAATATGGTCCATAAGAGTGAGAAATCATCATAAATTAATCATGAACTAAAATATCACATCATAATATTTTTTAAAAAATAGTGAAAAGATTATGAAATAATATTATGACATGAGGAAAATATTCTCCTCACGTCATAATATTTTTTTTGAAATAATTTTTTTTAAAAAATAGTGCCATTATAAGAGGAGACATTTTATTTGAAATAAACCTTATAAACTTATAAAGGAATATTAAAATAATTAATGTGTGAAAATATTGGGAAAATATTCTCCAATTGTATAATTTAAAAAACATTCCTCCAGTATTTTTTTCCAGAAAAGTCATAAAGTACCTCATTTGGAAAATGATAAAAATTTATTTCAAAAATGTTTAAAAAAAATGAAATATGGGGAAAAATTATTTTAAATATTTTTAGAGAATATTTAATTTTTTTATAAAACATGGATATGGAAGAGAAATATTCCCCAACGGGGACTTAAATATAAAACATCCCAAATAACGAAGAGATTATGAAATAAATCCTTATCACTTTGGTATTATTTGAAACATAATCCCTATGAAATAAAGAACATTATATGGATATGTAAATCCATATAAAATTTAAATTAATTATCATAAAATAAAATCCATGGGTAGTATATACGCCACATAAAATAAACAATTGTTGAATATGGCATGTGTCCCACAAAAATGAAAGTGTGATGAAAATCCCTTACCTCAAGTCTCACCTTTCCTTGTTTATGTTCAAAAATCATGTATAATAAATATGTATTTGTTATAAATTTATTATATAACTTTATATCTATCATACCATTTATTATTTATTTATAACATCTTATCACTTTTTTATTAATTATTTTTTATTAAAATCACAGTTCTAGGTGATAATTACTTCATTTTCCAAACATGTTTTGATTCAGTACTACTGGTCCTTATACATTGAGCATAGTCCCATAATTTAAAAAATTTATATAATGTTATAAAAATAATATATATTAATTTTTTAAATATTTATAATCATTCATAAAAATTAGATATAGAAAAATTAATTACACCGTTCATAGAGACAGTAAGCCATATGTACGCATGAATGATATTTCGAATTTTCTTTTGATGGAATAAATGTTTGTTAAATAATAATAAACCTATCCATAATAATTATTATGTTATATATATCATATATATTCATAAAAATCATCCTTATTACCATTAATGTTAAATAAAATTGAAAAAATAATCACATTACATTGTGGAGATGATAATCCATATATATGCACAATCGACATTACCATTTCCAAAAATATTGGATGAAAAGAGGGTAGACTTGATATTATCAATAAAAAAGTATAATTATTTCATAAATATAATTTATAAACATTAAATACATCACAAAACCCATCCATAAAATATAGTGGTGAAAAATTAATTATATCTCTATGTGGAGACTATAAGCCGTACGTATGCACGTGTGACACCTTCACTACTTATTTGATGGGAAAGAGGGTTTATAATGGTGTTTTCATAATTATAATAAAATTTAAGCTTACTTAAGATACTTAATTTTTTATTTTATTATGAATTTAAAATATTTATAGGAGGTAAATAAGAGTAGAAAAATAAAGTGATAGGTTAGAGCGATTACATCTTCTTTGAAATAACTCCTATAGTTCTCCTTTAAAGGGCTATAAGGTTGGCCTTTTGAGAATACCATCTCCTCTAGAATGTGGATGGGAATGTTATTAATTTTATTCAGAGGATGGTTGATAAATAAAGCTTAAAGTGGTGCAATTAAGTGAAGGAGGAAGTTCTCTTTTATAATGAAGTGAGGGGTATTTTTGGAATTTCTCAAAAGATTAAAATATAATAAGACTATTCTAGAGCTAAATTCTTTTTAATTTTCTATAAATTCATGTTATTAAATTATAGATTATATATTATCCTATTTTTTTTCTTATTTAATGTTAATTTATTTATTTTTAAATAATTTAATCAAATATTAATCACATAAAATATCATTATTGTCATTTTTGATACTATTCATTACTTTGACTTTAAAAATATCAAGAAAATAATTAAAATTAAAAACATATATATTTTTTAGTATATCCTAAATATTTCATTAAAATATAGAGATATATTTAATCACCTTAAATATCTAAAATTATGTTACTTTTAATATATTTAATATCATTTATTTGATTATTATATTAATTAAATAATACCTCTATCAGCAATGTGAAATAATTTAAGGAATTATTTCTTCAAAAAAATAAAAAATTAATTAGCATGAAGAAGTTAAATATTTTAGATTTAAAAATAATACTTATAGTTGAAAATATCCTCTTTATAACCACATTTAATAATATTACACTTATTAAAAACAAGAGTGTGACATTTTTGACTTTTCATTAAATAAAATATTATAATGGTTATAATCTTATTCAAGTGGATCCAAAATGTCATAAATTGTAACATTATATGAGTATGGTTTAGATATACTCATGAAATAACATTTAGGTATGTTTTTGGGTCATTTAATTGTTCTTATAATATTGTTTTTTACCTTTATTATCTGTTTTTCCCTTTACCATGGTAACAAAATTACTAAGTTTAATATAATGTTCCAAAAATAAAAGGGAAAAATTAAATAATTTTTTATGACCTTATTAAAAATATGGAATCTATTTTTCTAAATTTATATCACACAATTTATATAATTTAATTTATAATTAATTCAAAAAAATTTAACAAAAAATAGTATTTCGAAAAATTCCCTTTTTAAATATAAAATTCATTTATACTAAAATAAAGTACAAAATCCATTTCAAACACCAAAATTTAATTATTTTAAATTAAAATTAACTAATAAAATTTTAATACTATGAAAAATATAATTTTACTTTGTAAATTCTTAAAAAGAAAAATATAGTTTAAAAAAACTAGTATTTTTCAATATTCATTGAAAAATCAATATTTTTAGAAAATTATCAAAAATTTATTTGAAGAAAAATTTCACACGAGAAATTAAAAATTAAAATTTAATTTTTCAAAAAACAATTTCTAAAAAATTCCTAAATTAATTATAAGGGAATCTATTTATGGAAAAAACATATTTTTTTGATGAATAAAATGACATTACTAAAAATCGTGTGAATATTTTCTAAGAAATTTTCAATACATTTATATTGAGTTATAAATTTATTTTTATTTCATAAATCTATTAATCCTATTTGTACCTACCAATCCAACTAATTGATAATAAAACCATAATATTTTAATAATATTAAATGGTTCATAAAAAATTACTGTAGCAAGAAACTCAAGATATATAAGAAATTAAATTATTTAAAGAGAAATATTTCATTAAAATATAAGGGTGTTAAATTATACCCCATTTAAAATAAATTTTCAACTTTAAATTCATCACTCAGATATAAATATATTAGTATACATCTGCCTCATCACATCCTCTGGTTCCCATGTAGCTTACTCAAATTGGTGGTTTCTCCACAGAACTTTAACTAAGAGAGGGGTATTATTTCATAAAACATTATCTCTAAGATCTAGAATCTCTATTGGTTGTTATTTATATGAAATATCTTGATATATCTATAAAAACTCTTAGTTTAGTACATGTGAAGAATCAGGTATATACTTCCTCAAGAGAGATAAGTGAAACACATCCTGAACTTTAGAGAGATTTGGTGGAAGAGCCAATAGATAAGTTACCATCTCCATACAATCAATAATTTTAAAATGACTGATAGATCAAGGGATTAAATTTACCTTATTTCCAAATCTCATTAATCTCTTCCAGGGAGATATTCATCGGAATAACTTATAACCCACTTCAAACTCTATATCTTTTTGATGATTATCAAGAATTTTTTTAACTCATAATTTCTCTTATGTGATGTTGAATGGATCTAAAATTCTCTTCCATCTCCTGAGTTTGATCATGTCCTAATATATTTCTTTCCACAACTTCATTCTAGTATTTTGGAGTTCTACACTTATTTCCATAAAGGGATTTATAATTATCTATTTGAATGTTTGAGTGAATGATATTATTGAAATAAATCTCAAATTGAGGAAGATTTTGATCCTTAACACCTTTGAAATACATAGAAATATATACCACCAAATCTTCAAGTGTTTGATTTGTTTTCTCAGACTACCCAACTGTTTGATAATGATACACAATATTGAAACTCAACACTTTATCAAGAGTTTTATGAATACTTCACCAAAAATTTGAGGTAAAATTCAGATCCCAATTATATAAAATTGAATATGGTACCCTATGAAACATTACCACTTCCTTAAAATATATTTTGGATAGAGGATCAAGAGATAAATCTTATCTCATAGAAATTAAGTGTGATGAATTCATAAGGTGATTAACTAAACCAATAATTACCTCAACATCCAAGATATGATAAAACCTAATGGTTACTAGCAACATTAATCTTATGTCCATAATGTATATATTCATTCCTCCTTAAATAAATAAATTACTAAAACATATAAAAAACCAAAGGGCTTTATTTTTATAAATTTCTCTTAAAATATCCTTAATCTTGAAGAACTCCCATCAATTTAATCCTCAATAGGTGTGTTAATGACATTGAACTTTTTATCAACCTTAAAATCATAAACCAATGATGGTATTCCTAAATCTTAAGTTAATGGAGACATATACACTTCTAAAAGTTAATTCACCCTTTACTACTTATATAATATCTTATCCTATGCAAAAACATTTTTATTAGAAGCTTGGGTTCATCCTTATAGTGAGAGAATATCAAATGTAATTTCATTATTATAGATTTCATTTAGAGGGATATAATTACATGAAATTTCAGTAATGTATGAACAATAATATTTTAATATGGATAATTCATAAGAAATCAAACATTAAACTCCCAACTAAGGAGGTGAGGATAAGTGTGCCCAAATTATCACGATTCACTTCATCCATTGTGTAACGACCCAAAATTTCATTAATGGAAAATCCATCTTGATCCAGTTAAATGTTTGTTTATGAAAAAAAAATGTTTTTATAAGATTTCAACTTCTTTAGTTTAACGTTAAGATTTGTGACCGTTACTTTTATAGCCGTTGAACAGTGATCATCTGGGTAGTTTAAATATAAGGCTTTAACGAACCAATTTTATACTCTGACAAAGGAAGCGATGGCCTCATCCAGTAGAATTTCCCCTTACGAAGCCCATTTGTCGGAGCTCGGAAAGGAGGTGGCATCTTTGGGCTTTGCCCTTGACCAAGCCCAAGCTGAGCTTCATCAAGTCAAGCTCGAACGTGATCGTCTACGGGAAAAATGGAAGTTGATAGAGATTACCATTCGAGCGATGTTATCCGAGCAACCCCAAGAGTCTGTCACCATCGCACACCTTACCCTTAGGTATTATGCGGCTATTTTAAGGGGTTATGTAACAAATAAGTAGCACCATGTTCATGTACATTATCTTTGTATATAATAATGAATATAATTTCTAGTCATTTTTGATACATTGTAATTAGTTTTTAAAGTACAAACAGTGTTTTTAGTTATTATTTAATTAAGAATTATATTTTATTAAATTAAATGATTTTTGAATTTAATAATATTTTAATAAAATATTATTATTAATATTAAATTAATTTTTATTAAATATAAATGATCTTGTAATTTTATGAATGCAATTAAAATTTTTATTAAGGTTTGAAAGCCATTTCTGTCAAAACCCGTGAATTTTTTATAAATGTCGGTTTTTATTTTAAAAGTAAAAAATTCACATATTTATAAAATTATTTAGATAAAATAAATATTATTTTTGGAATCAGGACGTCGAAATTATCCAACGGTGAATTTTTCATAATTTTATGAGACAGTCAAATTTTTGGGTAAAAATTAAATACCTTTTAAATATATAATGTGTTTTATGACATCATAATTACCCAATGGTGATGTAATAAAATACCATAATCCTTATGTTCAGCCAATATGTGTTTTATCATTAAAATAATGATGTTTTGGGTTTGTTTGACTCACTTTTCAAAGCATTAATGGATCCCTCAAGACTTATTCAACACTTTTCCTTTTTAAATTAATTTCCATGGGAGTGTGACTCACCTCCACATAAGCAACCCAAATTTTTTAATAAGTTCGGACCTTGGACTTGTAAAATATTGTTTTCCTCTTTCCTTTTCCAGAAACCATGGGAAAATACCATGGGATGGTTTGTGGTTTGGATTATTTTAATATAAGGGGTCCCAAACCTAAATAATAAAGAATTCTCTCACCTTTCCTATATAAACCCACCCAAGATCCCACTTCCTCCTCACCCAAAGCCCTTGAAGTTCGTCCAACCTCTGCCCTACTCTCTCTAGAATCCTCTTAAGGTGACCCAAGCTCCCAAGAAGCCTCTCACAAGCCTCTCTCTAGCCTTTGGAAGCACACTTCCAAGTAAGGGGTTTTCTTCCTTTCTCTTTTTTTTTCAATTTTCTTTAAGTTGTATTGCCCTTTTTATTTCAATTATGAATGTTGTGGTATGGTTTCGCACCTCCCCCATACTGCCCTATTATTGTTTTAATGATGGGATAACCCTTTATCTCTCATTAAATGCCTCCCATGTACACCCGTTACTATGCCGAAATTCCGAAAGGAACTTCTCCCTCTTCTTTTACATTCAAGCAATACTTTTGTATCATGAATCTAAATTCCATTTCTATTGTTGGGACATGTATATATATGATCTCCTTACTGTCCATTACATGTAAATATGATGAGGAACCCCTTTCTCTCTCATCAACCTTTTTTATGAATTCTTATGTCACGCCGTTACGCTGCCGAAATCGCACCGATTTTCTAAGCCAATGTCTTTGTGTAGTGAATACCATGCCCATTTCTCCATCAAGGGTATTCACCTTTATCCACATTTACATATTGATTATAAAGTTTCATGTATGAATTCCACATTCCTTTATCGTGGAGGAAATGATTATGTTTTATGAATCCATGTTTTATGATCCATGTGGCACACTTATGCATGAAATGAAATGTTTAAGAAGGGTGCGCCCTTTATAGCGCTCCAATGCATTGGGTAAAGTATAGTATCATGATACGTCATGTGCAATGAGTGTTGACTCATGCTAATTCAAGTGCAACGAGGGTTTACTCGTGCTTCAAGTGCAATGAGGGTTTACTCATGCTCCATGTGCAATGAGCCTTGGCTCATGCTAATTCAATGTTAAGTGTTGTTGCCACATTTCCATGTTATGATTATCATGCTCTATCATGCCTTTATGTTCATGTCTCTCTTATGCTCTATTGATATTCCTATTGCCTAACATGTATTGTAATCCTCATGTTATTCATTGTGTACTCCCTTACTGGGCTTTATAGCTCACCCTTTTCTTATGCATGTCCTCAGGTTATCCCATGCAATGCTAAGTACGAAGGAATGTAGTGGTCATGTAAAGGAAGTTTTCAATAAGGATGTTGTATTTCAAGTTTAAAGTTTTTATGTAATGAACCTAAGCCCCAAAGACACTAAACCTCTCGATCTTCTTTGTTGTATCAAGTGAAGTTTTATGTAATAAAACATGTTTAAGTTGTAATAAAAAGCAGGGTTGTCATAGTTGGTATCAGAGGATAGGTTTAGTTATTTTTGGGATTAGGAAACCCTAGTAAAGCCTTAGATACAATACTAATGATAATAAAAACATCCCTAAGTTTTGGTAAATACTAAGTAAGTGGTTTATCAAACAAATACATCCCTTTCTGGATACGAGCAGGTAGAGGCGGCTCTGGCACAGATGTATCCTAGGGGTAAAACCCGAAAACACCGCTTTGAGCTAGACTCGAACGGGAACTGGTGCACGACAATGGGCCTTGCTGCACTCTTGGTTACGACACTCCCGGGGGATTTGTTTTGATAAATTCACAATCTTAGTATGAACCCTTATTAAGGGAAAAATTCCCCTAAGGATATATGTTAGAAGGAAGATCATGAAAAGCCTCGATTGAATCCTATAGACTCATGAGTTAAAGAGATTAAAGTTTATTTATAAGTCATCAACTTTTGTCTTTGGATTAACCTTTATGTGTTACCCCTAACTTTCCTTTTATTCCAGCCAATGGCCGGTAATAGGAGAACTCGGGCTAACAACCGTTGTGAAGATCAGTGTGATGATTGTACTTATGAGATGCCCAATCCAATGGGAGCGGGAATCGCGAACTTTGTCACGCTTCTCTCTCAGCTAACTCAAGTTTTGAATAGAAACACTGGTCAAGAGGAACGTTCAACCCCCCCTAAGAAAGAACAAGTTGCTATTGAAAGCTTCATGAGACAAAGGCCTCCTACTTTTAGTGGATCATCCGATCCCACGATTGCTGAACAATGGATCAACTCCATTGAAAAGATATTCTCCATCCTCTAATGCTCTGAAAAAGAGAAGGTTCTCCTGGCGGCTTATCGTATGGAGGGTGAAGCTGATCAATGGTGGATGTTGATCAAAAATACGAAGCCTGAGGAGGAGATCGAGGCTTTGGAATAGAAGGTATTCCGGAAGATGTTTTTCGATAAATATTTTCCACGCACCCTCCGTCTTAAGATGGAAAAGGACTTCCTTTCCCTCAAGCAGAAAGATGAGGAATCTGTGGGAGCGTACGAGGCAAACTTCACAAGGCTTGCACGATACGCTTCCGGCTTTGTCGTTACCCCCGAATGCAAGGTTGACCGCTTCTTTGGTGGGATGAAGCCTAGCTTGCGGAAAGTATTAGCGATCCGTGACTTCGACAGCTATGAGGAAATTGTCCGATGTGCCCTCAAGGTTGAAATGGAGATCAGAGAATCACAGGGGTATCATGGGGACAAGAAGCGGAAGGTGGACTTCAATTCTGGTGGTCCGATGGATAAATCCAACGGCGCTAAGAAATTCCAGCACCCCACTTGCCAAAAGTGTGGAAAAAAGCACCCTGGAAATTGCCTTAGGGGGACAAGAAAATGCTTTAAGTGTGGAAGAGAAGGGCACCTAGCTTTTAACTATCAGCAAGAAGGACCCGCGGCTATGACGGAGGGGAGGAACGCTCCGTTCGAACCTCAACGCGTTGTTCAATGCTTCAAATGAAAAGAACAGGGTCATTTTGCGAATTAGTGCCCTAATCCAAGGGTTATCGGAGGCAATCAACAACCTCCAAGACAAAAAGGAAGAGCTTTTGCCATCACTTCTGCCGAAGTGAACCCCGACAACGAAGTGGTGACAGGTACGCTAGTTATTCATTCAAGAATAGCGAACATACTTTTTGATTCAGGTTCTACGCATTCCTTTATATCTCAAAAGTTTAGTAGAACAATCCCTGCACCACCACAAATCATGGAAGTAAAGATGTCGGTGAGTATGACAAATGGGGCAATCATTGCATCCCATGAGTATAAGTCCTCCCCTGTTATAATCTGTGGATTGAATTTCCCGGTGAACCTCGTCATACTCCCTTTGGTGGAATTTGATGCAATTCTTGGCATGGATTGGCTTTCCTTATATAGAGCCAACATAAATTGTCGGGAGAGGGAAATCACACTCCATATGGAGAATCGACCCCCGATTCTTTACAAGTGTCATGAGGAAGATGAATCTCCTTTAGCTCCATCATCTCAAGCGTGGATATTACTGCCTTATGAGCACGCATATCTGGCTTAGATGATTGAGTCCAAGGAAGAAACCACCCTTGAAGAAATGCCTATTGTGAGGGAATTCGCTGAAGTATTTCCCGAGGAACATCCTGGTCTTCCTCCAAGAAGAGATGTTGAGTTCTCAATTGAACTTATACCTGGGGCGCTAACAATATCCAAGACTCCATATAGAATGGCTGTGGTTGAGCTTGAAGAACTGAAGAAACAACTACAGGAGAATCTGGATAAAGGGTTTATACGCCCAAGTGCATCACCATGGGGTGCACCAGTCCTCTTCGTCAAGAAGAAGGATGGGTCAATGCGGCTTTGCATCGATTATCGTGAACTTAACAAAATCACGATAAAGAACAAGTATCCTCTCCCAAGAATCGATGACTTGTTTGATCAGCTGCGTGGAGTACAATACTTCTCCAAGGTCGACTTGCGGTCGGGATATTATCAAGTAAGGGTGAAGAAGGAAGATATCCCCAAGACTGCTTTTCGTACAAGGTACGGGCACTATGAATTCAAAGTAATGCCTTTTGGACTCACCAATGCTCCAGCAATATTCATGGACTTGATGAATAGAGTCTTTATAGATTACCTAGATAAATTTGTGGTAGTCTTTATAGATGATATTCTAATATACTCCAAAACCAAGGAGGACCATGAGGAGCATTTAAGAACTGTACTGGAGACTTTGCGCAAGGAGATGCTCTATGCCAATTACAGCAAGTGTGAGTTCTGGTTGAAGGAGGTATCATTCTTGGGCCATATCATCACAAGCAATGGGATATCTGTGGACCCCTCCAAAACAGATGCAATTGAGGGATGGCCGAGGCCAACATCGGTAACTGATATCCGTAGCTTCTTGGGGTTAGCTGGATATTATCGACGATTTGTGAGAAACTTCTCACGATTGTCCAACCCTCTTACCAAGACAACTCGAAAGGGAGTAAAGTTTTCTTGGAGTGATGAATGCGAAGAAAGCTTCAAGGAGTTGAAAAGGAGGCTTATCACTGCACCTGTGCTCACTTTACCCACAAGTGGGGAGCTTTTTGTGGTATTCAGTGATGCTTCGAAGAAGGGCTTAGGATGTGTGCTGATGCAGAATGATAAAGTGATATCCTATGCCTCAAGACAGTTGAAAATCCATGAGCAAAACTATCCAACGCATGATCTGGAGTTGGCGGCGGTGATCTTTGCCTTGAAAATCTGGCGGCATTATCTTTATGGAGAGAAATGTGAGATATATACTGACCACAAGAGTCTTAAATATATATTCACACAGAAAGAGCTTAATATGCGCCAGAGAAGATGGATAGAGCTCATAAAGGATTATGACTGTTCAATACATTACCACCCTGGGAAGGCGAACAAGGTGGTGGATGCCCTAAGTAGAAAGGATCCAGCAATTCGATCAATGATGAGAATTGAGAAGGATCCAATCTTCTTAGACTTGATGAAGATGGACGTGGGAATCATAAAGAAGGGAACATCATCAATCCTTCCACAAATGATTGCTCAACCATCTCTTTTGGAAAGGTTAAAGGATGCTCAAAAGGATGATGCGAGAATCCAAGACAAAGTGGAAGCTATAAAAAAGGGAAAATCCTCAGAGTTTAATGTTAATGAAGAAGGAATTGTGCGGTTTGGGAAAAGACTATGTGTCCCATCAAGTTCGGAGCTGAAGAAGGATCTTTTGAATGATGCACATAGTTCAAATTTCTCTATTCACCCAGGGAGCACAAAGATGTATCGAGATCTCCGAGAAAACTTTTGGTGGGATAATATGAAGAAGGAGATCGCTGAATATACATCAAAGTGCCTGGTGTGTCAGCAAGTGAAGGCAGAGAGGCAGAAGTCTAATGGGACGATGCAACCATTGCCCATACCAGAATGGAAATGGGAGAACATCACCATGGACTTTGTCACTGGACTTCCAAGGACATCCAAAATCAACAATGCAATCTGGGTTATTGTGGATCGTCTTACAAAGACTGCACACTTCATTGCTATTCGATAGGATTTCTCTTTGGATCAACTGGCACGGATATATATCAGGGAAGTGGTACGGTTGCATGGAGTACTACTATCTATTGTGTCTGACCGAGATCCAAGATTTACCTCTAAGTTTTGGAAGAGTCTTCAACATGCTCTGAATACTGAACTGAACTTCAGTACGGCCTATCATCCTCAAACTGATGGCCAATCCGAGCGGACTATCCAAACACTTGAGGATACGTTGAGAGCGTGCTCAATGGACTTTAAAGGAGGATGAGATTAACATCTTCCTCTAGTTGAGTTCTCTTATAATAATAGTTTCCACTCGAGCATCCAAATGGCACCATATGAAGCCCTGTATGGGAAAAGGTGTAGAACGCCGGCATGTTGGGATGAGGTCGGTGAACGTAAGCTGCTTGGACCAGAAATGGTCGAAGAAATGGTGGAGAAGGTGAAAACCATTTAGCAGCATATCAAGGCAGCCCAAAGTCGACAGAAGAGTTATGCAGATAATCATCGACGAGACCTTGAGTTTAAAGTCGGAGACATGGTGTTTTTACGCATATCTCCGTGGAAGAAGGTCATGAGGTTTGGAAAGAAAGGGAAGTTAAGTCCAAGGTACATCGGCCCATTCGAGGTTCTTTATCGTGTTGGGGCTGTGGCCTATCGACTAGCACTTCCACCTACTATGGCCAAGGTGCATGATGTCTTCCATGTATCCCTCTTAAGGAAGTACATACCAGACCCTTCACATGTACTCTCTTCCGAGGTGGTACAATTAGAAGACGATATTTCTTATGAGGAGCAACCAGTGAAGATCTTGGATCGTAGAGAAAAAGTTCTACGAAATAAGACAATGCCTCTCGTCAAGGTGTTGTGGAGAAACCACAAGTTTGAAGAAGCAACTTGGGAGTCGGAGGATATGATGAAGCTAAGTTACCCACATTTGTTTTAGTGTGGGAAAAGGAAAATTTCGAGGGCGAAATTTCTTAAGGGGGGAATGTTGTAACGACCCAAAATTTCATTAATGGAAAATCCCTCCTGATCCAGTTAAATGTTTCTTTATGAAAAAAAAATGTTTTTATAAGATGTCAACTTCTTTAGTTTAACGTTAAGATTTGTGACCGTTACTTTTATAGCCGTTGAACAGTGATCATCTGGGTAGTTTAAATATAAGGCTTTAACGAACCAATTTTCTACTCAGACAAAGGAAGCGATGGCCTCATCCAGTAGAATTGCCCCTTACGAAGCCCATTTGTCGGAGATCAGAAAGGAGGTGGCGTCTTTGGGCTTTGCCCTTAACCAAGCCCAAGCTGAGCTTCATCAAGTCAAGCTCGAACGTGATCGTCTACGGGAAAAATGGAAGTTGATAGAGATTACCATTCGAGCGATGTTATCCGAGCAACCCCAAGAGTCTGTCACCATCGCACACCTTACCCTTAGGTATTATGCGGCTATTTTAAGGGGTTATGTAACAAATAAATAGCACCATGTTCATGTACATTATCTTTGTATATAATAATGAATATAATTTCTAGTCATTTATGATACATTGTAATTAGTTTTTAAAGTAAAAACGGTGTTTTTAGTTAATATTTAATTAAGAATTATATTTTATTAAATTAAAGGATTTTTGAATTAAATAATATTTTAATAAAATATTATTATTAATATTAAATTAATTTTTATTAAATATAAATGATCTTGTAATTTTATGAATGCAATTAAAATTTTTATTAAGGTTTGAAAGCCATTTCTGTCAAAACCCGTGAATTTTTTATAAATGTCGGTTTTTATTTTAAAAGTAAAAATTCACATATTTAGAAAATTATTTAGATAAAATAAATATTATTTTTGGAATCAGGACGTCAAAATTATCCAAAGGTGAATTTTTCATAATTTTCTGAGACAGTCAAATTTTTGGGTAAAAATTAAATACCTTTTAAATATATAATGTGTTTTATGACATCATAATGACCCAATGGTGATGTAATAAAATACCATAATCCTTATGTTCGGCCAATATGTGTTTTATCATTAAAATAATGAGGTTTTGGGTTTGTTTGACTCACTTTTCAAAGCATTAATGGAGCCCTCAAGACTTATTCAACACTTTGCCTTTTTAAATTAATTTCCATGGGAGTGTGAATCACCTCCACATAAGCAACCCTAATTTTTTAATAAGTTCGGACCTTGTCCTTGTAAAATATTTTTTTCCTCTTTCCTTTTCCAGAAACCATGGGCAAATACAATGGGATGGTTTGTGGTTTGGATTATTTTAATATAAGGGGTCCCAAACCTAAATAATAAAGAATTCTCCCACCTTTCCAATATAAACCCACCCAAGCTCCCACTTCCTCCTCACCCAAAGCCCTTGAAGTTTGTCCAACCTCTGCCCTACTCTCTCTATAATCCTCTCAAGGTTCCCCAAGCTCCCAATAAGCCTCTCACAAGCCTCTCTCTATCCTTTGGAAGCACACTTCCAAGTAAGGGGTTTTCTTCCTTTCTCTTTTTTTTTCAATTTTCTTTAAGTTGTATTGCCCTTTTTATTTCAATTATGAATGTTGGGGTATGGTTTCACACCTCCCACATACTGCCCTATTATTGTTTGAATGATGGGAGAACCCTTTCTCTCTCATTAAATGCCTCCCATGTACACCCGTTACTATGCCGAAATTCCGAAAGGAACTTCTCCCTCTTCTTTTACATTCAAGAAATACTTTTGTATCATGAATCTAAATTCCATTTCTATTGTTGGGACATGTATATATATGATCTCCTTACTGTCCATTACATTTAAATATGATGAGGAACCCCTTTCTCTCTCATCAACCTTTTTTATGAATTCTTATGTCACGCCGTTACGCTGCCGAAATCGCACCGATTTTCTAAGCCAATGTCTTTGTGTAGTGAATACCATGCCCATTTCTCCATCAAGGGTATTCACCTTTATGCACATTTACATATTGATTATAAAGTTTCATGTATGAATTCCACATTCCTTTATCGTGGAGGAAATGATTATGTTTTATGAATCCATGTTTTATGATCCATGTGGCACACTTATGCATGAAATGAAATGTTTAAGAAGGGTGCGCCCTTTATAGTGCTCCAATGCATTGGGTAAAGTATAGTATCATGATACGTCATGTGCAATGAGTGTTGAATCATGCTAATTCAAGTGCAACGAGGGTTTACTCGTGCTTCAAGTGCAATGAGGGTTTACTCATGCTCCATGTGCAATGAGCCTTGGCTCATGCTAATTCAATGTTAAGTGTTGTTGCCACATTTCCATGTTATGATTATCATGCTCTATCATGCCTTTATGTTCATGTCTCTCTTATGCTCTATTGATATGCCTATTGCCTAACATGTATTGTAATCCTCATGTTATTCATTGTGTACTCCCTTACTGGGATTTATAGCTCACCCTTTTCTTATGCATGTCCTCAGGTTATCCCATGCAATGCTAAGTACGAAGGAATGTAGTGGTCATGTAAAGGAAGTTTTCAATAAGGATGTTGTATTTCAAGTTTAAAGTTTTTATGTAATGAACCTAAGCCCCAAAGACACTAAACCTCTCGATCTTCTTGTTGTATCAAGTGAAGTTTTATGTAATAAATCATGTTTAAGTTGTAATAAAAAGCAGGGTTGTCATACATTGTGAGTGCATAATCTTTCCCTTTATCAATTTTATTCCGATTTTATTATGGATTATCATCCACATTATCCATTATACTATGGAATTGATTCACCTTATGAACAAACTCCATGCACTTGAAACACTGGAGTGTGGGTAATGCATTAGTTGAAATTCTAGTATCATCCATGGCATCAATTGTCCCATTAATCTAATTTCAGGATTCTTGGGATTTATTACCTGAACTTCCACATTTAAAGAACCTCCCTGTTCTATTAAAGAAATTCTCTGGATGCTTCTTCCCACATTTATAGCATGTAGATGGTTGTAATTTCTTTCCACCCATTTAGTTTTCATGAGACTCGATCTTCCTTTTCTTTATCAAAACCATAGGAATGGTGGGAATATTAAATTTCCATTTCTACCTACAATGCACATCGAATGGATTCTTCATATCTAATAAAATATCTTATTGAAAATGCATTTTGAAGACTTGGTTTTATCCCACCAAGGAATTGATTAATTTTTCATTCAGGGTTGATGATTAAACAAGAATTGTACCTTTAAAGTCTTGTAAAATTTTCTTCATAGATACTAATAGATTCATTATCTCTTTTCTTAAGCTCAATGAATTCCTTCTTCATATTTTTTTAAATACAAGGGAAGAACTTACCAAGAAATATCCCCTTAAACACTTCCCATTCCATAGTTTTAATTTCTTCTTATTCCCTTGTACTCATAATAAGATTCTATAACTGATCTACTTCACCTTCCAAATGATATATTGCTAGGATAACTTTGTAATGACCTAATAATTAAAGAACATAAAATATTTTCGCATTGGTTTTGATCCACTGATTAGAAACTAGTGAGTCAGAAGATCCACTAAAATAAGGTGGATGTGTTCTTGTGAATGATTAAATAATATGTTGATCCCTCCTTTGATCATTGGGAAAGTTTGAATGATTCAAAACCCAATAAATTTGTGTGAGAATAGTTGTACTATTCTAAATTCCAAGTCCAATAATGTTTAGTTGATCTAGAGTAAAATAATTAAATTATCCATCACACTCAACATTAACATAGTTTATTGAGGTTACATCCATTGACTAAAACCAAAAATCATAGCATGAGAAACACTAATCATAGTGAAAAACCACATAATCATGAAAAACCATTAATAGGCCATCAAAATAGTAACCCCTTATTTTCTATCTATGTTACCCTAGAAATAACCTTGGTCATTCATGGTAATTATTTAATTATTTTGATAAGTTTTTTTTGAATTTTCAAAGCATATCCCCTATGAGTATCTAGGGAGGGATGCAATTTCTTGGAAATCCCTTGTTATATCCTTCACCAAAATTTTAGGATATTTTCCCATAAATAGAATTATCTTCCAAATTATCCTTATTGGTATCCCTAGAAATATCTATATACATATAATTTGGCATATCCCTAGGCATCTCACTAAATTTTTTCTAATCCTAATATCTAAAATTTGACTAAACCTTTCCTTTGGTACCAACTATAATGACCTTGTATTTTATTACATATCACATATTTTTAGACGAATACTCAATAATTTTCACAAACTCACTCCTGAGGAACATAATATTTTATTTTAATTAGATACTAGAAAAAAATATTTTCATTTTATAAAATATATTCATCATCTCAAACAAATATCATCTCATATATTACTCCTCTTAGTCATACCCTCCCTAAACATTTATTCATAACCTGGAGAAGGAAAAAAAGAAAGGGTGAGCTCAAATACTCAGTAAGGGGAAACATAAGATATTTCAATCTACTATAAAATGAAATCATAACATAATAGTAAGGGTATGTTGTCATTAAAACATGATTCTTGGAATAAAACATTATTCTTTTAGAAAACATAGTCCATAAGTGTGATAAATCATTATAAATCAGTCATGAACCATAAGATCATTTCATTAAAGTGTGTAAACATCATACATATATAAAAAAATTTTCATATTTAATGGTTAAATACCAATATACCTGACATAGTGTATCAAGATGCTCCAGTTTCCCATAGTGGATCAGAACACAATTGTTTCCCATAAGGGATCAAGACACACCTATTTTCCATTGTTTTCTTATGAGATATAGAGTTTTACCCAATGAATTTTATAGAGATATATTTACCATCCGTCACATAATTAAAATCCTAATAATATGTTTGAAAAGATCATATATCATATATTATATCAGAACCCATAAAAATTAATGGGTTTCATAAACATTTCATTATATCATGACTCATGTAAAATAAGGGATTCATAAACCACATTACATCCTAAAAATAAACCATCCATAGAAAAAATAATGATAGTTTTATTGTACCATATACCTATTAAATCATAAGTAACATATAATAATGTTATATTTGATGAAAAATTATTTTGAAATATCACTTAGAATAATTCTTGAGTAAAATAACCTTTCTATTTTGAAATAATTTAGTTAAAAGGCACACAATTATAAACAAAATTTTTTTTATTTTAAAATAACCTTATAAAATTTTAAATTAAACTTCAAAGAATTAATTAATCATGATAGTGTTAAAATATAATCATGTTTTAAAATTAAAAAAAAACATTCGGCCCATATTTGTTTCCCAAAAAGTCAAAAAGTACCTTGTTTGGAAAAAAAAATTCCATTCAAACCATTTTGTAAAATTTCAAACATGGAAAAAAATTATTTTAAATAGTTGTAGGAGAATATTAAAAACTATTTTTATTTTTTTTATAAAACATGGAAATATAATTGAAATATTCCCCATTGGAGACTTAAACATAAAAAATCATGAATAATAACGTGATTGTGAAATAAACTTTTACCACTTTGATATTTTTGGATCATAAGCCCCATGAAATAAATAAAAAAATATAGATATGTAAATACCCATAAAATTCATAATAGTTAAAATAAAATAAAATCCATGGGAAGTATATACACTACAAAAAAGAAACAATTGGTGAATATGGAATGAGTCCCACAGAAATAAAAGTGAGATAAAAATCTCTTTCCTCAAGTCTCTCCTTTCCTTGATCACATTAAAACCTCATGTATAATAAATATGTGTTTATTATACCTTTATTATGTGACAATATATCTATTATACCATTTATGGTTTACTTATATCATCTTATCACCCGCTTATTAATTATTTTTAATTAAAATCATTGTTCCTGGTGATAACTACTTCGTTTTCAAAGATTGTTTCAGTTTAGTAGTCCTGGTCCTTATAATTTTATCATAGTACCACAATTTAAATAATGTAAATTATGTTATAAAAGTAATCTATATTAATTATATTCATATTTATAATCATTCATAAAAATTAGAGATATAAAAAAAATTACATTATTTATGGAGAAGATAGGTCGTACGTACGCGTGAACGTTGTTTCCATTTTTAATATGATGGAATAAAAAAATAGTAAATAATAATACACATTTAAATAATAATTATTATGTCATATATACCATATATATTCATAAAACTCATCCTTATTACCATCCATGTGAAATATAAATGAAAAGGTAATCACGTCACATCCTGTAGATGGTAGTCCATACGTACAAACATGCAATGTTATCATTCCCCAAAAGATTGGATGGTAAGAAAGTAGACATGATATTATCATTAATAAACTATAATCATTTCATAAATATTATATAGAAACATTAAAACCATTATAATTCCCATATATAAAATATAGTGATGAAAAATTAGTTGTATCATTATTTGGAGAGGGTAAGTCCTACGTACGCACAAACGATACATTCACTTCTTATTTCATTAGAAATAGGGTTTATAATGATGCTTTAATAATAATAATAATAAAATTTAAGATTATTTAGGATAATTAATTTTTTAATTGATGTTTAATATTATAGATTTAGATGAGGTAAATAAGGGTAGAGAAAGAAAGTGATTGGTTATAGCGATTTCCTATTCTTTGAAATGACTCCTCTAGATATCCTCAAATGGGCTCTAGGGTTGGTCTTTTTAGAAAACCAAAACAAATAAAATATGTATGAGAATGTGTAGAAAATAATTTGGTAGATTATTATTGAGATAGATGGATCAAATTGGTGTAATGAAGTGAATAAAGAAGTTCTCTTTTATAATTGTGGTGAGGGGCACTTTTAGAAATTTTCAAAAGATTAAAATATAATAAAACTATTCTAGATAAAAATGCTTCCAAATTTACTATAAATTCATAGGGGATGGAATTTTTGAACCCATATTATCTTATTTTTTATTATTTAGTATTTTTTTGATTTTTAAATAATTTAATAAAATATTAATCCCATAAAATATCATTATAGTCAATTTTGATAATATTCATTACTTTGACTTTAAAAAAATCAAGAAAACAAGTAAATTTTGAACCAACTATTTTATTATAGACAAACAATTTCATTATAATCTAGATAATTTTTGGATCATGTTAAATATGTGAAAGTATGTTACTTTTTATATTTTTAATAGCATTTATTTGATTATTCCTTTAATTAAATAATACCTTCATCTACATTGTGCAACTATTTAAGGTAATTATTAATCACTAAAAATTAAAAATAAATTACCATTATGAGTTAAAAATTGTTATATTTCCTAATAAAACTTATATTAGTATATATCCTCAGAATAAACATATATTAAAAATATTATTCTTTTTAAGAACAAGAGTGTGACATGTTTTACTTTTCATTAAATAAAATATTATAAAGGTCATAAGCTTATCCAAGTTGATTGAAAATTACATAAATTCTACCCTTTGGTAATTTTTTTCAACATATAATCATCCGATAATATTTAAGTGAGGGTTTGGGTAATTTAATATTACTTATAATTTTATTTTTAACCTTTAATTACCTTATTTATCCTTTATCATGGTAATAAATTACAAAGTTTACTATTAAAATTTTTTCAAAATTAAATGAAAATATTTACTAAATTTGGAACTCCTTATTTCAAATATGTAATACATTTTTTAAAATTAAAATCAATGAATTTTTAAAATTTAATTTAAAATTATATTTAAAAAACACAATGAAAAATAACTTTTTGGATAAATTCCCTTTTTAAAAATAAAATGTTTTCATACAAAATTATTGTATAAAAACCTTTTAGGAAACCATAATTTTATTATTATAAATCAAAAGGAACTAATAAAATTATAATAAAAACCAAAGTATTATTTGACATTATAAAGACTTTAAAAGAGAAATATAGTTTTCAATTAAAATTATTATTTTTTCATTATTCACTGAAAAATCAATGTTTTAAGAAAATTATAAAAAATTAATCATTTTATAATTTAAACATTATGAATTAAAAATATGAGATTACTTTTATCAAATAAATTTTCTAAAATTTTCAGAAAATAATTATAAGAAAAGTTATTTTTGGAGAAAATTTTTGTTGAAGAATAAAATGGCTTTACTAAATTTTTTGTGATTATTTTATAATAATTTTTTAATAATTTTATAATTTTTTGAAAGTTTATATTTATTTAATTAATAAATTAATTCTATTTATACCTGTCTATCCAATGACTAGGTAATAAAGGGAACATAATATTTTAATTATATTACGTGGTTCATTTAAACTCGCTGTTTCATGTGAAAAAATCTATTAAAAAAAGAAATTATTTAAAAAGAAATATTTCATAAAAATCGTGGAGTGTTAAATGAAAGAAAAATTTGGTGTATATGGATTGTGCCTCATGGAAAATATAAAATTGAGATGAAAATCCCATACCTTAATTCTTGAATTCCTTTTGGAATTTTCAAAGCTCATGTATGATAAATATAAGTTCATTATATATATATTATAGAACTATACCTGTATATAATTTACCTACGACCTTTTATTTCCTATTTATTAACAGTTCCATGTTAACGTCACATTTCGGGTAATAACTCTATTTTTTGTGTATGTTTTTATTTTTTTATTTTTTATCATATTAATTTCATGTTGATTAAATCATCTAAAATGTGTTGAAAATGATATAAATATCATATATATTTAGTATATATATTTTTAGATTAATCCATAATAGTTATAGATAGAAAATGAAATACACTGTTCATAGAGACGGTATTCCCTAAGTACACATGAAAGTTATTTCCATTTTCTCAACAAATTAGTAGAAGGAAGAGTAACTAATATATTAAAATTAAAGAATAATTTTGTGTTCTATATATTATATATTTCTATTAAAGCCATCCTTAATACCTTTCATGTAAAGTATGAATGAATTAAATCGCTTCCGTAGGCGGTAGTCCGCCGTACACAGAAACGATGTTATCATAATCCCATAGAATGGAATGTTAGAAGAAACACGTGATATCATGATTTCATAGGCATAATAATATCAAAAATATCATATATAAACATTTAATCCATCATTATATCCATCTATGAGAGGTGGTAATAGAAAAACAAATGACAATGGTTCTCAGGGTGATAATTCATCATACTCACGAATGATGATTTCTTAACACATTTTATATAAGAGGAGGTTGTTTTAAATCATGAAATTTAAATAAAAAATCTCATTATATAGAATATAATTAGTTTCTTATGTCCTAATGTTTTAATAATAATTTAAGGAGGTGGATTAAGAAATATAATTAAATGTTCTATTAGGGATGTTACCTCTTCTTCGGACAACTTGTTTTGGTTTTCACCAAATGGATTATTAGGTTGTATTTATGACCAAAATAAGACTTATAGGATTGGAGGATTTAATTAAGAAAGTTATCTGGGTAGGTCTTTGTTAAACCAATGGGTTTTGGAATTAGGAAGAGGAGAGGAGAGTGGATGGATTTTTATAATTGAGGTGAGTGGCAGAGTTGTAATGGTTTGAAAAGGAAAAAGGTGTAATCACTTTTTTATTATGCTAAAAGGCCTCAAAATGGACAATTATAAATCCAAGAAAATATAGTGTATAAATATGGCCATTAAATGGATTTTGGAAAATTTTCAAGCCATTTTTAACCGTTATCTTTTTAGTTTAACCCTCAGTAAACCCATTTTTTACCTTAACGATGGTTAATAATCTTTTACTATTTTTACTATTCATTATGGTAAAAAAGTAAGTTAAACTTATAATATAATAAAAATTATTATGATTCAAAATATGGAATCCATTTTTCTAAATTCTATTTAGATAAGTTCTAAAATTTAATTTAAAAATAATATTGTAAATGCAATGAGAAAACGAGTTTTCAATGGGAAAAAAAGTTTAAGAAGTTTAAGAAGTTTTTATATCAAAAATAAATATAAAAAATTTAAAATTAAAAAAATTGGATCAATTGATATTTAATTGGTGTAAGTTTAAATATAAAACTATATTAAAATAACAACGAACCTTATAAATTCCTTAATTTAAAAATATTTTTTAATAAAAACTAGAATTTTTCACTATTCATTGAAAAATTAATCCTTTTAGAAAAATCCAAAAAATTAACCCTAAGACAATTTGGCATACTAATTTAAAAAATTATTTTTATTTTATAAAATTTAGTTTATAAAATCTTCAAAAATTAATTTTATTGTTTTTCACAAAAGAAATGAAGAACATTTTTGTAGAGAAAATACTATTTTAGAAACATATTAAGATTTTACTGAAACTTAAGTATTTTTTTATTAATATGTTTTATTTATATAGAATCATTATATTTAAAATTGTAAAAAATTATTTATTACTATTTATACCTTGAAGTTTAACAAATATGTCATGATGGGAACATTTAAATAAAAATATTAATAATATATCATGGTTTATTAAAATTCAGTGTCGCGTGTAATGCAAGATAAAATCGGTGTTGTATTTAAAGAAATCTATCAATTAAATTTAATTTATTTGAAAAAAAAGTAATAATAACTCATGGTGTTATAAAACCTTTATTTTATAAATCAATAGACTCCAGGGAAAACACGGTCTTCTTTTCCTTCTTTTCTATTTCATTAGGTGGAATTCAATTCTTTATTTTATCCATTAACGTACATGATATTATTAGTGTTAATTTAATATTTGTCAAAATTTAATCTTGAGTTGGTAATAAAATTAATTAATCATTTTAAAAATGAAAAATTTTCTTTCACCTTTAACACAACTTCTCAATATTTTTTAGGTCATCCTCTTTTGACAATTTCTCATGAAATTAGATTTCTTCTTTATATGGGGTTTCTTGTTTACCAATAAAAAATTAATTCTATTGTACTTATTTAAAAATTATTTCTATTTTAAATTGATATAGACAATAATCATGCATTATTAATGAAAATTTTTAGATTTCATGGATATTCTACAGGAATTCTCATGAAACATTAAGTTATAATTTTTTAGAAACTTATTTTATGATTCAAATTATTCTTCCTGGATTTCATCCACCAAAAAAATAATTTAATTTATTTCATAGATTTATTCTCTTATTTATTTTGTTATATTTCCTCAAAAGAAACAAAAATCCATGTATTATTTGGAATAATTCATGATATGTCTTATTCTACCACAATATAGGAAAATAATTATTGTTTTTTATATAACATCATTTTTAGCCTTCTTCGGAGTATTTTGTTTAATATTTTTATTATAACCCAAAGGTGATTTACCATATTTATTTACTAGTTTATTCCAAAAAAATTTGTCTTTATTTCTTAAAATATTTTGGAATATGATTGGTTGATTTGGACATGCATGCTTCATCACCATGACCATTTTGATTGAAAATTCTACTAAGATTTTCAAGAACATCAAGTCATTTTGAGATAGATAGATTCTTAAATCCATTATATATAGTTTGAAAGAAATTATATTTTCTCCAACATGATATAATATTTATTTTTCTTCCATGGATAAAAATATTATACCAACATTCAATTGAGTTTTTCCATGATCATTCAAAATATCCATACAACCAACAAATTTCATTTTTCTTCTTTGAATAAATATCTTGATAACATTGATATGTTGATGTTTTTTCTAAATTTAGACCTATAATTGAAATTTTTCTAGGAAAATAATTTATTAAAATACATCTCATCCACCCTTAATGTAATGTAGGGTTTCAATTGATTTTTGACCCATCTATGTCTTTAAATTTTTTACAACTCAAACTATTCATGTAAAAAAATTTAGTTCATTTTTTAGAACAAGTGTTAATATTGTTTTTATCCTATAGTAGGTTTATCATTAAACATTTACAAGTTCATATTTGCATTAGATACAGGTATTTTGAAAAAAATATCTTCTTTAGAATAATGAAAAATGATAAATATTTTCCTTGGATTTATGTAAATATGTTTCTTGAAAACATTCTATATTACATTGTTTTACTTCAAATTGAAGACACTACATGTTAATTTTTTTATCAACTTTATTAATCATATTTTTTTTTTCAAATTTTCTTTTTATCATATAAATATGATTATTATATTCTTCATGCACTTTATTCATTTCTTGTAAAGAAGTTTTAAGATTCTTAATCTTCTTTCCTTGGATTTTAAATTGATTATTTTTAACACTAAGTATTTCCATTTTCTTTACATCCCATTAATGATATTTCAAGGATTCTTATTTTTCCCATATTACTTTATAGAATTCCATATCAGTGATGGAATACATTTATTAAAGTTTTAAATTTTTAACTATTTTAGCTTCAACTTATCTACTAAGACTTATGTATATATAAAAAAATTAATTCCAATTCATACCATAATCTATTTACATCTTCTTTAAGTTGGGTGATCATCTCTTATATGTATTTTAAATTAACAGAAATAATAATTATAATTTATTTTGGAAATTTTTAAAGGTTTTTCTCCAAATAAACATATAAATCAACATATAACTCCTTTTTATCTTTATCATCCCCACTTATACTTACACTAGTAGAAAAATGGGTTTTAACGTCAGTTTTTAACCGATGTTGAAGCCGCCAATGTAAATAATATGAATTTTTACCTCAGTTTTTCTAAACTGATTCCAAAAATAAATTACATTTGTTTTTTGCGTCATTTTTATAAGAAATGGATGCCAAAAAAACCCATCTGCATCATTTTTGACATTAGTTTCCTTAAAACCGACTCTAAAAAGATATAAAAAATAGTTTTGGCACTAGTTTAAAAAAATGATGCCATAAATGAAAAAAAAATATTTTTGGCATCATTTTTTACAAAAACCAACACAAAAAGTAAGTTTTTTCTTCTTCTATGTTTTGATCATTTATTATTCTTTTATTTGACTGGTTTTGGAGCTAAAATGGTGTTAAATATCATATATTATTGTCGTAATAAGTTGATCATGTCAAAGTTTTGATTGATACAACTTGTTTCAAGTAAAATATGATAAAAATGAATTAAAATTACATATACACTAAATGAAATAAAATAAATATAAGATTTCAAACATATTTCATTAGTTTTATGAGCTTCCATCGAAATAATAAGTTGTTTATCAACAAATCTCTTATATTTAGAGCAAAACTTATGTGATAATTAAAATGGTGATCGATAATTAAATTTAAATAGTCCTTGGTAAATATCATCTGAATGTTTAATATTAGTAACTCAATAATAAGAATAAATAATCTTTATTAGAAAGAAAATTGAGTTGTTTAGAAATGAATTAAAATAATAATAAATAAAATAAATGATTAGAATAGGCACCATTTTAAAATTGATAATTGAATCCATGTTTAAAACATGATCAAATCGAAAAGTTTGAAAATGATGAATAAAGGAGAAAATGGTTTTATATATAGTAAAAGAAAATATTTTTGATACCGTTGTATGAAAATATAAGTGGGATTTAAAAACGTTAAATGTGCGTTGTGAAAAAATTCAAATTATGATCCCATGTATTAGTGAATACTATTTTGTGTCGGTTTTGTTTGAAACCGATGGGAAAGAGGATTTACGTTGTTCTTTTGGCATTTGTTTTGTAGAAAAGTGACGCCAGAAATGCCAATTGATATCATTTTTTCAATTGGTTTTAAAATAAACTATGCTAAAAAGTTTAAAAAAATTTATTTTTCTCGTCGATTTATTAAAAACCGATGCCAAAAAGTAAAAAAAAATTTGGCGTCATTTTTGAAATAAAATTATTGTAAACTTTTTTAAAAAATTAATTTTTGTGTCAGTTTTTCTAAAAATAGATCGTAAAATCTAAAAAAAAAATTTTGGCATCGGTTTTTAAAAAAACCGATGTTAAAAATAAAAAAAATATTTCTGGAATTGATTTATATGAAAAAAACACCAAAAATTAAAAAACAATTATATTGTATTAGAGAATTTGTTAAACTTCGATTTAACTAGTCGTGGAGCTAAAACGAAGTTACAGATTAAAAGTTATGTCCTTTGAATATTGTACTTTTTAAAGACTTCTCTTAGAGAAGATTAACTTCCGACATGCATAACTTTTAATCAGTAACTATATTTTTTCTTTACGAATAGTCAAATCGAATATTATGAAATAATCTAAAACATCGTAAAACAAAATCTAATTATATGTGTTGGTTTTTTTAAAAACCAATTCCAAAAATATGTTTTTTAAAATTTTTGGCGTTGGTTTTTAAAAAAACGAAGATAAAAAAGTCTCCACAAACATATTTTATTTTGATTTTTAAGGAACCGACGTCAAATTGATGACGTTAAAAACCAATTTTTTACTAGTGTTACTTTATAACAAGTAAATTATTGACAGGAATTTTTAATTACCTATTTTTCTTCACATATATATTATAAATCATAGTATAAAATAACAAGTACTTTTCAAATTTTTCCCTTTACGATCTTACACATGCCTTTTCCATTTTATTCAAAAATATACAAGTCCATGATTTTTCATAACGCATATCTAGGAGTCTAAAATTATCTAGAATTGATAATATCTTCTTAAATTCCTCTTAAAATACATCAAATGGATTTATCAATTTATCAAATATTTAATAATTTTTTTGGATCAATTTCTAAATAATTTGGAACATGTATAAACTCTAACATTTTCAAATAAACTCAAAACTTTATCAAAAAAAAATTCTAATGAATACATAACCAATTTAAACTATAATTAATTTTATTTACCAAATCATCATCAAAGATATATATTCATATATTTAGTATATTTCATGCTTAATAATCACATATATGGTTTTGAAAAACATTCCATCTTCTTTAATATTCAGAGTATGTTTTTTAAGAACTGAATATCTCACCAACCACCTTCTTATATACCTTTATAGACACATTTAATTTAGTAGAATGAATAATATATTGAACTGTTTTCCACATATCATCACCAGAAAATCAATTTTATTCAACCATTCTATAAAAGAGACTCTTTAGATAAAATACCAAGTAGTAGAATAAAATAAATTTTAATCAACATCACTAAACTAAAACTAATAAATAATATTCTTTTAGTATGAAAAAATAGTATATCATTATATTTTTTAACTCAATACTTATTTTTTATATGAATAATTACCACAACACATTTCTTCTCCATTATTGAAATTTTGTTTTAGCATTATAATATCAAGTGTTCTTTAAAACTCCAAGTTTCAAGGTGTTCTTCAATCCTTACTACTCAACATATATTGACAATATTACTTGAGTGATTAACTCTTCATCTTCTCAGAACATAGGCTTGGATGCTTTAGATTCATTAAAATTGTATCTTATCAATACATATTTATATCATGATTATTTATAACAAATATAATACTTCACCAATTGGTTCAATGTCATCACCTGACTCCCAAAACAAATCCCGCTATTCACTAAAAACCATGCTACTCAATCATTTAGATTTATATTTATTCCTTATTTTTAAAAATAATATCATTGTAGTCATTTCACTACATATTATCCATTAAAACTAACATAATCAAAAACCAATCCTTTGATCACTACACGCAGAACCATAAACAAATGATGAAATGAGGCAGAATGTACCCACTGATCTTTAATCACCAATAGTTATCCCAAACATATCCTCTTAGAAATCCTTACCATAAAAAATTATAAATACTGATTTTTTATAATGGTTATACCCACCGTAGTAATCACGTATAAAATATTAATCTAAGTGATCCTATGCACGAGAGAATTAATTCATATACCCTTCTACTTGATTCTGACTCTAAAAACACATCTTTCAATCTCAAATTACATGGGTCTATCAAAATGATCACTTCACACAAACGTAAATACATAATTTATAAACTCTTTGTTACCCCACAAAATCATGAAAACCTAGAGACATAGGAAAATTTTATTATTTTTAGAACAACCCAAAACATTTTACACACACCAAAAATCACATGAGTTTATTTCTCAAAACCCTCATAATCCAAGGGTTATTCTATATAAACCCTAAAATCATAAAATTTCATGTTTTAGCTATTAAGTTCCTAAAAAATTATTTTCATTTTAAGAAATCCATTTCAAAATCCATTTTAAAATCTAATTTAAAAAACTATTTCCACTTATTTTCTCAAAACTAAAAAAATTCCAAACCCCCTAGCCATGCAGGTCATTTTTTCAAAACCAATTCATAAAACTATTTTATAGACACTATATAATGCACCAATACCCGTTTCAAAAATATATTTTTTCCATTATCACTAAATCAATTTCGAAATCACTATCTTAATGATCCATACCAAGTAAAATAAACTTTTAAAAAAGTTATAGACACACCTGAAGACAGCACACACATTTTCTTTTCAAAACCATATTTTATTAAAAACCCAAGATACAAAAAAAACATTATGATAATAAAATATCACATCAACTAAAAGACATCCTAAACTTATCTTAATTCCATCCCCTCTTATAATCTATTATAGATAATATTTTATAGACTATTAGTTTATTTTAATTATTAATGGATCCTAATGAGAAAATATATCAAACCAAATCATCAATATGAATTTTTATCATACCAATATCACGATTCATGGATAATGAAATGACAACACAACTGATCACTACAGCTTTTCATGAGTATCATCCATCCTATATAGGGATTCGCAGCCTAATAACTCACTCATACTTAGAGTGCATACTACCAATATTATACAATCCATGGATACTTGTGTTTTAACTGAATCCATGATGGAGAAGAATATAACAACCCAATATTTTATAATTTACATTATTTTAATAATATTATATTTGACAGCGTGTGGTATATGAAACACTAAGCTTAAACAAACAATGATATATGATAGAAATATTAATATTTAAATACAACTAATATAACCTAGCCATTGATTTAAAGGGTATGAATAGGAATAAAAATATTATGACATATAGGTATATTTTTTCCTTAATAAAATTAATATTAAACCATACCTTTATTATCAATTAGTTATAAATGATGATAAAATATTTTGAAGGGGAAAATATATTTTTTTAAAACTTTTTTTCTTTGCACAATTTATTTTTATCTTAATAGATTAAATTAAACACTAATGATAAAAAATTATAATTAAACGAGTATATTATATATCCAGTAAATTGAATTATCATTCATTTAATTATGGTCATTAGGGAAGGAATGATGATAATGTCATTATATACTTAAAAATTCATTTTCATCAAGGATGGTTTTTAATGAATTTATGTGGTAAAATTATGATTAATTTATCCCACTTTTATAAATTTAATTTGATAAAATATAATGAAATTATTATTTAAATATAATTCTATGATATTTTTTTTATTTTTTTTGAAATGGTTGATTTTTTGGTGAATTGTGTAAAATACCGATTTTGAAAAAATTGTCATTTATTTACTTTAGTCAAAGAAATTTCAAAGTTCCATTAGGTTTCAGATTTTTTAATTTTATTAATAAAAATCTAATTAATGTCATACTAAAAAATTTTATACACAATTTTGGTATAAAATCATTTTTATGCTCAAAACATGTATTTTTCTAAGAACAGGTTTTTATTGCATTTTTCGATCTTATATTAAAAATAATTTTTATACTTCTAGAAACTAAATATTATAAAATGTATTCTATATTTAGTATCAGCATGTTATAATTTTTTAATAATTTTTGTTTCATTTTTTTATAATAAATAGTAACTATGGTATAAATTTCTCACCACAGTAAAGGATAAAATAGGATAAGAGTGCTAAATCAAGGGTTGAAGGCATAAAATATCACAAAAAAAAACATATTTAAATGGGTGGATGATGTTATTATAGACCTATATTTATATTATCTTCATTAATGATTGAATTTTTCACCACTTTCCTTGAACCTGACTTCCCTTTTTATATTAATATATTTCTATTTCCAAAATTTTCATTCACTCACACATGTTATGTTGTCCTGACACAGATATAGATAAAAATGATATATGAACGAATATATATAATAAAATTGATTAATAATAAAATATATTTATGATATTAATTTATTATTAATTTTTATATTTGGTATTATTATCCTGAATGCTTACACAACACTAACACAATGCTTGTGTAAGTTGTTTTAAAAGAAAGTAAATTATTTTGAAAACAATAAAAGCAATAAGTTATGAATGAATTTTAGTATTCCAAGAATTTATTGGATAATTATAATGTATAATTTCTGGTTAAAGAGTTTATATTCTAATTATATTGATGTCATGATGATTTTAAATTCAATTTTTTTTAAAAATTATGAAAAAGACCTTAAATGGTATTTAATCTTTTAAAATTATTATTTTTAAATAATTAAAAAATCATAAAATTGTTATCATAAATCAATTGGATGTAAAATTTTCTATGATTTCATTAAATTTTCATTAAATTTTCATATTTTATTTTAAAAATTACTTTCATAACCCTTAATGTTTTAAAAGGGGGTTACAACTGTTAAGGTTAAATAGAGATGATAAAGCTGTTAAACTAAAAGATATGGTTTAAAATGACACTTAAACTTGTCTAAATTCTAATTTTTGTGTGTATTTCTACAATTTAATTCTTATATTCCAATATATGGTAATTTGAATCCTTTTAAATGAGTTATACTGATAATATATTTTAATATATCTTATATTTACTATATTTTCACCCACCTCACTTATAAATGGGCATCACCTCTCCTCTCTTAGTAAAACTTTATGAGACATGTATCTTGAGAAAGTACTGAAAAAATCAATTCCCAAACTTCATAACCATTTCCTATAGGTTTTTATCTTAGAAAAATTCCAACCAAGAAGTATTAAGCTTTAAGAAAAAGCTGGTTTCTCAAAGAAGAGGTATAACTATTAACTGAGTGTTTTCATGTTTCTTTATTCTTGCACCACCGTAAAATATTATGTAATACTGATATGATAACATCATTAAATTCCATATACTAATATGTTATTTTTTTATCGAATAATCCTTTTCCATCATATGGGAAATGAAAACATCTCTCGTGCGTACATGTAGACTACCACCTCCACAAAGTGATTTATTTCATTTTTCATCACCACCACACTAGTATGGTTATTATGATGGATTTAATTAATATATATGATATTAATTACATGTATATTATTTTTTAAGTATAACATATTACTTAAATTTTGTCCCTTCCATCCACTGCAAAATGATAACGCCATCGTGCGTACGTACGGGCTACTAGCTCCATGAAACAATATGAATCATTATTTATATATATTTAAAAGATGATTATAAAATTATATTTAATGTATAAAATTATAATTATTTCAATTTTATTATTATAGATATTATGGAACAATTAATCCTTTTTTCTAGGTCAATCTATCGAATTTGTTTTGGGATTATGAACTTAACATCCTAAAAATGATTGAGATGAACATAATTGATCTAGTAACTATATAATACATGGTAATATATAAAATAAAAGGATTTATGATAAGGGAATAATACTTAAACATGTTATTAATGAATTAAATAATTAATATAATTATATTATATTGGATTTAAATAATTAACGGGATGAGTCACACACAAGGTAAGGGATTTTCTGTAAAAATTTTCTTTCATTGAGACTCATTCTGTGACCACCACATTTTTTAACTCGTGTGGTGTATATTCTGAAATATTAATGTAATTTATCATTAATTATCTGAAATTAAATTGGTTTATAAATCCTTTTCAAGTCACCTATTTCAATGATCTTATTATTCAAATGTTACCATAGTGGTAAGAGACTTTCTTTTTAAAATCCTGATTTAATGTCTTTCTACTATTTTTTCCATATGAAGGTTCTTTTAAATGTTTCAATAATGCTATTAATTATTACTCAAAGGATGAAAAATGTAATTTTCAATTATTATTTTTTTATTTAGAGTGTATTAAAAATAAATCTTTTTAATATTTTCCATATGGATTACTTTTTGTTTTTTACAAAAGTGGGAAAAAATATTTTTTTAACTTATAAAACATAACTGACCTTTACCACCATCATAATTGTTATTTATTATAAAAATTACATAATAATTTTCCATTATTATATTACACAAAAAAATCTCTAATTATTCAATATGTTTTTAGTTTTGAATTTTTTTTCTTAGGGAATGAATATTTTCTCTCATCATTATAAGATAAACGAAAATGTTACTACTTATGAGATTAAATGATAATTCATATGGGTTTTATGGTTAATGTGAAACTTATATGTGTTTTATTCATTCTATGTTTCTTTAAAATTTTATATTAAAGATAGGTGAGCTAGATATAGCTCCAATGAAGGGTTAACCTAATATAGCTCTCCAATGCATTGGGTAAATTGATAGAGTTTATCGATGATATGTTACTTTTAAGAGATGAAAAATTAATTCTTTAGGTGATTCCATTATAAGAGTTATTATAATTATTAATTAATAAATAATGTACCAAAGTACCTATATGATATTACTTCAATGGTTTTAAAATTATTATTTTTTGATTTCAAAAGGAATGAAAATGATCTTTCATTTTTGGGAAAATATTGAAGGTGTGAATGAATTATTTTTCAAGGAATGGTATTCATGAGTTATCATGTTTAACAGGAAAACATTATGTTTGTGAGTCTTACTTTATGATTTCATATGAAATGTTTTATGAAAAATATTGATAAATTTAGTTGTTTTCATAGAAATGTAAGAATATATTTGAGCTCTAATTTTTATTATGAAAAGGAAAATATCTTATGGATTTTTTTGGTTTATAAGTGGATTGATATGTTTCTTTTATCTTATAACCTTTTTAAAGATTTATTTTTCTCATCCCACATTTTCAGATGATTTTCACAAGGGGTAAATAATATTTGGAATTTTAGTAAAGTTAGAGTTCCAGTTATGGGAGTTACCTTGAATGAAGCTAGTGTGTCTTGATAAAGAAAATGTTTTGTGAAAAAATGGACACTCTGTATTAATTTACACTTTTTAATGTAACAAATTTCCTAATTTTATAAAACTCTAAATTGAAATGATTCTGAAAATTTATAAAAGTGATACCCTTGTTATAAATCATAGAATTATGAGTTGACTGAGGTATGATTTGTTATAGTTGGTATCAAAGTAAATGTTTAGATAAATTTAAAGGGTTAGATAATTCATATGAGGATACTTTAAGGGTTTTATTCCTACAATAATCAGACCTATCTCCTCCTGCTTCTCTTTGGCCTCATCTTTCTTCTGCCTCTCTCTTTTAGTTTTCTTCTTGTTCTCTCTTTCATCGGGTCTCTCTACATCCCGGTTTGTTCTATCAAGTTTTATGATTTTCTTCTTAGTGACCTACTCTATTGTTTCTCTCTTATTTTTGCTTATTTTTTGGGTTCTATTTAGGGTTTTAATCCTAGACTTATTTTAGGGTTTCATTCTTGCTGGTTATGTCTTTTAGTTTTTATTGTTTAGTTCTAGAGTTTCCCTTTCGGTCTCGAAGTTGTGCTCTGTCGAGGAGTTAAACTGCCCGTTTATTTACTCTGGCACCTAGCCTCTACTTCTCTATCTGAGGAGGTTTGCGTGGTAGAGTCCCCAGTGATATGAGATGTGAGTTTGAGTGGTTCAATTTCTCATGGTAAATTAATCTTCGCAGGCCCTAGTTGGTTGATGGTGATGGCTTCGCAGTTCGGCTCGCGTGAGGCCCAATGCTTGTGCTCTGCTCTGGCTTCGAGGTTCTTCATAGTCTCCCAGGTCAGTTGGATGTGTTGACTTCCAAATATACTTTGGGATGTTTTCGTGTGAGCAAATGGGTGTCCATGGAGCTACAAATGGTGATTCCTCTCTTTGATTGCTTTCGATGACGTGGATGTTCCTTTTTTTGATTTTTCAGTGTTATGGAGATTTTTATGGAGAGTGGAGTTATTATGATTAATGTGGAGTGGAATATGATGCCAAAAAGTGATTTTGGTGGTGAACATGATGAAGTGGTCTCTGGTGTCGAGAGATGAAGCCGGTGATGATAGTGATAGAAGTTCTGACGGTGACAACCATGATGATGTTAGAGATGTCTGGAGGATAGATATGTTGTCACCTCGAATCGAGGCAGGTGACCGAATCAAGGTTTAAGCGTCTCTATGTGGCTCTCAGATCAATTCATAATTACGAATGTTGTGGGCACATGGTCTGATAACCAGTTAATTTTTTTTGTAAATTTGAATTTGATTTCCATGTTGGTGGCGCGATTGTGAAGAAGTGAGATCTCTTGAATTTGGAGTGTTTGTGCAGTTGTGGTGCGGTTTTTTGAATCTTGTGATGTATAGTTACTACTTACCCTTAAAGTGGATTTTATAAAATATAAAAAAATGGATTTGAAGATACCATAATAGGTTAATAAGTCTAAGGTTTATCATAAGTTTAAAGGTATATATACCCCCATTGAGTTTTTAGGTAAATGAGGTACTTTGGGATACATTTATAGGAATACAACCCTTGGGATTAGTATTTATTTTATTGAAAAGTTTATTTTAGGAAGAATGTTTATTATTTTGTGGAAAAAAGTTGAAAGGTGTTGATAGCCTTTAACGTTAAGATGATGTTTGATGTTGAGGTAATTATAGTTAATTTGGAAAAAAGGTTTGCTAAATTTTAATAACATATGATTTATCATATATATTATCACGATATTGAAAAATAATTTGATGACTAAGTAAATAAATTTATTTTTGAAGAAGTTCTTTATATTTTTGGGAACATTAATTGAATCATGGTAAAAAGGAATATTTTTTTATAGAATGTATTTTTATGTAAAATTGTTTGATATAAATTGAGGAATAAATTTTGAGTTATCTCTTGGAATAATATATTTTTTTTTAGTTTTTTTGTGATTTAGGTTACTCATGGAAAAGATTACCATATTTTAGAGATTATAATATTATCCCATATATTTATTTGGTATATGAATTTAAGATTGATTAATGTTGTTTAAAGATAAATGTTAAGTTGATATCAAATGAACATGGGATGAAATATTTCTTATTTTTTGATATTGAATTTATTTTGGAATATTTTGAAGAGATTTAAGGTTATTTATTTATGGAATATTTAAAGTTTAAATTTTGTTGTTATTTTTTATGATGTTGATATAAGTTTAATATTTATTCATATTGGATACTATCTTAACTTATGTTAAAAATTTTGTTTTTTCTTATTTTATAAATATTTTAGGAATAAATTATTATCATTTTATATATCTTATGATCCATTAAAAGTTTATTTTAGTGCTTCAGTCATAATAAATACATCTTCAATATTCATTACTTGGAGCATGGGATACCATAATAGTGAAAATTTATCAAAATGAAACCAAAGGATGAGATTATGATTATGGAATAAAATAAAATAAAATAATTATATTTTATCATATTATCTATCTTTAGGGTAAAATAATTTTTCTAATCAAGTGAGAGGAAGATAAATTAGTCAAATTTCATCACTCAACTATTTATATTTTGTTGAAAGTACTTTAAAAAGTATGAATATAATAATGGTAAATAAATGGTTTAAGAAATATTTAAAAAATTATAAGTTTCTTATTATTATCATAGAAATTAATGTTATTTTAAAATGAATATTTTGTTGGTATCGATTATAAGATAAATCTTTCCACTTATGCATTTTTATTTCACTCCTTGAAACTGATTTTGAAAATGTTTTAAAGCTTTTCTATCAGGCATGAGATAAGATTTTGAGGGTGAAATTATTTTAAGGGGGTAGAATATAACACCCCAAGATTTTATAATTTATTTTATTTTAATAATTTTTCATTATATAGAGTGTGACGTACATGACACCAAGATTAAACGATCGATTATATATTGTAGAAATATTATTATATAAATATGACTATTATAACCCATCATTGGTTTGGTTTGTATGAATTGGAATAACCATATTATGATATATATATATATATATAATATTTTCTTTATAAAATTAATATTTAATCATACATTCATTATAAATTTTTTAAAAATGAAGATAAAATATTTTGAACTAAAAGATATATTTTTCATGAAACTAATTTTATTTGTGAAATGTATTTTCATATTAATAGAGTAATTTAATCACAATTGAAAAATTATTCTAATGAAATTATTTGATTATATATTTTTTTCAAATGAATTAAAAATCATTTAATTAGGGTTATTAGGAAAGTAATGATGATAAATTCACTTTATTCTTCATAATACATTTTCTTGAATTGTGGTTTTAATTGCATTTTGTGTGAGGATATTAAGATTAATTTCTATCAATTTTAGAAATTTTATTTAATAAAATTGGATCTTTTTTAAATATTAATTTCAAAATAATGTTAATATAGATTTTTTTATTTTTCTAAAAAGATTGGGTTTTTAGTGAATAGTGAAAAATATCGATTTTACAAGAAATGTCATTTATTTACATTTGATAAATAAAATTTAAATGTTAGATTCAATTTTGGATTTGTTTTAGGCTCATATAAGTTTAATTTTATTATATATAATCCAATAAATTCCCTAATAATCAATATTATACATGATTTTGGTATAAAATCAATTTCATGCAAAAAAAAAGTATTTTTATAAAAATAGGATTTTGCTGGGTTTTACTATCTTATATTAAATGTAATTTATACCTCTTATTGAAACTATATATTTAAAAATATATCAAATATTTTTTATCATAAGGTTATAAATTTTTTTATAAGTGAAATTTCATTTTTTTCATATTGAATTGTAACCATTGTATAAATTTATCAGCATAGTAAAGACTAAAATAAGGTAAAAGTATTAAATCATGGGTTAATTGCTTAAAATATTACTAGAAATCATTTAAAAATGGTAGTATGAGGTTATTATAAACCTATATTGATATTATATTATTTAATGTTCTAATTTTCAAACTCTTTACATGAATATGAATTCCCTTTTTATATTAATAAATTTACATCTCCAAAATTGTCACTCTCTCTCTTAAAATGTTGTCTTGGTATGGATATAGGTAAAAATGATATATAAATGAATATATAAAATAAAATTAATTAATTAAAAACAATATTTTTTTTTATTAATTTATTTTTAATTTTTAGTGATGGAAAAATTACCTTTAATGCTTATGTAACGTTGACGTAGTTCTCATCTAAGTAGTATAAAAAAGTAAATTATTCTAAAAACTTTTAAAGTAATATTTTTTTGGATGAATTTTGGAGTTACATGAATTTATTTGAAAATTATATAAATAAGTTCTGGTTATAGAGTTTATATTATAATTCCATTATTGTCTTGGTGACTTTAAATACAATTTTGGTGAATAGTCCCAAAAATGACCTTAAATGGAATTTAGTGTCTTAAAATTATTTTTTAAATCATTATAAAATCATAAAAGTTATATTATAAATAAATTTTATGGAAATTTACCTAACATAAAATTAAATTTTTACATATTTTCCTCTTAAATTTTTTAAAATTACATTCATGACCCTTAAATATTGAATAATGTGTTATGACAGTTAAGGTTAAATAAGGATAATGAGAGTGTTAAACTAAAATATAAGGTTTAAAATGACCCTTAACTTATCCAAGTTTTATTTTTAAATTTATTTCGAACTTATAGTACTTATTTTCAAATATATGGAACTTTTGAACCATTTTACATGAGTTAGACACATATTATATATTAATATTTCACGTATTTTCAAGATTTCCAGCCACATTACTTATAAAAGGGATCCACCTCTTCTCTCTTCATAATAATTTCTAGTCCATGTATCTAGAATAATAACTGACTAAATCCCTCAAAAAACTAACTTCCCATGTATTAGAGATTTTTCATGGTTTGTGGGAGGGGATTTTAACACTGTTGTGGACACGTCAGAAAAGAAAGGCGGATCAAGGGTTAGTCAGGATAGTATCTTGGAGTTTCAGGAGTGCATGGTGCATGCAGTTCTTTTGGATTTAGGTTTCATGGGTTCGAAATACACGTGGTGCAATAACCGTAAAGGCTCGAGTCGCATCTGGAGTCGGCTGGACATATTCCTCACTAACTTGCAAAGTCTTGATCTATTTTCGAAAACATCGGTCACTCATCTCCCCCGTATTCTTTCAGACCATGCACCTATTTTAATAGAGATCAGACATGAAGTGGTGATGGCCAGGTCATTCCACTACTCGGGGGAGTGGCACCGTGACCCATGGGTTTTTCACTTGTTGAAAACATCTTGGGTTAAGGAATAAAGAGAGTGCTCTTGGGTAGGGCTGGTGAATCACCTCAAACGACTTAAGAAAGATATCAGGGATTGGTTGATCATTCAACAAGACTCTTCTAATGGGGTGGTTAGCATGCAGGCTGACATTGAGAGTTTGGAGGGTGATCTACAGGTGGCCTGGGATGAGAACACATTTATTGTTCTTTGTGATAAGAAGGTTGCTCTTGCTGAAAAACTCCTTGAGATGGAAAGATTCTTCAAAGAACGGTCTCAGGTTAGATGGCTCAGAGAAGGCGATCGTAATAATGCCTTCTTCCAAGCTTTAATTAAGGAAAAGAGAAGCACAAAGATTAATATTAAGATGGAGGATGGTTCTTTCTCGGTGGATGTGAATATTACTGGAAATATGGCGTTGAAACATTTCGAGGGTCTTCTGGCTGGGGAGTCCATGTTGGGTTTTGTGAGAGAGGACATGGATAACACTGGTTTCTTAAGTTGACTTCCTCTCTTGGTGAGTGATAGTGATAATGAGTGTCTCTCCTCTCTTCCCCAGGAGGAGGAGATCATGGAGGCCTTGATGAGCATTCCCAAGGGAAGTGCACCTGGTCCAGACAGATTCCCTGCGGTGTTCTACAGTTTTTCCTAGGGTGTTGTTGGGTCAGTTGTTGTACACGCTATCCAGGACTTCTTCAAGGGGGGACAATTAAACAAGGGTGTATCTACCTTGAGGGTGGTTCTTGTTCCAAAAGTAAAAGATCCCAAGCTCATCAGCCATTTCCGGCCCATATGTATTTGTAACGTATCTTATAAGATCTTGGCCACGGTGATTGGGATAAGGCTTTCAAGAATTATTCCCAAAGTGGTCTCGGCAGAACAACATGGGTTCATACAGGGTCGGAATATACAGGGGGCGGTCGACATCGTGATTGAGTTGGTTCAGGACGTCAAAAAGCGCATGGTTGGGTCAAATGTCAATCTCCAAGTCGATATGAACAAGGCTTATGATCAAATGGAATGGAGCTTCATCATCATGGTAATGAGGGGGTTCGGGTTCCAGGAGTGGTTTTGTGATTTGTGTTTCAGATGTTACTCCTCACCATGGCTTTCAGTGGCTATGATGGGGAAGATTTTTGGTTTTTTCAAAACTATCCGCGGTGGGAGATAAGGTGACCCCCTGTCTCTAACCTTGTTTGTTATAGCTCAGGATGCTCTGTCAAGGAATATGAAGAAAGGCTTGTTAGAGGGAAAGCTGAAACCGTATTCTGGAAAAAGGAATTCAGGGAACATCACCCACCTGATGTTTGCTCACGACGTTCTGTTTTTCATGAATGGCCGGTGTAGATCCTTGCGCAATTTCAGGGACATCATGTCCAGTTATAACACGCTCAATGGAAACTCCATCAACTAATCGAAGAGTCATGTCTTTATCTCTGATAAATGTTTGAGAAGGAGGTGTAGAGATATACAGAGGGGTATTGGTAGCAAATAGAAACATCTTCCCATTTTGTATCTTGGGGTTCCTATATCCTCTGGCCGGGTCAAGAAACAACATTTTAATGGAGTCATGGATCGTATACTTGGGAGGATTCTCAACTGGAAGAATAGACTTCTTTCGTTTGGGGGACGGGTCATGCTAATTAACAGCGTGATTCTGTCTATTCCCATGCATGTGTTTTCAGTTATTAAACCTCCGAAGGGCATGATAAAGAAGATGGAAAGCATACATATAGCTTTTCTTTGGGATGACAAGGCTGAAGGACGGTGTCATTGTGCCTCTTAAAAGAGGATGGCGCGTCCAATTGATGAAGGAGGTGTCGGCCTATATGACATTCATGATACCATCCTTGGTTTACAGGCTCGTCTTGCATGGGAGATTATCACTGGGGAGACAATGTGGGCAAAATTCTTCAGAGGACATTACGGTTGGAGCGAGGAGATCAACATGCAAGGTGCGATGAGGCTATCCAAGTGTATGTTTGATCGTATGGAGGAGTTTCATGGTTGCTCCAGGTGGATTATCGGCAATGGGAATATTAGCTTCTGGCATGACAATTGGGCGGGCGGAAAGCTGTCCTTCGAAGGATGCCCGTCTCCTGGTGTTACTTTCATGGAATCTTGTAATGGGTATGATATCATACAGGCGACATTAAACCACACCCAGATGAGTCTTTTTGAAGAAATTGTGATGAACGAGGAACCGAATGTATGTTGCTTCACAGAGGATGCTACCGGTAGGTTCAGTGTCCGTGACTACAAGAGAAGCCTTTAGAGAGAGAGGTCCATGGTGGAAGGGGGACAGGTCATTTGGTGCAAGGAGATTCCGACGAGGATGAACTTCTTGGTGTGGAGAGTCAATAACAGAGTGCTACCGATGGAGGAGAATATTTAGAAAAAAGGGATCTGCATGGCGTCTCGGTGTTATTGTTGTGAGCACTCTAGCACTGAGACACTGGTTCATCTTTTCTTCTGAGGGTAATGGGCCTCACTTCTCTAGTCCTCCTTCACCCACTCTCCACTTGAGGATGGAGAACATGGGACCTGTCGGGAGTATGTTGCATCTTGGTTCTTGGGGACGCATAATAGGGCCATGGAAAAAATGATTAGGACCATCATCTTGGTTTCTGTCTGCTGGGTCATTTGGGAGGCATGTAACCAGGTTAGGCTGGGCTCCAAAAGGTCTCCTTTGTCAATTCTGATTAAGCTTAAATCTCTCATTGTGGAACTGGAGGCCTTGGTTAAAGGGGGGAGTGATTCAGTGTTGCTTTATAACTTCCTTAAGAGACTATGCATGCTTCAAAGGAGGGATGGTTTTTGGGTAAAGTGGCGGCCACCTAGAAAAGGGTTGAAACTAAATATCGATGGTCTTGCATGGAGGGAGTGATAAGGGGAGGAGGTTTACTTTGAGACTGTTGGGGCTCGGTGTACGTTTCCTTTAGTGCGTTTTACAGTCCTGGTAACTCCCTGGGGGCAGAGGCTCGGACTCTTCTTTCTGGCCTTATGATTTGTAAGAGGAAGGGCTTGAAGGTGACAGAGGTGGAATCAAATTTAGAGGTCCTGGTTAGGGATGTGCAGGGAAGGTATGGTATTCCTTGAGAGATGACTTAAATTATTCGAAGGTTCAAGATGGAAACAAGTCTAGGAAGGTTAATTCATCATAAATGGAGGGAATCCAAATTTGCATCTGGCTCGCTGGCTCGTCTGGGCAGACAGAAGGACACTATTTTAGTTTATGATATTCTTCATTCTCTTCCCCTGGAGTGTTTATGTGTGGTTCAATGGGATGCCCTGGGCTTGCACCACTTTCTCCCCCCCTGAAGGGCCGTCTTTGATCTTTCTTGTTTTCCTTTAAAATATTAATAAAAAATAACTTTTAGTCCAAATCCTTCAAATATTTTATAAACATAATGATATTATAACATATATTTATTAAATATAATTAAATTTAATTATGTTTATGATAAAAACCTTTTACATATCATTTTCCATCCCAAATTAACTGAAAACATCGCTAGTGCGCACTTGTGAATTACTAACTCGACGAAGTAATGTATTTCATTTTTTACCACCACCACTATATAAGGTTTATTATGAATAATTTAACAAATATAAATAGAATTAATCACATAATTATGATATTTTAAGTATAATATATTAATTACATTCTTACCCTTCTATCTGTTGGAAAATTATAACATCATTCAAGTGTACATGTGGACTACCATCTCCAGGATGTGATATGATTCATTTTTTATGTTAGTATTTCATAGATGATTATACAATTATATTTAATATATAAAAATAATAATTATTTATATTTTTTAGATGATTTAATAATGAACCCTTTGACCTAGGTCAACCTACCTATGTTGTTTTGGGATAATGAACCAAACATCCCACATGAACTCAATCAAAATTTTAACTATATAATTCATGGAAATAAATAAAATAAAAGGTCTTATGATAAGGTAATTAACCTAAAAATGTTTATTATGCTAGTAAATAATTAATATAAGTTTATTATATAGTATTTAAAGAATTTATATGGCGAATCAGACTCGTGGTAAGGGATTTCTTGACTCAATTTCATTTCATTGAAACTCATGACATGTTTTTTTAAAAGGTAATGCCTTGGTCAAAGACCAAGAAAAAATTTATTAAAAAGCTGGCAAAGAACTACAAAAGTCTGAAAGAGGGGATTTTTTTACAATATCTTTCATAGAGAGGATGAAGACTAATCAAAAGATCATCACTCCACGTAACACTCTGGTTGATTCCTTTATTAGAAAGACCATCAACCACCATGTTCTTTTCTTTGAAGGCATGAGTGGAAATATATCTAATCTCCCGAAGTGAATCAAAATAGTTCATCCATCGAGAAGTAAACAACCAGGCAATGTGGACCACTCCATTCCAAATTGCTTGGACAATGGGGGTAGAGTCAATTTCAATCCAGATGTTTTTTCAGCCTTTGATTTTAACAAAGTCAATAGCCTGGATCACAACCATCATTTCTGCTTATAGAGAAGGGGAATTACCGTAGCTTCTAAAGAAACAACCATGACAACGTCCCAGGAAATCTCTGAAAATAGCTATAAAACCTATTGGACTTGGATTTCCTTTGAAAGCTCCATCCACATTGATCTTGATCCATCTAGGAAACTGGGCCTGCCAAAACACCTCAATTGAATTTATTGGTTTTTTGTAGAGTCCTTCAACCCGAAGATGCCAGAGGATCATAAAGTCCCCAATGGAATTATCACAGTGATATTTTTTAAGAGAGGCGGCATCCCTGATAGCAATGAGAATTCTTGACCAACCTACATTAAGATTTAGTGATTTCTTATTTTTAATAATTCCATTTCTATCATTCCAGATAACATGGAGGATCTTAGAAACAACGAAAAAGAAGAGATTCTTGATTTTCCACGAGTATTCAAGCTCCACACATCGTTTTAGTTAAAGATTAATGGTGTTAGAGTGAAGCCATATGTATTTAAAGAGGTCAGTAATATAATTCCATAGAGCAGAAGTTGTAGCACATGATAAGAAAATATTGTTGGTATGCTCTCCATGTTGGTGATACAAAAGAAATTTAGAGCAGAATTGGATACCAAAGGTCTGAAGGCAAACCTCAGTAGGGATCTGAATATGAGCAATATTCCATATAGAGTTAAGTCTATAGGGTTTAATCCAAGCTTTATCAAAATGATTCAACCACCCAAAAATATGATCAGACTGAGTAAAATTATGATTGTAAAATCTTTTAGAATCTAAAATACCATTATGTGCAGCTTCCCAAAGGAGAAAATCATCCGAGTTAGAGAAGAGGTGGTTATCAACAACTTGCATAATGCACTCAGGGATAATGAGGTTAGAGGAGTGCATCGCCTCATGAATAGAATAATTGATGTTATCTAGAGGGGAGTTTTGAGACATCATGTTGATAAATGGAGATACAGTACAATTATCAAGCCAAAAGATCAAAGAGGAGTTTGTACTAACCATCCAACTAGAGTTTCTCATAATGTTAGCAACAGAGTCTCTGATGGAGGGCTAGATCGAGGAGCTAATATAGTCCAGGTTCCTTTTCTTTTAATTTCTCCAGGAATATTTTTCTAAGAAAATCAACGGAGTTAACATTTTGATTGATCAAATTCCAAGTGAGTTTGGCCTGAAGGGCCTCATTAAAGTTTTTTAGATTTTTTATGCCCAGACTAACTTTTTCTAATGGTTTGAAACAAATAGGCCAAGGGATGGTAACAGGCTTCAGTTTAAGAATGCTGCTAGTCCAAAAAATGTTTTTAGTGTAGAAATTAATTCTTTTAATCAGAGAAGCCGCCCATTTATTTATCATTAGCGAATTATCCATTTTGTACATAATGGTAGACTTAACAAGGAAAATCCTGCTGGCCATAGAAATGGATTTCCCTTTCCAGTAAGATAGTTTATTGATAACCTGATCCACAACAAAAGTGAAATACATAGATATAGGTATTCCCTAGAATAAGGGCATGATATTTCCTAGAAATTCAGTATATTTTTTTTATGGAGTTATTTTGAGACCTCGAAATCTGACTGTGCACGATTCCAAGGCCCGGAGTGCCCAGAATGATCCTTCAAAGTTTTGTTAAGCTTTAACTAGTGCGTATAAGCAGTTTTCTTGAAAAATTAGAATAACTCTTAAAAAGATACTTGGATAAGAAATCTAATGGCACCATTGCCCTTAGGATGATTGGTTTACCCTAGGTGCGACTTAAGTTTAGTCGGCACAGACCTCCTGTGAGAAAATCTGAAAATTGCATAATCGTAAATAAAATAATTAAATAAAGTTATTTTATTTTTCAAATGCTTATAACACACAAACGATAACTCAGATTAAAAATCCAAGACTACCGCTGAACTCATGATGGTATTCATTCTTTAGGTAGATACTAATATTGGCTGGCGCAATCCAGCAGTGAAAGTTATTTTTTGGACATAAATAAAATAATTAAGTGACAATTATTTTATTGTAAAATTAAAAAATTTTAAACGGTAACTCAGATTAGAAATAGGAGAGTACCGTTGGGTTCATTGGGATGTGTTTCACTTAGGCAGAGCCTAACCTAGACTGGTGCGAGCCGAGGGTGACTCTTAATAATTTTCCTAACCTTTTCTTGGGTATGTTCAATAAACGTGCGAGCGACATTTTGTAACTTTTGAACCGGTGATCGGTATTGAAATCCGAGGACACCGCTGAACTCAAAGTATCGATATTCTCTTATGTAGGCCTTCACCTCAACCACAGTAGGTCGAGGGTGAAGGTTAGTTTTCAGAATTTTCTAGGGTGTGTTAAAAGAATAAAAATAAAATAAAACATATTTTATTTTATTTTTCCTTGTGAAACCTCCCATTTGAATTTAGTGGTGGGGACCACCCGATATTGAAACCTCCCATTATGAAATTAATGGTGGGGACCACTTGACACTTGAACTCCCTCTTTAATGTGGGAGATGACTCTTTGATTCTCCCCCAAATTAATTATGCCATCTTAAACTTAATAGTTGTGGAAACTTAATTATTTTAATTTATATGTTGGCTCCCCACCTTTCTCTGGGTTGGGGGAATTTTTGGAAACGAGAGAACATGGAGGGAGAGCATTGGAGAACACATTCTCCAACAATGGATATTCTCTAACGAAGAACAAGGATGACACTTGAGCCCATATCAGAAGCATCTTGCGGAAGCGACGAACACCGACATTCCCTCCATTGACTTTGTCTTCTTCCTCATTATGTCTCTAAGAAACAAGGTAGGGGTTTAAAACAGTGTGATTATTGTTTCCCATGTTATTATCTTCTAAATAAAGAACGCGGATCAAATCTAACTAATTGATCCATGGATGATTTCTTCTTGTGGATTGGGAATATTTATTGCAGGTTGATGTAGGGGTTTTATTTACAGTTGAATTTATTATATTGATTCTTCATATCCTAAATTCATGACGACGATGACCAAACGGACATGGCCATTATCACGCACAAAAACCTTTCTCCTCTTTCTTTTTATTCTTCGCGCGTTCTTCATGCGTTCTTCAACACATTATATTTATTGACATTGGAAACACTGAGTTCCGATGAGCATAATATGTGGACACAAGGACCTCGACGCAATGATCATGAATATGTGATCGTTTAATTTTTCGGGCTTGGAACGAAGCCGCAACGGCTCGCGGAAGAAGGCGGAAGCCAACACCCGGCTGACCTTGAGGAAGGAAGGGCGACGGCCGTCCACACTGCCAGTTGATGAGGAGGATGCGGCCCCTCAGCTGCGGTAGGGCATGGTGCCAGCCGTCAACTAGCCGACCGCGGGGCGGAGCGGTGGTGTTCGTCCGCACCGCCGGTGGAGCAGGGGGCCGTGTTCGCTCGGTCGCGACAGAGGTCGAAGGGAGGTCGACCGTCCGACCAGCCATAGTGGAGCAGCGACGCGCGACCGTGATGCTAGGAGGAAGGCCATCCGGCCGCTCCAGACTGGGCGTGACCCCTCTAGTGGTTCCTGTGTTCCAGCTAGGCGAACTGTCTGATTGATCGTTCGTGAAACCCGAAAGGGGAGGTGCTCCCCCTTCAGCGCCAGCTCAGGCTGACCGCTCGCCCAGCCGGCCGCGCCGCAGCGGGCCGAGCCGGACCACGACCTAGTGGTCCGGGCCCACGGAAGCCCACGCCAACCAGGCAGGATCCAAATCGGGCTGGGCATACCCAAACCAGTTCGGGTCGGCCCAGGTTGGGTCGGTCCGACCGGGTCGGACTAGACCCGGGCCCATCTAGACCCAGTTATGCCTTCGTGGGCATAACATGTGAATCAGGCGTCTGTTTGATGAACCGTCTATGGAACCAAAATCCTTGGATCAAGACAGTCCTTTTGGTATGCTTTACTTGAGTTTTGGATATCTTGGGAGTATGGATGGGTTGGATCAGACCCCGAATCTAATCACGCCCTCGGAGAGGAAATGCTAATAACTTACAGACCGGGTGTCCGATTGACGTGCCGTCTATTGTGTTGGGTCCCTTAAGCTGTGACGAATCTTTTAGAGATTTATTCATGGGAATTTGGAGAGGTTGAGGTATGACAGATGGCTTGGGAAGGGGTTCTCCCAAGCACGCTATGCGCGGAACCCTACGACTGGCTGAGATATGACGACTTTTGACTATTACGACTCGAAGTGACTCGACAGACCCAGTGGGGATCGCCTCTGTGTGACGCGGTAGACCAACAGTGGTGAGCACCTCTATGTGACTCGACATACCCACAATAATTGATAGGAGGAGTACCTCAGCAGGCCACAAGGGGGAGACCCTCTGTGTGACATGACATACCCATGATGGGGACCGCCTCTGTGTGACACGACAGTTGCATGATACTCGACAGGAGGAGTACCTCAGCAGTCCAATATTAGTGGGAAGAACCTCTGTGTGACGTGGCAGGCCAACTTTACTTGATATATAAATAGTTCTCTAGCAGTCGAGGTGTTCGACAATGTGACCGGGGATGTTATTAGTTACTACCCCTAGAATAAATCCTTGTTTGAGCTGTTTTTACTTTGTGCCTGTGATTGAGGTTATCCTATTTGATACTTCACCTTCGTGGTGTTACTTTTTTGGTATACTTCCCATGTGTATAAGATGAGTATATATTGATAACTTGGGCATATACCTAAGTAGATTTGGGTTCTTGCTTTGTGGTCTTTCCTTTGTGGAACTCTAGGAGACCTACGGGGTCTCAGGGTCCCAACCGAGTATCGTTATTCCCAACCCTTCACGGGATAAACCCATTGTTTGATGTGTTTGGTGCAGACGACGAAAAACATTGACTAAGGACGAGGGTACCAGGACTGGAGGTAGCTCAGAGGTAGACTTTAGATGAGGTGTACCGCAGGGACGACCATTCGAGAGTTGTACTTACCCTTCAGGTAGGATCCTTGGCAGGTGTTCACATGAGCTGTTTTCAGTTTTGCTCATACTTTTCATTTACTTGTACTTTATAGTTTGGATTTTATTCTAGCCCCTTTTTACTTTTTTACACACCATGTTTACTATATATAGTTTTAATTTGTTCTTGTGTACTGCTTTTTGCTTAGTTGTGTGAGTTAACTGGTTATAAAGGCAATGCCTTCCCGATTTTAGGGAATACACCTTTCGGTGCTAGTCTCCAGCCACGGGCCTATAGAAGACGGGCTTGGGGTAGTCATAGAAAGGTCCCCAAGGGACGGGTCCTTACAAATTGGTATTAGAGGAGTTCGATTCTACCGAAGAACTAGGACTTTGATTTTTTCCGTGAAGCAATAGTGTTAAGTGCTATGAGTGGGGTTTTCAGTTTGGGGAGTCTAGTGTTGGTGCGGAGGCTGAAATATCCATACACCAAGAACCTAAATTCTGATTTCCCACTCAGTGCACGAAAACACAGATTGTGTGTGTTTTTTAAAAGTTTTTCTTTTGATTTATTTGGATTTAGGTCACCAGTTATAACTTAATGACCATGGCGCACCTGTTTCTTATCAGGATGCTGCCACAAAGACTACCACCCAGGTTTCCTAAGAGAGTACATGATGATAGCCCACCAAGCGATGAGTCCTCAGTGTAGGGCCCTCTTACAACATTATCACATTGGGGTGGTGTACTAGCAGTACCACTACCCATTGGATGAGCATTACCACCAGCCCCACCAGTAGAGGATGCACGTCAACTGAGCGCGTTGCATGAGTTCCAGCGATAGAGGCCTCTGATTTTTTGAGGTGAGATAGATTCCCAGGAAGCTGAGGACTGGATGGAGTCTGTTTCTAGAGTTTTCCGCATAGTTGAGACACTGGTAGAGTAGATGGTGATCTTAGCTTCTAGTCTTTTTTAGTGAGTGACCATGTGGATGGTCCGCATAGTGACGAGGCTTCAGTACATGTACCATTGCTCGAGATAGTACCTTCGGGTAGTGTGTCCGCTATATCACTACCCGTTGCTTATTTGTTACAACCAGTGGTACCCGTGGAGGACACATTTAGGCTTTGTGTCTTACACGTGTTTTGGAATTAGATACCCCTCAGGTTCCGAGGTGAGCCCAACTTATATGCATCTGAGAATTGGCTTGAGGAGGTGGTTGAGAGTTCACTAGAGCTTCTAAAACTTTGGCAAGATGAAATTTTGGTAGATGACTATTCATTGAGGCATACTGACCATTCTTGGGACTCAGTAAATAAAATACTATAAGGTATTTGGGGCTCGAACTTCCGATCATGGTGTGTTTATGGAAGTCTGAGCCAACACTATTCCTCTATACATTCCTACCTATGTTAGGGTGATAGAGGGAACCTTTTCGATTTAATTTTCTTTGGTAGAGAAGATACTGACAGTGAATTCTAGTAGTGGGAAAGCAAAAAACTGGTGCCAGTATCAGAGAGTTAGTCATGTAAAAATGGTTCGGGAAGAAGTGTTAGGGACAGATGAATCTGCAGGGCTACAGATGTGGAAGAAGATCTTGGAGACCAGCATGAGGTGGTGTAGTTATCTATATGTTACAACCACCCCCTCCCTTTTTGGTCCCCACCAGGCTTATGGAGATAGAGGACAAGTGAAGGGAGTAGCTGCATATGGTCAAGGATTGCAACCTAAGGGATCTTGGAAAGATTTGATGAACGGTCTATGTCTACTACTAGCTGCTGTATTTATAGACATAGGTACCAATCATTCCTTCCTTCCATGAATCTTGTCCAAGACCAAGAGTTTTCAGTTAAGATGTTGACTTGACCCTCACATTTGGAGATACCTTTGATAGGAGACTCAGTAATCACACTTTTGCCAACGGTGTGATCTGACCCTTGAGGTGAGAGTTTTAGTTGGAACCTCTTGGTGGCAACATCGAGGCCTTATGATGTTAGTTTGGGTATGGACTGGACATCCACAGTTCACACTCATATTGACTGTATTTGGAAAAAAGATTTTGGTTTACCTACAACTTGGAATGAGAATTTCCTTGGTCGGTGAAAAAAAGGAAACCAAAGCAGCACATGATAAACTCATGCAAAGGAGGGTGCAGTCGATCACTCTTGAATCGGCCAGCCTTACCCTCGTGGCCGCAGGATTTTTGAGTTTTCAGTTCCCAACAGTAGTGGCAGAGTGTGGGGACTTCTTTTAAAAAGATGTTTCCAAGATTACCTCCATGAAGGGAGAGAGACTTCTGCTTTGGCAGGGTAATACTGGAGTTTTGAACCAGACTTCTCCAGGGTAGCGGAACCCTTGTCAGCTTTGACGAAGAAGGGGGAGCCTTTCCTGTGGACAGAGAACTGTCAGCAGAGCTTTTAGAAATTGAGACAATGATGATGGATTGAGTTACTCCAGGACTATGACTTTGAGATAGTCTATACTCCAGGGAAGGGGAACATGGTAGAAGACACACTCGGTAGGAGCTCTGGTCTACAACATCTGAGTGAGAAATTAGATCAGCTTGTCGCACTTCAGATATCTTTTGTGGACGAAGGTGAAGCATCTTACCTCCAGTCTATGACCTTCACTCCCCCAATTCCTTATGAAATTCAAGAGCCACAGCTTGGGACATTGACTGCGAGGCCCGTCGTGCTCAGATATTCTCAGGATGGTCTCCTGAAGGATTTTCTAAAGGTGGGGAGCACGTCATCCTCTTCAGAGGATGCACCATAGTACCAACGATGCTTCAGGAGGAGGTATTAAGGAAATTCCATATATTACCTTTAACGATACATCCTGGAGTAGTGAAGATGTACTAGGGAATATATGTCAGTATTGGTGGTTGGGGATGAACAAAGCAGTGGAATAGTTTGTATCACAATGTCTCACATGTCAGCAAGTGAAGACTGCCCAAAGTTAGAAGAATTCATATGCCAATAAGAGATGGAGACCTTTAGAATTCCAGGATGGGGGGGGGGACCAAATTTTATTGCGAGTATCCCCTCGACAGGGACTACAGATATTTGGACGAGGTGAAAAGTTATCACCTATGTTTATGAGACCATTTTTGATACTTTAGAGGATTGGCGAGGTGGCATACCACTGGGAACTACCACCAAGATTGATGTGGGTGCACGACGTCTTCCACGTATCCCAGCTGATGAGATACGTGCATGACCCTTCTCTAGTCATCGAAAATGGTGAGATGGACTTAGATGATGGGGCAACACTTATGGAGGTTCTTATAGAGATTGAGGATCGACAGGAGCGGGTCTTTCATGGGCGGATGATACCTCTAGTGCGCATACGATGGCAGCATAGGAACCTCCAGGAGAGAACATGGGAGAAGAAGGCTTAGATTCGTGCTCAGTACCCCCATTTGTTTCCTTAGTCTATGTTGTGTCTTTCGAGGACGTAAATCCCTAAGGTGGGGAGAATGTAATGTCCTAGAAATGCCGTATTTTTTTTATTATATAGAATTATTGCGATACCGCGAAATATGACGGTGCGTGATTCCGGGGCTGGGAGTACCCAGAATGACCCGTCAATGTTTTGTTAAGATTTAAATAGTGCACATATGTAGTTTTCCTAAAAAAGTGGAATAACTCTTAAAAACAGTTACTCAGATTAGAAATATGAGGGTACCATTGTGCATAGGTTTACCATAGGCGTGACTTTAGTTTAGTTAGCACAGACATCATGTGAGAAAACCCAAAAATGGCATAACCGAAAAGAAAATAATTAAATAAAGTTATTTTATTTTTAAAATGATTATAAATCACAAATGGTAAATCGGATTAAAAATCTGAGACCACCACTGAACTCGTTATGAATGTATTTTTTTAGGTAGATAATAACATTGGCCGACGCAAGCCACCAGTGAAAGTTAGTTTTTGGCTGTAAATAAAATAATTAAGTGAAAATTATTTTATTGTAAAATTCATAAATTTTAAACGGTATATTAGATAGGAAATATGAGAAAACATTTGTGTTCGTTGGGGTGTGTTTCACTTAGGCAGAGCCTATCCTCGACCACCGCGGGTCGAGGTTGAATGTTAATAATTTTCCAAAGTTTTTTTCGAGTACGTTCAATAAACGCGTGAGCAGGGTTTTGTAACTTTTGAACCGGTGCTCGGAATTGAAATCTAAGGACACCGTTGAACTCGCATCGTCAATATTCGTTTAAGGAGACCTTCACCTCGACAGCAGTAGGTTGAGGGTGAAATTTAGTTTTCAGACTTTTTGTGGGTGTGTTAATAGAATAAAAATAAAATAAAACATCTTTTATTTTATTTTTCCTTGTGAAACCTCCCATTTGAATTCGGTGGTGGGGACCACCCGAGCTTGAAACCTCCCATTATGAAATTAATGGTGGGGACCACTCGATACTTGAACTCCCTCTTTAATGTGGGAGGTAAATCTTGGTTTCTCCCCCAAATTAATTTTGCCAACATAAACTTATTTGTTGTGCCAACTCAATTAGTTTAATTTATATGTTAGCTCCTCAACTTTTTCTGGGTTGGGGGAATTGTTGGAAAGGAGAGCACTTGGAGGGAGTCCTTTGGAGAACACATTCTCCAACAAAGGAGATTGTCCAACGAAGAATGTGGACGACGCTTGATCCCAGACCTGAAGCATCTCGAGAAGGTGACGAACACCGACATCCCCTCCATCGACTTCATGTTCTTCCTCATGCCATCTCCAAGAGACAAGGTAGGGGTTTAAAACAATGTGATTATTGTTTCTCATTTTCTTATCTTATAAATGAAGAACTTGGATCAACTCTAACTAATTGATCCGCAGATTATTTCCTTTTGCAGATTGGGAATATTTATTACAGGTTGTTGTAGGGGTTTTATTTATGTTTGAATTTATTTTATTGATTTTTCATATCCTAAATTCACGATGACGATGGACAAACTGACATGGCCATCGTCACACACATAAACCTTGCTCTGTTTTCTTTTTATTATGCGCACATTCTTCATGAATTCTTTAATGCCTAATATTTATTGATGTTAGAAATACGGAGTTTCGCTGAGTGTGATATATGGACACAGAGACCTCGGCACAACAATCGCGAATATACGATCGTTTAATTTTTCAGGCATGGAATGAAGCCGCAGCGGCTCGCAGAAGAAGGCGGCGCCCGACACCTGGACGACCGTGAAGAAGGAAGGGCGGAAAGCATCCGTGCCGCCAGTTGATGAGGAGGTCGCAGCACATCTATCGCAGTGGGGAAAGGTTCCATCCAGCAACCGGATGATCGCGGGGTTGAGTGACAGCATGCATCTGTGCTGCTGGTGGAGCAGGGGGCCACGACCGCTCAGCCACGGTGGAGGCCGAAGAGTGTCTGGCCGTCTGGCCAGCTGTGGTGGAGCAGCGACACGCGACCGTGCTGCTAAGAGGAAGACCGTCCGACCACCCTAGACTGGGCAGGTCTGGCAGCCCTAGACCGGGTGGATTCGACATTCCACCTAGAAGAATGGTCCGATAGACCGTTCGAAAAAACTGGAAGGGGGGCGCTCCCCCTTCGGCGCCAGGTCGGGTGGACCACGCGCCCAGCCGATTGTGCCACAGCGGGCTGGGCTGGGCCGCTCATTCGCAGGTCAGGCCAGACCACGACCCAGTAGGCCGGGCCCTCCACCGCCCAAGACAACTGGTCCAAATCCAAATCAGTTTGGGGAGACCCGAACCAGTTCGGGTCGTTGCATGCCGGGTCGGTCGGACTGGGTTGGACCAGACCCGGGCCCATCTGGACCCAGTTACGCCTTAGTGGCCATAACTTCTGAATCGGGTGTCTGTTTGATGGATCGTCTACAGCAACAAAATCCTTGGATAGATATAGTACTTTTGCTACACTCTACTTGAGTTTTGGATATGGTTGGAGTACGACCAGGTTGGATCGGACCCCGAATCCATCCAGGCCCTCAGAGCTGAAATGATAATAACATATAGACCAGGTGTCCGATTGATATGTCGTCTGTTGCATTGGGTCACTTAAGACGTGACAGATCTTTGGGATACTTATTCAAGGGACTTCAAGGAGGTTAAGGTATGACCGATGGCTTGGGGAGCAGTTCTCCCAAGCGCGCTACGTGCGGAACCCTACGATTGGCTGAGATCTGACGACTGCTGACCATGAATACTCAGAGTGACTTGACAGGACTAGGGGGGATCTCCTCTGTGTGACGCGGAATACCCACGGTGGGTATAGCCTCTGTGTGACATTGCAGACCCACAGTACTCGACAGGAGGAGTACCTCAGCAGGCCACGAGGGGGAGCGCCTCTGTGTGACGTGGCGGACCTAAGGTGGGGAGTGCCTTCGTGTGACATGGTAGACCCACGATACTCGAGAGGAGGAGTACCTCAGCATTCCAAGATTAGTGGGAAGATCCTCTGTGTGATGTGGTAGGCCCACTGTACTCGATAGAGGAGGATTTATCCAGAAGTAGAGGTGTTCAACGATGTGACTGGGGATGTTACTAGTTACTACCACTAAAATAAATCCTTGTGTGAGCTATCTTTACTTTTTGCTTGTGATTGAGGTTATACAATGTGATACTTCACCTTTGTGGTGTTACCTTCATGGTATACTTCCCACATGTATGAGATGAGTATAGCTTGATAACTTATGTATATGTATGGGCATATCCCTAAGTAGAGTTGGGTTCTTGCTTTGTGGTCTTTCCATTGTGGAACTCTAGGAGACCTACGGGGTCTCGGGGTCCCTACTGAGTATCGTTATACTCACCCCTTCATGGGCTACACCCACACCTCTTTTTATTATTAACGTGTTGTTCAATGCCTAATATTTATTGACGCTGGAAACACAGTGTTTTGCTGAGCGAGATATATGGACACGGAGCCCTCGACGCAACAATGGAAAATATGCGATTGTTTAATTTTTCGGGTTTGAAACGAAGCCGTAGAAGCTCGAGGAAGAAGGCGATGGCCGAAACCCGGCTGACCGTGAGTAAGGAAGGGCGGCATGCGTCTGCGCCGCCAGTTGATGAGGAGGCCGTGACCCATCAGCCACGGAGGGGCAGTGGGGCAGCCGACAACCGGTCGGCCACTGGGTGGAGTAGCGACCCGCTTCCGTGCCACTGGGGGAGTAGGGGGCCGCAACCGCTCGGCCGCGACAAAGGCCAAAGGTTGGCCGGTCTTCCGGCCAGCCGTGGGGGAGCAGCGGCGTGCAACTGTACCTCTGGGAGGAAGACCGTCCGGCCTTCCGGCCGGGGACACTAGATTGGGCAGGGTCCCTCTGATGGGTCCCATGTGCCACCAAGCCGAATGGTCCCATGGACTGTTCGGGAAATCTAGAAGGGGGAACTCCCCCTTCAGCCCCAGCTCGGGCAGACCGCGCGCCCAGCAGGCCACGCCAGTGGGCTGGGCCGTGTTGGACCTTGACCCAGAGGGCCGATCCCACCGTAGCCCAGGCCAATCGGGCTAGACCCGAATCGGTCAGGGTGACCTGAACCTGTTTGGGTCAGCCCAAGCCAATTCAGGTAGGGCGGTCCCATCGGGTCGGACCAGACCCTGACCCATCTGGACTAAGTTATGCCTTCGTGGCCATAACTTCTATACCTCACGTCTATTTGAAGAAATTTCTATGGAACCTGAATACTTTGATTGAGATGGTCCTTTTGGTATACTTCACTTCAGTTTTGGATATGGTTGGAGTACGTCCAGGTTGGATCGGACCCCGAATCCAACCAGGACCTCGGAGCGGAAATGTTAATAACTTACAGATAGGGCATCCGATTGACGTTTCGTCTGTTGCGTTGGGTACCTTAAGAAGTTAAAGATCTTTGGGAATCTTCTTCATGGAAATTTGGGGTGGTTTAGATATGAAATATGGCTTGGGATGTAGTTCCCCAAAGCATGCTATGTGTGGAACCCTACGACTGGCTGAGATCTGATGACTGCTGACCATTACGACTCAGAGTGACTCGACGGGCCCAGTGAAGAGTGCCTCTATGTAATAAAGGAAACCCATGGTGAGGAGCGCCTCTGTGTGATGTGGCAGACCGACATTACTCGATAGGAGGAGTTCCTCAGTAGGCCACAAGGGGGACCACCTTTGTGTGACGTGGTAGACCCATGGTGGAGAGCGCCTCTGTATGACGCGACAAACCCATGGTACTCGACAGGAGGAGTACATCAGCAGTCCCAGATTAGTGGGTAGCACCTCTGTGTGACGTGATAGGCCCACTGTACTTGATAGAGGAGGAGTTCTCTAGCAGCCATGGTGTTCGATGATGTGACTGGGGATGTTACTTGTTACTACCCCTAGAATAAATCCTGTTCTGAGCTCTCTTTACATTGTGCTTGTGATTGGGGTTATGCTATGTGTTACTTCACCTTCGTGGTGTTACCTTTGTGGTATACTTCCCAAATGTATGAGATGAGTATATCTTGATAAATTATGTATATGTACGAGCATATACCTAAGCAGATTTGGGTTCTTTCTTTGTGGTCTTTCCTTGGTGGAACTCTAGGAGATCTATAGGGTCTCAGGGTCCCTACCAAGTATCGTTATACTCACCCCTGCACGGGCTACACCCGCAGCTTGTTGTGTTTGGTGCAGACAACGAACAACGTTTACTTTTGACGAGGGTACCAGGACTGGAGGTAGCTCGGAGGTGGAGTTTAGAAGAGGTGTACCGCAGAGAAGACCATTCGAGAGTTGTACCTACCCTTCATTTAGGATCCTTGGAGGGTGTTCACAGGAGCTGTTTTCAGTTTTACTTGAAGTTTTGTGTTACTTGTACTTTACAGTTGGGCTTGAATTCTGGCCCCTTTTTACTTTTTTACACACCCTATTTACTATATATAGTTTTACTCGTGTGCATGTATCCTACTTTGTGCTTAGTTGTGTGAGTTTTCAGGTTATAAAGGCAATGCCTTCCCATTTTTAAGGAATACGCCTTTCTGTGCTAGTCCCCAGTCCATGACCTATGGAAGGTGGGTTTGGGGTAGTCACCACACGGACCCCGAGGGACAGGTCATGACCGGGCACACCTAAGAAAATAAATGGGAAGAGAAATTCTTTGATACCATGGTTTTCAATGATTCTAGTTTTGCGATTGGAAGGGAAGCCTTTTCCAAAAAAGTTAAACGATTTATTCCAACTAATGGATTCCCCAGTTGTTTTCATTTTTTGGTGTACATAATTATATATGGATGTATTTTATCATTTATTTACTAAGATTATTTTTTTTGAAAAATCCATTTCAAGTTAAATCCTTCAGTGATATTTCAATTCAAAACTTACCATAGTATTAAGGGAATTTCTTTTAAAAATAATATTTTAATGTCTTCCTTCCAACTCTTTTTATTCTATGTTGAGATTATTTTAAATGTTTAAATTTTTTTCTTAATTATTCTTAAAAATTTTATAGTGTTAATTTTAAATTATTTTTGAATTTATTTCGAATATATTAAAAATTAATATTTGAATCATTTTCCATATAGGGTATTTTTTACTTTTTACGAAAGTGAAAAACGGGGCATTAAAATATACTGATTAAAAAACCTTTCTATCTCTCTCATGTATATATATATATATATATTGATTTTTTATCAAGAATCATTAAAAATATTACATGGTTATTTTCAAATAAAATTTTTCTATCAATATTCGAAGAAATATTTTTTTTATTTTATTTCTAATGAAATAGAAACTTTTTCCCATTTATATGAGATTACTGAAAATTTTGTTACTTGTGGGACTGGATGCCAATTTAAATGGATTTTATAGTTAAAGTTAAATATATATTTGTTTTATTCATGATATGAATCTTGTAAATTTTATATGATTAATGGATGAGCTTGATATAAATCTTATGACTAGTGAGAAAATTAACTTATGTTTTTAATACAATTTTAAAGGTGTGGAAATATTGTTTTTCATGGAATAGTATTTATAAGTTTTCATGTATTCTAAGAAACTTTTATGTTTATAATTTTTCCTTTATGATTTCATATAAAATGTTTTATGAAATCTATTGATGTGTTAATTTATTTTCATGGAAAATTAAATGGATATTTGAGATCAAATGTTTATTATGAAAAAAAACATTCTTCTTGATTTTTTTCAGAATTAAAAATGGATTAAAAGGTTTATTTTCTTTTATAACACATTCTGTTTTCTTTTCTCATTAAATATTTTTAAATATTTTTATAGTGCTTATGTATTAGTAGGAACTTTAATAAATTGAGAGATCCAGTTATGGTAGTTTACTTAACGGAAGCAATCATGTCTTTATAAAGAACATTTTTTTGTGAAAAATGGACACTGTGTTGAAATATCCACTTTTTAAAGTATCATATTTCTTAATTCTATAAAATTATAATCTAAAAAGATCCTGAAAATCTATGAAAGTGAAACCCTTTTTACAAATCATGTAATTATGGGTTGATTGAGGTAAAGGTTGTAGTAAAGTTTGTTTTTAGTATACCTACCATGTCTTGAAATACCATCTCAACATCCAAGTGACACCATCTAAAAAAATTAATTTTCTGATACCACCTCTAAAACCCCATTCCAATTCACATGAATAGTAACCATGCCAGAACTGCTATCTGAACTCAAGAAGTCCTCTCTATATACCAGAGGCTATCTACTAGTGAATAGGGTCTAAAATAGTAATATAGAGATTATTCCATTAAATTTAACCCACAAGTGCTATGACCATATCAATTGAAAATATGGTTTGACCCATTTCTATAATATATATTCCAAAAAACTATAGAAACATGGGACGAAGAGGGTATTTCATAGTACAATATATATAAATTTTTTATTCATGATGAATAAACATAAAATAGAGTAACATTAGTGGAAATATAAAAATAGTTATTCATAAATAGGTTTTCCTCACAATCATTACACATGTGGTATAATAAGTAAAATAAAAATACAATGGCCTCTAGCCCAAACCACCAGTATATCACCTTGTCAATCATTGGTATTCTATACACTTCTTGTTCAAATCCATGAATCCAAGTCCAATATGATACATGAATCTAAAATGAAAACATTGAGGTCTACTCATGTACATTGAAACACATGTCATATATACTAGTATGAGTTGTGTTTAATGACCAAATACAATTCCCCAACGAACCTAAATTCATTGATTGCTAGTGATCAAGTAGATTCATGTAAAAATCTCTTGCTAGTAAAAAATATAAACATAACCCTTGGATGAGCAAAATAATCATTTCTAGTATGCTAATCATCACCAGAGTACAACAATCTCTAGAATTGGAGATGATGATGTTATTATCCATTTTTAGATGTTTTTCGCTTGCAGAAAATCATGTGCGAGGACCATTTTTGATGGTGGATTTAAAGAGGAAGGTTTTATTTGGTGGGGGGGGGGGAGGGAGGGGGAGGGGGGATAGGAGGAATGCCTTGTGTATTTAGTGAGTCAATATTAGAACTGATGATGACAGGTTGCGAGGTAGAGGCATTGCTTTGCCCGAAGGTGTAGAGATACTGGAAAGACTATGATCAGAATTAGGTGACTCTGACTGGGATTAGGTGACTTCAGATTAAAGAGGACCGGTGAATATTTCATTGATATTGGGTTCCTTGGGTTGATGGGTTCATGCTGACAATGATGTGGAGAGAAGTTTCAGGGTGTCAGATCAGGGATGGTCAATGGAGGTCGGATGTCGGCAGGTGTGGATCTTGTAGTAAACCGACATAGGATTTGGGATCCTAGTGGTGAATCTAGTAGTGGTGTAGGAGACTCGATGGTGGGGATGGTCCACCACAAACCATTTTTTTTATTAAAAAATAACCACTTTTTGGCTAAGTGGGAACCTTACAAAAAGGATCTAGCTTTTAACAGAAACCCAACATCCACAAAAACCACACCACCACATTCAAAATTAAAATGTTAAACATTCAAATTTCAAAAACCAAAATTTGGGAAACCGCTATATCCATCATGATCCATGATCTTACCTACTACAATACAAAAATAATCCTTGCATACCTCCATCATCAGTAGCATGAACCATCACCAAGATACCTCGAACCAAGAGGCCGGTCATGTTTCTACGTTCCTCTATCGTTAGAAACGTCATCATCGCTGTCCTCACAGCTAGATAATGTAACCATAAACTTTCAATGACATCCACTTCATTGAGATCCATCACCACATCCATGGAACCTATAAACTTCAACTTCATAACCATCGCCGACCAATGGGAACTCAGATGATCAGTAGTCGTCAAAACTAGGAACGAATAAAACCAAAAAATAGAGACGAAAAATGCAGTTGGATAAAATTGAGAAGGAAAAACTGAACAAAATATGTATAAAAAGAACCAATATTCTTTTTGATAACCATTTCTACTACAAAAGAAATACATCCTCAAATAGATAGAGAACAAAATCCATCACCAAATGAGAAATACAAAAGGAAAAAGAAAATGGAGAAAGCCACCCCCATTCACCCCCACCCGTAAAATCATACTTCTCCCCAAACACATTGAAAACCCTCAACGGAATCCTTCACACCCGACTGACTTGGAAGGAAGAAAAGGACCGAGAGGCTAGGCTAGGAAGGAGAAACAGAGATGGGGTAAGGGTGAAACAAAGCCATTAGGGGACATGAAGGAGGACCACTGGGAATGAAACCCTAAGGAAAATCAGAATAGAGGGATTGAGGAAGAACCTATTGAAGAACCACTAAGAAAAAAGAAATAGGGGGAGAAGGTTAAAACCTTAGAAGAATGAATCAAAGAATCTAGAACAAAGAAGACTAAAGAAGTGCCATTTTGATCATCCACCAACACCTCCCAATCGGTCTTGATTACCATCGTGCTAAACCAAGAATGGATTCAACTTCAAGGGGGACGATCAGAAGAGCAGCAGAAGAAGCCCACAACTGCAAGGCCATATTAAAGAAAACCAAAGAGGAAGCATAAAAAATTAAAAGAAGAGTGGAAGAAACCTCAACCGATGATAGAAGCTCCGATGCAAGGAGGAATATGCCCTTGGAGGAGAGGCTCTCTAGAGAGAGTGGACCAGGGGAGAGTGGAGGCATCAATACCTAAATTTACCAATGGTGGGGTTGGTTGGAGATGATGTGGGGAGAAGGGTATTTTATCCCAGTGGTGGATCTGGGATGCTCAACATAGGTCGGATTATGTAAGGAATGGATCTTATAGTGGCGGCTCATGACGATTCCATTAGGATGATGTGGTCCGGTGATGGAGAATCTAGTAACGACCTCAGTTTGTAGGCGATGACCATAAAAGGGAGGTGAATGAATCAATGACTTAGGATGGCAATAACTGTGCTTCGTTTGTGGTGAATAGGCGACATGAACGGGAGGGAGGTGATAAATTTTGTGCCCTTAAGATGCATTACATTTTGGATGTGGTTGAAAGGACAATAGAGACAGACATGCCATGACTGGTAGCTGATGGAAAATGCTAGGAAGGTCGGTCATATGGTTTGGATTTTGGGCTTAGTGTCCTTGAGTTGATGGTGGGATATACCAAATATTGATGGGATGGATGATACAAGATATCCTAAGATGGTATGGAACACTGATGAGAGTGAAGTTCTTGGGTACCATGAGCTGTCGATGATATGTGATGTCGACGGTGAGATCTCATACCGATATTGCGCTGTTACTAAAACCTCCTATAATGGCCATCAGGGATGACGTCGTTCACCTGAGTTATAATGCTGATGGGAACGACAACATCCTTGATTCAAATGGCATCTAAGATGATGACATTTGGGGGTGTGTTGTCGATGAGCCTCATTGATGCGGTCGGGTGTGAGAGATCCTTAGTGTCAGCAGCTATCAGTCAGATCATTTTTGATTCGAAAGTGTTGGTGTTTGTGGGACTTTGAGCCATTTGATGTGGGCCTCGTGCCCTTTATTTGAGTGTAGGGTTTTTTTGTTGGTGAACCGATCAATTTCATGTTTGGTGACATTTCATGTGTCACGCTCTTTGTATCTACTATAATTTTATTTTATTCAATAAATATGTGGGGTCTGACATGATTTGTACCAAAAATTTACTGTCATAATATAATAATAAGGAATTTATACACAAACTAAAAAATCACTATTCTAAATGTTTAAAGGCCTCCTACCCCAAATAGGTAATTGAATTAATTATACAATATTATACTAACCTTGATTCTAATTAGGACCAATCTCATGAAGAATTACAAAAATTTCATAAGATGAATATTTTAAATAAAAATCATCTATTGGAATAATTGATATAAAACTTACCAAGTAATTTCATGAAACTAATACTTTGAGAAATGAGGTGCAATTTTCTCCCAAAAAAACCCCAAAACTAAAACATAAAAATCCTCAATTATAAAACCCAACTTGAAGTTCAATTTCTATAAATTTCATAAAAATACCTAAATAAATATGTTAGGAAACATAACTTAACCAGAAAGACATGTGATAATGATAAAAAATTCATTACAATCCACTTATATACACTATAGATGAAATTCCAAATAAGTTATGCAGTTCTATCATGATTTAGTGGAATTTCCCTTCAAATCCCTAACATGCTCCACCAATATAAGAGAAGAATAAATAGGAGGAACAAGGTAATATGATGGGAAAGATCATACCCCTGATAAATATGATAAAATGATCTTGATTTACTTGAATAAATGGTGATCAAAGAAAGAATAAGGGGGGGGGGGGGGTGGAGAGGATTTCCTTATCTTATTGGTGAAAGAATAAATACCTATTGAGTGATGGTTATATATGTAAAAGTGTAAACCCCTTCACAATTTTTAAAAAAAGGGGGGATGGGTTTACTAGACTCTTAGTAAGGTTACCAAGATTCAAATGGCATGGGATGTGGGACTAACCCACTACCCAACCCCTATAATTTCGGTGGGATATCAATGGTAGTCCGATAGCCAGACACCATGTCACCGTTCCTCCTACCTATGATGAAAACCATCTTTTAGAATTTTTTGTGAGCTATGATAATTATAAAATATCTATTCATAATATTGATTAAAATCTAAACTAAATCTATCACGATCATTTATAAAAAAATAAAATTTATCCTGGAACCAAATCCATTGGAGTTTTAACTTGTTCTGTACCAAGGTTGTGGTTGTTACATATAACAACTCATGTTTTTGAGCCAAATGTGAAAATTTTTATATTGGGTTTTATGAGTTTATAATATTATTCAATCATTTTTGAAATATTTTAGTGGGATTATTCAATGATTTATTAATATTATAACTTTAGTAAAATCATAATAATAACATATTTAATAGCTTTGTAAATGGTATAAATTTATATAAGATTTTATTGTTTTACTATTAATTAATGATCATAAGGATAATAATAAAAATAACGACCATTATATTATTATTATTATTATATTATTATTATTATTAGTGTAAATGTTTTAAATCAATGAATATTTGTGTGTTAATGAAATATGTTGAAAAATATTGAAATAAGTGAAATGTATGTGCATTGAGTAAAGTAAAGTATGATAAATGGAGATAATGACATTGAGTGTGCATGCTAAGAAAGTTTAAATAGAAAAAATAAGTGAAATGGGGTAAGGGGTTGGGTGGCACCTAACATGGGAAGGAAACATCCAAGGGTGGTTTGTTTTTGAAAAAATAATTAAATTGATGAAAAGTAAAAAAATGAAAGTAATGGCTAGTTTTACCCCTTTTGTTTCGATGTGCAAGGCACAAAAATCCACTTGGTTTATCTGGTATTGAAAAAATAAAAGAAATAGAAAAGTAAGTTGATTCTTAAAAAAATTTAAAAATATATAGTGTAGTTTAATGTGACTGATAATGCACTGAGAGGTTTTCTCTTTCAACATTTTAACTACCCCGTTATAAAATAATGTTACATTATATTTACTCTATCTCCTATGATAACTGTATGATTAGATAACTATATTTGATGTTGGAATCACATCATCATGTATAATTTAATCCCCATTTCTTAATTAAAAAATGATCATGTTTGCCGACTATTTAGTTATAAATTTGAATTTTACTTTTATTTCAGAATTGTTTTACAATTTCAAAGGAATAATTGAATTTAGTTGACATGATCTTAAATTAGTCATTGTGCTAGAATGAGGTAGGGGAAAAATTCCATTAATTTAAATCTTAATTAAATGTTTTTCTTTGATTTATTATTATTAAATTTATAAATGTAAATTTTTAATTGATCATAGATTTAATTCAATTTAATGAGATGATTATTTAATAAATAAACATGGATTTAAAATGTATTTTTCTATTGTTTTTTTCTATAATCTAATTAAAATGTTTAAGGGATGTAGAATTTTTTATGGAATTAAGTGACGGATTTTAGATAGATATGTTACTTTTTTTTAAATATAATTGTGAAGATTTTCTTGCTAAAATTATGTTTTTAGCGATTAAATGATGTTATAAATTATATGTTTTTATTATATTAATTTTTTTTAAAGGATATGTGAATTAATATAGATTATTAACACTAAAATGGTAAAAAACACACTTTATGACTCCTTAAAATGTGCTATAACCGTAATTGTTCTACAAAAAATACTTGTTTTAAAGAAGTTACCCATGGAATTATGTTATGAAAATTAGTGTTGGGATAAAAATAAGAGTATAAATAATATTAGGTGTGAAATGAGAAATTTAAATGGAAAAGTGTACTAAATCATCCAAATTCAACTTACCACAGCTCCTGGGTCAGTTTCTTAGAAGTCTTGAAGTGAATTCCTGATCACCATGTACTAGAGTAGAGCACCAAGGATATTCAAACTAGAGTTGGAATTTCAAGTTCACTAGTTAGGTTACGCATAAACCGAACTTGTTTAACCCAAACCTCATTTGAACCTAACTCGACCTATTTAATTAAATTTATTAAACCATCCAACTAAAGCCTATTAAACCCAAACACTATTTTGAATCGTCTTACCCTTTTAATAAAACTAAAAAATAACCCAACCAGCATTACCCATGTATCCCACATAACTCGATCCATTTAACCCAGATAACCTTGGGATAAAATAGAGAAACTATGGTAGTAGATACTCGAACCTATACCTTTATATTTTGAGGCTATTCCTAAACCAACTATTCCATTCATTACACCTATTATATTTATATAATATATATAAATATATTTTTTATTTTAGAAAACATTTTTAGATTTATATGGGTTATGATAAGTTAAAACAAACCCAACCCAAATATTATTTGGGTCAAATAGGTTGACCCGATTACAAATTTAACTCATTTATACTCAGTTTAAAAAAATGTAAGACTCAGGTTCATGTGTTTTTTTATCGTGTCAAGTCATAAATTTATTCATATAATTCAAATATAACCATTTAGAATAGTTTCACCCACCAAATCCAATGAATCATATAACAGACTCCAATTGAGAATCTGACATGGGTACGCATAAGTTAGAAAAAAAATTCTATAGAAATAAATAGTTCCAAAATAAGGGTCCAACCATACATGGAATGGAAAAATATAATCCAAAATAAATAACAAAACAAAACTATATAAACAAAATTTAATGTAATACAAATTGAGAGATTTTCATGAGAGACTGAAATAAAAAGGTAGGTCATAATGGCTGATACATATATGTCTCCAAAGTAATCAAAATATCTAAAAATCACCACACAAGCAATTTTCTTGTGACTTTTAGTCTCTTACTAATCAACACATAAACACAAGGATAAAGAAACAATCACAATATGCCACTTAAGGAAGTGATTTCCATTGTTCTTTCCTATATTAGATACAAAAATGACTCTATACACCCAAATGGTGCATTTAGGGTGTGAGAAGTATCCCAGTAGGATACCACTATATATATATATCATTTCATAAAAAACTACTTTGACTAGTTTGAAATACAATTTGATAGTAATTTTTTTTCTATTGTTACATGAGTAAGTAAAGAAAATAATATTTCACATTGTTTAGTAAATCAAAATCCATTGAAAATAAGACAATGTGTGGAATAAATTGGAAGTAGTAAATAAATATATTTAACAAACAATACAATTAATCCCAAAAAAGAATGAAAACATTCCTGGAATATACCATAACATGGGATTCAAACCTCGAGTGATAAATGAGAGAGAAAAATCATAAATAATGCAGTAATCATCACAATTATATATATAATTACCCAAGGTTATCATTTATATACATATCAAAGCTAAATCTCATAACATAAGCATCAACATAAAATCTCAAAAATTATAGTAATCACCAATGGATGTACATTTTGAGAATAAACATAATCATTTCCAAATAATCTATCATGAAACCCTCTTTCTAAAGATACCACACTGAGGAGAAATAGATGATGACCCTCGAGTCCCACCTCCAGTAGGCCTTGGGTTGGTGACTAACATCGAGGGTATAAAAAAATATCATAGTATGGGAGGAATTACCCTCAATAAATAAAATAGGATCACAAGATAGGATAAAAAACCAAACAACTCAAACTTAAAATATAAAGGTAAACCAAAAAAATCCCACAATGTCTAAATAAAGTAAAACAAATACATATAAAAGTATCCAAAAATATACCAAAAAGATAAATCTATGCCAGAAACTCAACACTAGCTGCAAACCAGATAGTAATTCCTGTCTTGGTCCCCAAATTCTTCTTGGAAGCCTAAAAAATATTTTATATACATAGGTTGAGCATAATAGGCATACTTAGTAGGTATATATCCAAGGTCTAAAGTGAAAATGTGAAAAAAATCTTACCAGTGTTCCAGTGTAGAAACAATATAACCAATAAACACCTATAAAAGTCATCTAAACAAACCTACCCTCACCATGGCTTTCTCACCAAATCATGCATCCAATATAATAATATAGCATCAAGATCAAAACAAATCAAGGTGCCTCACTACCGGTTCCTCACTGATTTTTTGATCTCACACCCCATTGTTGAACGTCCTATACTCCATCCCTTCCACACAAACCACATCACATCACATAGCATCCCTCCTATAAACATCTAGGCCACACATCACATCACATAACATCCAACCTACATTCACTTGGTGTAAGCTTCACACCATATCACATCCCGACCACAAACACATAGGCCACACTTCACATCGCATAACATCCTACCCTGAAGAAACATGGTCCACATATCACATCACATCATATCCCACTCATAGAAACATGAGAGACACATCAAATAACATCACATCCCACTCATAGACACTTGGTCCACACATCATATCCCATTACATCCCACCCATAGACAGTTGGCCCACACACCACATCACATCACATCCCACCCACAAACACCTAATCCTCACATAACTACTGTGTAACCTCCAAAACCAACCTATATCACTACTTCTAAAGGAAGAGAGGGGGAGAGTGGGTAGCTATCCATTTGTATCACCACCATCCTAAATGTTTGGGAAAACACTTAGAACATAGCACCTTTTAGTGTTGGTAAGATTATCCAACTTGGGTGGGACACATATAAAATAACATAAACATACATGATATGTATATAGAACACAATTCTAAAACTATTTGTTAACATAAATTGAAATTTTGTACACTAAATCACCACAAATATACCACACATCATCCATCACAACTGCCACCACCACTATATGACACACCATGCAACCACCACACAGACCATAAAACATTTCCCACTTCCAGATATTGGTTTCGCCACATTTTTTTGTTAGACATTTCATTTCACATTACACTGTTCATTAATTGATTAAATTCAGTTATCCAATTACCACACATAAATTCTTAGTCTATATCATCTATTTATGAACCTATTTTGTTTTATTTATCATCACATTTCATCCCATGGATAACTGGGAAACTATCTCAACAACTCCATGCTACAACTAGTCCAACTCATTAAACCACCACCACAATGTGACACATCCACCATAATTATTGAATCACATTAGCCAATATTTCTCACTATATAAATATTAGATCACACATCCCAACCACATCTTACAATAAAATCATTGTAAAATGCTAACGCCCCATGTCACAAAAACAACCACTACACCATAACCACAACCCACATTGCATCCATGTAATCCAACCACCATATCACTACCACACATACTATAAAACCCACCTGGTCACTATCAACAACACCTCATAATAGTCTAAACCATTTAGTTAAACACCACAATCCCAATAATAGACAAGTTTATCCCAAACCAGCTTCCACAATTATTAATGTGATTTATCACATTCAATCTTTATTTTGCATGTGTATTAATGCTCAAACAATAATCTAGAGGAAACGAGTTTATTATCCAAATATAAATTCTTTAGAATTTTTATTTTGGATGGGATCAAAAAATTACATATCAAGGGTCATCATAACACAACAACTAAAACACAAATAAGGATCCCAAAAACATTATTTTTAACAAGAAATTACATGGCATAAAATCATCAACAACATATATAAAACCATCAAAACATATGATAACTTCCCATTCACATCAATTCATTTTTTAAATACCAATTAGTTATATTATTACACTAAACCTTACTATACACACAAAATAAATCAAAAGAATGAAGATATCACACATAAAACATGAACATGTAAGAGTGAGGATCCCATACCTCAAAGAAGCTTCCCAATATTTATGCGCACCACAGGGTGAAGAAGAGACTTCCTACAACCACAACCGTACCATGAAATAAACAATCAACTTACACTACATCAAAGGGTTTTCAAAATGTAGATCATACATTACCTAAACCAAAAAAACATAACCATAGTGATACCTAAAAGGAAAAATGGAGATAATCCAATGGGTAAATTGAATAAATTACTAGAAATCCTCAAAACTCAACCTCTATAACTCTCAAATCAAGATGAGGGATGTAGGTATAGAAGATACCTAAAATATTTCCTAGGGATCTACCAAGAATGGTAGGAAGGAAGAGAGTCCAAATGAATATAAAACATCAAAAAAAAGATTTAAAAACATAGAACCTGCCCCTTTCACATCATATAAACCTTTCAAGATGTGAAATTCAATGGTTTCCCAAAATCCCAACTTCCACTAAAATTCACATCATGTTGGACTTATTTAATTAAACATCCTGAATTCAACCATCAAAACCTGAATCCATCTCATGGACTACCCGTTTCTCAATTTAAATCCATGGAACAGGTGGGCTATACCGGTTGTGAACCACCAACTCATGACATGAATATGGTTTATGTCATGAACCACCACATGTAGTACTATTGTATCTATAGCTCTATAGAGCCTTCCAGATCTCATCAAAATACCTTCAACAACCCAAATAGAAATGTAATGGGTTGGTAAGGCACAAAATATTGAATTATATACCCCCAAATGGTTTTAATCCTTGATAATAAAAACTAATCCTAGGAAAAGAAAGGGTTCCAAAAAACCATCCGATGAGATACCTCTCAAGGATCTCATCACACCTCAAATTCTACCACTATCCAAACACACCTTATTGAAATATATAGGAAACACCTTATCCAACTAAATCACCACAAAACCACATTAACCTCCACAAATATCAAATCAACCATTTCCATAACCAAAACAGAACACCCCAATGAGAACATAAATTTGGGAATTCCATCATCCATGTCAAGCTACTATCCACTATGGGTCGCACTGACTTACCCACATAGTTTTAATTACATCATATTATAATGAATCTTGATTAGGAATCAAGTACTACCATTTCCGTGTTTCAGAAAATTTATGACACATCATTAATAAAGAAAAAAAATCACATATCATAAGATAAAAACCCCAAACATTACACCACCCAAAAAATAGGACAAAGAAAAAGAAAAAACAACTCATGGTTCTAGGAGAACGTCTACATCTCTCGCTCCCAAGTACTCTCCTCCAGCTCACTGTGCTCCACAAAACAAAAACTAAGGGAATGATCTTCCCACGTAACACCTTCTCTCGATGATCCTAGATCTCTACTAGATGATTCATGAATGTCCCATCATCATTTATATACAAATATCCATATTTAATAATTTGAGATTCATCTTGAAGATACATATGAAGATGAGGCACATGGAAGATGTTGCAGATCCTCTCAAACTTTGTTGGAAATTTTGACAAATATGCCACCTCACCAACATTTCATAAAACCTCAAAGTGCTAAGAAAACCTATGATAAATATTACTCTCCCTGCCAAACCTCCATTGGCATAGATTCATAAACTTTTAAGAGAAAACATATCTCAGGCTTTTATGGTTAGTGAAAAATAATAAATGGTCACCGATGATGTAATTTCTCCATAAATTTAGCACAAAAATAATTTTTTCCAACTCCATATAATAGGTGGAAGAGTTATTTTCCTGGGGATGTAACTACCTAGAGCGAGAAAGAAACACCACTTTATTTTGCATCAATACACATCCGAATCCAAGATGTGATGCATCACAAAACACCTCATACAACATGAATTTTTTTGAAAACCTAAGCACTCGATCACTGAAAAACTTCTCATTCAGGTAACCAAACATTTCCTAGAATTGATATGTCCATATATAGCTTGATACTTCCTAGTCAACACTATTTGTGGAGCTGAAGCTCAATAGAAATTGGGAACATACCTCCAATAATAGCCTGAAAGACCAAGGAAATTGTGAACCTCTACCATATGCTTAGGTGTTTCCCAAGAAATAACTACCTAGAACTTTGATGGGTCCACTAAAATACCCTACCGAGACACTACATATCTAATGGAACACATGTTGGAACCATGGCTGTTTATTGTTGGAAATGAAGTATGGTTTGTGTATTTTTTTCAATAGTCTACATGGAAGATGAGGGAGTACATGTAAGATCAAGAAGTTTGAAATAAAATATATTTTACTATTTAACCTAACAACAATATTGAAGTTGGAATCATTTTCTATCATTTTCCAAATTTTTGGGGTAAAAAATCCATAGGAAGAGGCTAGCATCACAAAGGGGTGATTTCTGGAATAAACACATCATTAAAATGGTAAATGAACGAGTTTCACAAAGACTGGGTTGAGGTTTGGGAATATGTGGAGCATCACAAAAAGAGACAATGATCTTAATGAATATAATAACAAGAGCATCATGACAACACAATGTGTTTATGGCGAGGTCTGTAACTATTTCAACTTTCAATAGAGTAGCATGATGGGAGGAGTGTTGAAAATATTTTTTGGCAGATCTAGAAATCACACTGGAGGCAACGGAGCATTGTGAATGCCTAACATATAAATATTATTATACCCTCTTCACTTTTGACAAAATATTTTCAAAGAAAACCTGAAATCACTTTCATTTCACAAAGCTAGGGGAGCTCTGTAAATATGGGTTTCGAACCAAGCTTGACCATCATGAAAATCATAGTTTATTCTTTACTAATTACAATGATTATGATAAAGTAATATTTGTGAATATGGAATATAAATTGTTGAATCAGCGAGCTCTGCAATGGTAGGGATGCTTCGTGAAGGAGTGATCTTTGTGAATAAGCTTCGTGAAAGGCAGTTTTGAATATTAGTTTTTCAAGGAACATGGATTTATGTTTTACTCAAATCATATATACAGTGTAAGAAGAGTCTCATTCTAGATAGTTACAAAGTCTTTAATGACAAACCATTAAAGTGAACTTCATGTTTATAATCTGAGATAAACTTATCTCAAAGTAGTGATCTAGGGGGTGTCAATGGAAGTGTTTCTAGGGATGCAATATGTTATGCCTAAAACATTGTAAAGGTAGTGTTCCTGTCATAGAGTTACCATTTTAAAACTTTTTTATTCCACATAAGACGAAGATTATTGGATTTAGGTATGACCGACACACTTTCGGTGTATGATCCTTGGACTATACCTTAGTGGTGAACTAATTAAAAATGTTATGTTCTCAATTTTCATGTGAATGTTTTATTATTTCACTATTCCAAAATATAGGTTTAATAAGTTCCCACTAATATGGGAACAAGATCCGTCACTTTAAAATAAAAATTTTCTACCATGATTCATCCCTCCTGTATCATGGTGCTCAGGGGTCCAACAAGTTGTTTCAGAGGATACATGTTTCTGGTGTTAAATATTTTCTTCTTTTTTGATATGGAGAACTTAGTAAATGTTAGAGAGTTACCATATATGATGAAAGAAACTAATAGATTTGAAAAAACAGGATGACATCTCATATAATATCTCTTGGAATAGAATTTATTTTTCTTCTGCATAAGGAATACATGTCACTGATCAAACAAGGATGTTAATGACTGATATGGATTGAAATGTTATTGATGTAGATTCTAAATAATAGAATTCCTTCACTGCTACTATTTCTAATCAGATCTATCTTGAGGTGATGAGTTTCACTTCAGTAAATTCTATGTGGTAAAGACTAGAGATATATATGAAAAATACAAAAAAAATTAATGAGTACAAACTACAACTCCTCCATGATTGGTTTGATGATCTGAAGACGCACCCTGAAGAAAATGTAGATTCCTTCTTCAGTCAAATTACTCAGGTTATAGGAGTAATTTGAGGGCTTGGTAAAGATATCAAAGTCATTGACTTTGCGAAGAAGATTTTTAGAATGATTCCACCTCACTACAATCCAAACACTATCATACCTTGAGGAAGGGGACTTGTATAAAATTTCTTTTGAAGATATTCTAAGTAGTATAGTCCCTTATGAAATGAAAGTCAAGAAAGATGATGCAATGTCACGTGTTAGTAAGGAAATGGCATTCAAAGCCATGAAAAAAATATATATTTCCGGAGATAGTGTTACTTAAGACAACGAGGAAGAAAAATTACTTTCTCTATTTTAAAACAAGTTCAATAGAGGAAAAGGTTGATTTTATTCAAGGGATTATTACTTTTAATGTGGTAGAGTTGGGTACATTTTTTCTTAGTGCTCGTGGTAGGTCGATGGTGAAGAAAGTGAAGCTGGAAATTCACAAAATGCTAACAGTAGGTTTTATCAAAAGGGAGACTTAAAAGATGATAAAAAGGTATAGAGGAAGATTTTGCTTTGTGAAGATAAAGATTATGATAATGATTTTTTGAGGAATAAGAACCAAAGTTTAAATATGGAAACCATGTGTCTATGATGGTGAAATTTGAAAAGTCAAAACCTTAAGAAGGTAAAGCTAGAGAAAATTATTTAATTACTGATGCTGATCTAAATTTACAAGTTTATGATTCTCTTGTTAATCTTGAGAATCAGTGTAACAAGTGAAAAAGGTAGATATAATTTGTGGAAGAATCATCATAATATGTTGATCATATTGAAGGTTAAATTAAATGACTATAAGAAGTAGTGAAATTATAGTAAAAAACCCTTGAAACCATAGAATATGTTGTTGAACCAATTTTTAAAATTAGAGAATAGGAAAAGGTCATCAATGATCTTACCTCTAAACTGGAAGAGAAGTCTAATACTATTGAGGGACTCTATGAAGAAGTTGTCACTCTTAGAAATAAACTCGAATGTGATTCAAAGTCAAAAGAAACAAAGAAGAAAATACAGTTTGGAAAATTCTCAAATCCTGAGTTGTGGGAGAGAGGTAAGCATGGTTTTTATACAGTTGAAAAGGTTTTGAATTTTAAATGAACCACATGCATGGGAAATAGTGAAATAATTTGTTTATTAGAAATATCAAATGCAATAAATAAAATGGACTAATATAATGTAAATCAAAAAGTTGGACATATTGAAAAGTCACTATAAGTGTTGGAAAAGAAACTCGAAACACAAACTGAAGGGAGAACTAAAAACTATAATCAATCTTGAAAAAATCATAGGCAGCCCAAATATATTCCTAAGGTAGGAGACATGAGTAGTAATAGAAATGAGAATACATTTCCACTTCTGAAATTTCAATTCTGTGGCTATCTGGGATATACCATGTCGTACTGTGAAAAAGCAAGGAGCTATTTGAATGGGAAAGATCTAGGAATAAAACAAAGGATAAAATATTAATATCATATTTCTTATAGAATAAATAATTTATATGGATATTTTATTCATTTTTCTAATATTTTTCATAAAGCTATGTATTGCAGGCAGAAGAAAGGCAGGAATAATTCATACAAAACTCATAGACAAGTCAATACTCATCAACTAGATGGTGTTGCTCTTAACAATAGGTTTTCTCATCTGGAATTAGAGTATGAGTATGAATAACCTTCCCACATGGAATATAGACCTGAAAGATCATATTTATGCTCCACCTAAGCTAATATTTCATGGAAGGAAAAGAAAAAAAATTAAAAAATACTTCCTTGTAGAAGTATCTTTCAAATACTAAAAGAGAAAAATTACCTGGATTATTGATAATGAATGTTCATCCCATATTAAGGGTAATGAAAACTTATTAAAAAATGTTATAAAAATGGTTGGTGGAACTATAATGCTCGATAATGATGGTGATTTAAAGATCAAAGGTAGTGGAAGTACAAAACATAATATTAGAGAACTATATACAATTGAAGTTGTTTATGTCAATGGTTTGTGTCATAATATCCTAAGTGTGATTCAACTATGTGACTCATGACTTATAGTTAATTTCAATAAATAAAGATACACTATGATGGAAAAGACAGTGAATTCTCTCATGAAAAGCTACAAAATAGATGGAAACTTATATTATGTCGATAGTAAATAGAACATTTTTTATCTGATAGTTGAATAAGAAAACAACTTGTGGAATCGAAGGTTTGGACACATAAATCAACAAGACATGTAAAAGATATCTATGTTGAATATGGTTATGGACACCCCAAATCTAAAGCATAAATTAGAAAAGACTTTTGATTCTTGCGTATGAGGGAAGTTTTTATGTAGTTCATATTGGCCAAAGTAGAAAAGGAAATTAAATCTTCTTGATCTCATTCATATAGACATATGTGGCCGATAAATGTTGATGTAACTCATAGATAAAGGTACTTAATCTTTTTTTATTAATGATTGTAGTATAATATTTTGTGTGATGGTTATACACATGAAATGAAAAGTGCTTGATTTCATGTAACTTATCACCGAATTGTTGAGAATGATATTGGACATATAATCAACATTCTGAAATCTAATAATGGAGGGGAATATACATCCATTGAGTTTAAAAATTAACTATAGAATCATGTAATAGAACATGAGGTGGTTTCTATGAGAACCCCATAGAAAAATGGAGTTGTTGTGTATAGGAATCGACATGTGAACAATATGGCTAGAACTATGCTGATTGAGAGTCATATCCCGCTACATTATTGGAAATAGGATATTCAAGCTGTGATGTATATTAAATATCAAATTGGGATTTATATGTATGAAACCAAGACACTGTATGAGTTTTGGCATGGAAGGAAGCCATCATTGAAGTATTTATATGTTTTTGGATGTAAATTTTTTATCATATACAAAGAAAGAAATTAAGGAAAATATGGTGATGCGATAGATGAATAAATATTGCTTGAATATTTAATGAATAGAAAACCCTACAAATGTTTCAATAAGCATCTCAAAAAAATTAGAGAAATATTTGTTGTTAAGATCATTGAAGATAACACAACAAAAACCTTAAGTGGATCTTATGAAAATGTGATAGAAGATGAGGAAGAATATGGACATGGAATAGATCAAAATACAGTAGTAGAGGAAGGAATACATAACATTCAGGAGTCACATCTTGATGTTTATTCAGAATAAGAATTGGAAGAGGAAAACATGGCTGAAGAAAATTCTTCTGAACCTCATAAGAGAAATCTAATAGAAACAATTTATCAACCAAACATCATTGGGGATTGGATAACACCCTCAAAGACAAGGAGAACAAGGAATAATTCACAATATAGATTCTTATCAGTAGTGGAACCATCCTCATCTGAAGAATCTATAAATAATGCATCATTAGTTAAAGCTTTGAATGAAGAGTTGGATCATTTCAATAAGAATCAAACATGGGATCCAATTAATAGAACCTAAAATCACAATGTGATTGGTAGGAATTAGATTTTTAAGAATAAAATTGATGAACATGGTAATGTGATCATAAATAAGGTGAGATTGGTGTGTGAAGGATATTCATAGATTGAAGGTGTGATATTGAAGAAACATTTACTCTGGTGGCTAGACTGGAATCAATCAGACTTTTTGTTGCCATGGAAATTCAGAGAGAATATAGAGTGTATCAAATGGATGCCAAAATAGCCTTCTTAAATGGCGTTCTTATAGAATAATTCTACATAGAACAAAAGTGGGATTTATACTTGTTAATGATGAAATGAAGGTTTGATAATTAAAGAAGACACTCTATTTTTTGAAGCAAGAACCACGAGCATGGTATTTCCAACTAAATTCCTTTCTAAAGAAGCTAGAATTTAAAATAGGCAGAGTGGATCACAATATCAATGTAAAGAATTATCAGAAAGATTATTTTATGGAACTAGTGTATGTAGATGATATTATATTTGGTGGAAGTAGGTAGAGATTAGTGGATGAATTTTTCAATCACTTGAAATCAGAATTTGAAATTTCTATGATTGGTGAAGTCACAAACTTATTGAGACTGTATGTGATTCAGAGGAAAAACCACACTTTTATTTCTCTAGAAAAGTATTCAAGAGATTTGTTGAAGAAATTCAATATGAATGCCTCAAAACCAATTTCAACATTGATTATGGTTGAAATAAAATTGGGAAATCATGAGGATAAGACATTTGTAGATCCCAAAATTTATAGGAGAATCATTGGAAGCTTGTTGTACCTAACAAACAAAATAACTAGATATTGTCTTTGAGACATTATTAGTGGACCAATTTCAATGTAATCAAAAGGAAGAACATATGGTGATAGTGAAATGAATCATGAGGTACATTCAAAGTACTCACAATTATGGATTATAATTTGCTGTAGGAAGTGATAGTGAACTGTCAGCATTTTATGATGTTGACTTGGATGGAGATGTTGTTGATAGAAAGTCCAAAAGTCATGGAGAATTATTTATTGGAAAGAAATGTGTGGGATTTTTGAGTAAGAAACAAGAAAATACTTCTCTTAGTACTACTAAAGATGAGTATATCTCCACTACAAAGGTGTGCACAAAACTACTTAGGATGAAGTAACACATGAATGATATTGACCATGAGGAGAAATAGGTAAAGGTAATTCACTGTGATAACAATAGATCAATTGATCTTATGAATAATAATTATTTGTATTCTCATATAAAACACATTGAAATTAGATATCACTTTATCATGGAAAAAGTTGAACACAACATGATTAGAAAGGATCATGTTGGAACTGATCATCAATTGGTTGACATTCTTAACAATCCATTGTTATTAAATGTGTTAGAGAAGAATCAATTGAACCTCAGTGTTTAGTCACAACCTAGTGTATAATGAGGTTACAAAATAACCCTCTCCCTAGTTGAATTAACTATTTCAATCTGTTTGTTAAAGTGGTACATGATTTTGGGGGAGATATGATCCAAAGGTGTTTTTAGAGGTCTAAAATGTATAAATACTGGTCTTTTGGTTTATTCCAAATGGGGGATAATGAAGAAATTCAATGAGTTAAAAAGGGTATAATGATTAATTAAAAAGTAATGGAGAAATTCAATGAGTTGGTAGCGGCTGGTGCTTCACTACATTATTATGGGGATTGCCATCAAACCCAAAGGGGGTGATTGTTGGAACCAAGGATGTTCATTACTAGAAATGGAGTATGGTTTATTTTTTTTTCAGTAATCCACATGGAATATCAGGTAATACATTAAATATCATATAATTTGAAAGAAAAGTTATCTTACAGTTCAACGTAACAACATTATTGAAGGTGGTGTCGTTTCCTAGTGTTTTCCAAAATTTTATGCCAAAAAATCTAGAGGAAGAGGATTTCATTGTGAAGGGGTGTTTTTTGGAATAAACAAATCATTAAAATGGAAAAGTTATGAGTTTCAAGAATATTGGGTTAGGGATCATGAATATGTGGAGCATCATGAATGGATGTGGTTATCTTCACGAATATGAGAACAAGAGAATCGTGATTGCACGATGTGTTGACTGTCAGCTCCATGACTATTTCAAATTTTTGTAGAGCATCATAAAGGGAGGAGTTCCATGAATATTTTTTTTGGTAGATCTGGAAATCATGCTGGAGGTGGTGGAGCATTACAAACACTTGGCCTATAAATATAAGGCTAGCCCTCGTCACTTCTGATGAAACGTTTTCAAGTAAAATATGGAATCACTTTGAAGCTAGGGGAGCTCTGCAAATCTGGGTTTCTAAGAGATCTTGAGCATCACCAAAACACTAGTTTAGTCTTGATAGATTATGATTCTTATGAGTAATGTAATCTTCATGATGATGGGATATACCATGTTGACCCAATTAGCTTCATAAAGTCAGTTTGTTCCTAGAAGGTAGGGGTGATTCATGAAGAGTGAGCTTCACGAAAGAGTTTCATGAAAGGATGTTTTGAATATAAATTTTTTAGTGAACATGGATTTCAATTTGCATCAACTCAGGCCTACAATGCAAGAATATTCTCATGATATACAGGTACAAAGACTTTAATGGAAAACCACTGAAGTGACCTTCAAGTTGATAAAATGTGTTAGACTTCTCTCAAAGTAGTGAGCTAGGTAGAGTCAATGAAAGTGTTACAAGTGATGCATTATGCTATACCTAATACATTGTAAAGGTAGTGCGCCTATCATAGATTGACTTTATCAAAACTTATGTATTCCACATCTTGTGAAGATTAGTGTATTTAGGTATGGCCGACATACTATCGACATATGAACCTTAGACTAGCCCTTAGTGGTGATCCAAGTAAAACTGCTACGTTCCCTCTTTGTATGTGAATGTTTTATTACTGCACTACTCCAATAGAAAGGTTTATCAAGTTCCTTTCAATGTGGAAAAAAGATCCATCACTTTAGAAGAAAAATTTGACACCTTGATTCACCCCTCCCCTCTATGGGTGCTCTGGGGTCCTATAAGTGGTATCATAGTGTACATGTTGCTGGTGTTAAATATGTCCTTATTTTTTGAAATTGGAATTCAATAAATGTCAGATGAGTTCCCATATTTGATGGAAGAAATATATAGATTTAGAAAAATAGGATGAGATATAATCTAAGGTCTCTTGTAATGGAAGTCCTTTTTTCTATAGCACAAGGCATACATGTGACTGATCTAATTGGGATGTCTATGACTGATACAGACAGGAAAATTCTTGATGCAGATAATAAAGTAAAAAATTCTCTTTCTGTAACTCTTTCTGATGAGATCTATCTTGAGGTGATGTGTTTCACTTTAGAAAATTCTTTGTGAGAAAAACTAGAGAATATAAATTAAGGTGACAATAAAGTGAAGGAGGCGAAAAAAAAAGTCTTTCATAATAGGTTTGACAATCTGAAGATGCACCCTGAAAGTCAGGCCATAACAAATATAAATCATTTAAATAACCCATAAACAATTTACACCAATAACAGGCTGCTACACACATCTGACTAACTTTTAGCGAAACCCATAACCCAGATCACACTTAGATAACACGAAAATTGATCTAAAACTCCATCAAACAATTCTCTATATTCATATTAGAGATTATCCCCTCATACTTACCCAAACTCTACCACTAAAAGGTATGAACACCCTACTACCATTCCTCATCCTCCTCTTTTGGGTCCACAGACCGATGATCAACCGGATTAGATTGATGAACTTAAAATTCTTGAGATAGTTAGGGATGATGAACATTATACATTATTGAAAATAAAGGGGAACACCCTAAGCCTGATATCATGGAATTTTATCAAATACTATTTAATTTATTTAACTTATTTTTCTATAAAAACCATTTTTATACACTAACAAAAACAATAATAATTCATGTAACTCTCCTAGGACTCTACCTTATAAATAATTCCACCTCACTTAGCCATTCAATAAGCTTATAGTCTATTTGTTGGATCACGGGGGCCCCCGAATCCCATGTCCAAGTTGGTCTCCCGGGACTAAGTCACCCACCAATTTCAATTGGATCCATTTCCATACAAACCCATAAAAACCACACATCTCCTAACTGTAAAAAAATTCTATATATCAACCAAACCTTTGTTACCAATCAATCAAAAAACCCTCAAACCAAAGATATTGTAATTAAAGGAGAGAGATGGTGAACCCTAAGTCCTACCTCTAGTAGGCCTTGGGTTGGAGACTGAAACAGAGGGTATACAAAATCTCATAGTACTGGAGGCACTAACCTCTATAAATGAAATTAGATTACGAGATAGGATAAACAACAACCAAAAAACGCTATCATACAATAAAAAAAAAAAAAAAGCCCAGAATGCAAGAAAAAGTTAAAACTGATATATATAAAAGTCACCAAAAATATACCAAAAAGAAAATTCTATGATAATAACTAGTCATTAAATACAACCCAACTAGTAATTTCCATCTTGGTCCCTAAAGTCATACTAGAGACCTGAAAAATGATTTATATATGTAGGGTGATCATAATATGTATACATACATGGGAAATATCTAAGGGCTCAATTTCACTTGGGAAAAGATCATGCTAATATGCTAGTGAACAAATCAAAATACCAAAAAGCACCTATACAATTCATCCCACAAAACCTATCCTCACCATGGCTCACTCACAAAATGATGCGTCAAATATAATAACATAGCATCGAGATAGTAACAAATTAAGGTGACTTGCTTCCTCTTCCTTACTGATTTTTTACTCTCAAACCCTAATGTCGAATATCCTATGCTCCCATCCCTTTCACAAATAACACATCAGATCATGTCACATACTGACCATAAACACTTGGGCCACACATCACATCACATCACATCACATCCCTCCCACATACATTTGGGGACACACATCATATAACAACACATCCCACCTACATACACCTATTCCATACATCATATCACATTACATCACACATACATACACCTGATCCATACATCCCATCTCACCCATAGACTCCATGAACACACATCAAATCACATCAAATCCCACCTAAAGACACCTAGGTCACACATCACATCACATCACATACTTCCCATAGACACTTTTTCCATACATTACATTAGATCACATCATGTCCATAGGCACATGTGCCATACATCACTGCTGGGTAATGTATAAGACCAACCCGTATTACTACTTCTGAAGGAAGATTAAGGGTGAGGGGGTAGCGAGCCATCCGTATCACCATAATCTTTGATGTTGGGAATAATACCTAAAACTTAGTACCTTTGAGTGTTGGTAAGGTTATCCAAATCAGGTAGGGAATTTATAAAATAACATAAACATACATGATATATAGTTAGCACACAATAACCAACCTATGAGTTCACATAAACCGTACTAGTGCCCACCAAATCACCACTACCACACCACACATCATCCTTCACAACTTCTTCCACCAATATATGCATCACCATGGAGCCACCACACAAGCCCCCTGACATTTACAACTTTTAATTACAGGTTTCACCACATTTATTCATTTGCTATATAATTTCACATTTCACTATTCATTCATTTATTCAATTAATTTAGCCAATTACCACACATTTGTTTCTAGTCTGTATTGTTAATATACTAGCCTATTTTTCTTTGTTTATCACCATAGTTAATCACATGGATAAATGGGAAATAATCTCAACCACACCATGCTACAACAATCCCAAATCACATGAACACCACTATAATTCCACAAATCCACCATAGTTTTCAGGTCACATCGCCATATCCATTTCACCATGAAACCTTCACATCACACATCCCAACCACATATCAAAACAAAACCACCACAAAATGATAACACCACATGCCACAACAAAAAACAACTACACAAAAGACACCACCCACATCACTTCCATGGTAACTAACCACCACTTCATTTCCCTACATACTACATAGCCCATCCAATCACTAAACCCACATCACAATATCCCAAACCATGTAGGGAAACAGTGCAGGAACAAGTATACAAAACAATATCCCTAATTGTATTCCACAATTATTCTTGGAATTTATCACATTTAATATTTATTTAGTATGGGTATTATGACAAAAACCATAATCTAGTGGAAACTAGTTTATTATCCAAATATACGTTCTTTCGCCTTCTTATTATGGGTGAGATCATGCAAAAACATAGCAAGGTTCATCACAATACAACAACTACAATGAAAAAAGGATCGGAACAACAATCCTTTTCAACAAAGGCAATAACGTGGATTAAAATTATTTAAAACATATATATAAGCATCAAAACTTTTGATAACTCCCCATTACCATCAATTATTTTATAAAATGAAAATTAATTATCTTGTTACACCAAACATTAATATCCATGAAAAGAAATGAAAAAACATGAATATCTCACATATATAACATGAATAGGTGATAATGCGGATCCCATACCTCAAACAAGGTTTCCAATCTCATTGCGTACCACATGGTGAAGAAGAAACTGCCAACAAAAACAACCCCAACACGAGATCACAGATCAACCTACAATGCATCAAAGGGTTATAAAAACCCATCCCATACCTACACCAAAAAAAACATCGTTGTAGTGATGAATCAATGGAAAAAAGAGGAGAAACCAAGGGGTAAAGAGAAACAATTACCATGGATCACCAAAACTCAACCAACAAAACTTACAGATCAAGATAAGAGAACGAGGGCTAAAAATCCCTATAAAATATCCTAAGGATCTTAGAAAAACTATAGTAAGGAACAATGAACAAATGAACAAAATTATCCAAAAAAAAGATAAAAAAACATAGAACCAGCCCGTTTCACATCATGTAACCCTTTCACTATGTGTAATTCATGAATTTTCCAAAATTCCATATTTCACTCAAAGTAAAATTAACTCAACCCAGTTCAATTATCTGTCATGAATTATATTGTCATGATATGAATCTATTTCAGGAACCCCCTCCCTAATTTCCCACTTACTAGCCTGGAAACCAACCGACTATACAAGTTATGAACCACCAACTCATGATGTAAGTATAGTTCATGTCGTTAACCATTAGCAGAAGTACTCTTGTATATATAGATCCATCAATACCTCTAGACCTCATACAAACACCTTGAACTTCCCAAAAATAAAACTAATGGTATGGGAAGAAATAGACCACTACAAAATCACATTTCCCAACAATACTTCTTCAATTATAAAATAACTTAATTCTGTAAAATCCTTCATTAGAAATTACACACCCTTCAAAACTCTTTAAATGTTCATTTAAACTCAACAAATTATTTGAAGTTGTTTGCAAACCATATTGTAAAAAAATAAGTTTTTAGAAAAAATAACACTTCAAATAAGTAGAACCATTTACATTGTCAATAAAAAAAGGATACTTGAATAAAAATTAAAAATCAACCTAGAAAATTGATATAAGTTATGAATAATAAAAATATTATGTTATAAATCCAAGCACTAAAATTCTACCAAATGAGAGGAGGTTATATAGATACCCTTACCTAAATCCATTAATAAAATATATTTTCTTTATATAACAAGATTTTATATTGAATATTACCTTTAAAAACCCTTTTAACCAAAAAATATTTGATTAAAACAACCCTAGCCTTGAAATTGACCACCATCTCCAATTTGGGTAAAGAAATAAAAGAGAAAATTGGGATATTAGAGATAAAATGGAGATACAAAGAGAATAATGGAATATAACTTGATAAAAATCACTTATATTGAAGGTGGATACACCATGAGAGTTTTTAGGATAAAATAATTAGCTGGGAGAATCCTATAGAATGACTAGAGTGAAAAGGGAAGTGACTAATTGAAAATAAAATCAAGTAGTGACATTTTTGGAATTTCAAATTTTAATTTTGGGAAAATTAAATGGTTTTGCATAATGGTTTGGAAAAAAATGTGCCCATCATCATAAATATTATTGATTCACCTTGGTAAGCTTTAATATTCTGATATGAAGGTTAGGTAAACCATGTACTAACCTTGAATATGACACTGATTTCCTCCTTCCCTTTTAAAGAGATGGGATACATGGCTAACAGTAACCATTTGTTAACCTTGAATCCTGAATTATCTCCCATTTTTTTATGTTTTTGAAACCATATCTCCTAAAAATAAAAAAAAATATAATAAATAAAGTAAATAGTCGAAAATAAATACATACTAGTGATACAAGGGGTGTCATAATTCTCCCCACCAATTCTTCTTCCCCCCATAAAGTCCTTGACATTATTAATTATAAAATAAGCGAGTTTATTTGTCCTTCATCATAGCCTTATTCTACCAAGTCTCATGGATATGTTTTTATGCCACCATAATGCCCAAAAAGGGGAATATACTTACCCTACACCACCTTATTATATTAATTAAGGATATTAGTAGGTTTATCAACAATAATGTCATCATGCACTAAATCTAGATCATTCTTTTCAATAATGTGGGATGGGTTTGGATGGTATTTCATTAAATAGGAGACACTGAATACATCATGAATGGACATCAACTAAGATGATAAATATTTTAGGTATACCACTTTACCAAGGTTTTATATTATTTAAAATGGCCTAATATACCAAAGAATAATTTTACCCCACTTCCTTAATTTTTGATGTCCTACCCGAGGAGATACTCTAAGAAATACTCAATCACCAACTATAAATTAAAAGGGAAAAATTATTTAATCAATATAATATTTTTGATAATTTAATCCATACCCAACCATTCTCGATCAACTAGAAATTACTCATTTTCTCCTAAAAATACTCACTCCTTAAAGAGAACACTCACCCACATCAGCATAATAAAGAGAGAACCAATACGTATATCTATATATAACATAAAAAAGATCTATATTTATTGATTCTTGATATATTTTTTGGATAAATAACTCAATTAATGAAAAATATTTCTCCCACATAACCATAATATCAAGCCCATAGTCTTGAAGCATATCATCAAGAATACAAGTTTTCTAATCTATCTAGTCATCTATTTTTGAGTGACAAGTCATGATCAACTTTAGCAGAGATCCCATCACTTTTTTAAGACCCTTAAAAAAATAGCATGTAAATAATTAGTATCAATCAGAGATGATAGTGAATGGATCCATATGGATATTTATGATCTTACAGACATATAAGTGTATAAGATCATCAACCTTTATAGTCTTGTTCATAATAATAATGTTTGTTTATTTATTAAAATGTTTAATAATGTTCTATATAGAATAATTCTCCCTAGGAGACTGAGAAGATCCTATAATAAAGTATGTTAGGATCTAATGCTATATCTATATAAGAAGAAGAAGGGATTACAATAATCTAATGGGATTTTAGTTGATGGATTTAAAATATTGTTTACTGAGGAAATGATACATAAAATTTTAAATCACTTACTTAATCCATGAAAAATATATATAAGTTTTAGGTTATAGATATCTTAGTATCACGAGGGTGAGCTTCCCAGATATTATAATAATGACTCTCTTTCATAAAACATAGTATCCAATACACATAAAAAATTACACTCTTTGTATAAAAATAGCTCTAATAGAAGACTACATAGGGTCTCTCCACTATTTAGAATTCTACTAATATGATGATAATCAGGATCCTGATCTCTCTCTCACTAAATTGATTATCTAAGGAAGGTGTGACTTATACACTATTCTGAAATACCTGATCATACTTATTATTTACATCCAGATATTACACAGTGAAAAGACTTATCAAAAACCATTCTTCCCCATATTATTTATTTTCTCAAGATAAAAAATTCTTTCTTAGATAATTTGTGACCACATTTCATTTACCTAGGGTACATTCCAAATCAAAATCAATTGTCCAAATATACTCTACCTAACATCTCTATATTAGGTTCAAGTCCTTATTATGGAAGATATATTTCATAATTCTGTGATCCATATATATATTTAACTTCTCCTTAATGATATAATGTCACCATTTATTTAGTGTATTCATCATAATAGCTAATTATTGGTCATGATTAGGGTCATTATTGTCATTAGGGAACATACGCCAGGATAAATATGCCACAAAATGGTTATGTTGCTTTAAAACACACCCAATCCTCATACATAGGGAATAAAAATACATCTTATGACCTTCATCAGGCTTAAGAAGAATCAGGTTGGGTGCTGATACCAGTCTTTCATTCAATTAATAAAATGAATCTATGAATTTATCACTGTATACAAACTTGTCTCCCTTTCATGTTAATTTTATAAATGTAGATTCAAATTTTGAAAAGTCCCAAAAAATCACTGATCATACCATGTTAAAACTCAAAATATTTTTATTTTGAGCACATTCTTAGGTTTTCCAAATAAATCACTATTTTAATCGTCTCAATTTCAATATAAAACACCTATTTTAGATATAATATGAGCTAATAATTTCACTTCATGAGCCCAGAAATGAAACTTTTACAAATTGGAATATAATAAATGATCCTTCAATGTTTATAAAATAGTTTACAGATGATTCCCATGAACCTCCTATTCCTTTATAATAAATCAAGAAAAAATTCATAAACATGATAAAAATATATTGAGGTATTAGTGGAAGATACTATTCATTCTATCCATCAAAACCAAAAGATCATTCATATTCCTAAAATTTATAACATAATACTCATAATTCCCATTCATACTTTTGAAGGTGGACTTAGGAACATATAATTTCATTAATCTCAAAAAATAGTATCTTGTCGTGAGGTCAATATTAGAAAACCAACTTTCTTCCCTAAGAAAATCAAAGAGATCGTCATTTGGAGGAAAAGAAAATTTATTTTTAACAATCCACTGATAGGTTTTTCGATTTTCAATTTATAGTCATACAATTTTATCTACCTCAATTACAAATAGAACCAATTACAACTCTGGTGACATACTCAAATATATAATAATCTTTCTCTTAAGGTCTTCAATCTGAAAAATTTATTCCTTTGGCTCAACACGATCCGTTCGATAAAATGGTATGGCGATGAGACTCATACTTTTGAAAAATTCAAAGGATAACTCAACCTATATTTATGATGGTAACCAAGGGATATCATTAGGAAAAAAATTTGGCTACCTATCAACCACTATAGGAAGCTATCCATTTGAACACCCTTTAGTAATATCTAAAATACAACTAGATATCTGACATGATATTGACCCAATATCTTGAATAATAGGTCACTCCCTAACTGATCATGGATCCCAATAAACATGGAAGACATGGGTGTTTGCATCAAGATAAAAGAACAAATACTCTCCATGATAATACAAAATATGAGATTTAGATATGATCATCTGGTCTATGATAAAAATACGGTCAAATATAAATATATCATGAAAAAGGAAATCCTTTATAACCTTAACATCAATAATAATCACATGACATAGAAGACATTTAAAAACATGATCAATTTTCTTTCCTAAGGTTGCAAAATAGACCATCACATAAGAAATCATCTCACATCATAGTCCTAAAAAATTAATTATAATGGAATTAATAAAGGAATATAATTCAACCATGTCAAACAATACTAGGACTATAGATGAAGAAATGAAAATAGAGCCTCTAACAATCATCGCCCCCAAAATATAATTCACCTAGTTCATACTCTATAGTATATAATCACCCAAATTCAAGTTTAATCTAAGATTTCTTAGAAGTATGGGTATATCATTCATCATACTACATTACTACCATCATTTAGAATGGGAACCTTCTAACATTAACGTATGAGGTAGCATCTGAGAGCACATGGTATAGTAAGAACCTTCTTTTCCACTTAGAGGAAGGTTTTTAAAAACGTAATAAAGATGACCCAATCATTTTTATTGGTATAATCTCATTGAATCTTCCTGTAAATTAGTGTTGGAGTTCCAATGACTCCCATATTTGAAGAATATATGATAATTTCAACTTTATAGATCATAAAGATCATGGTTATTTTGACCAAAAAATTTACTATATATTCCTCCAATTGAAATGGAGGCACCACCCAAGATAACATGACCTTCAATATCCGGATCTACCATTTCTACCTTATTCACTACCTATGCATAGATTTTCATACAAATGAGAACAATCTTTGATCTAATTTTAGGCTTCATTCCCATCTCAAATCTCTATGCCTTAAGGTAGTCAATAAAGAGGATCTATGAATAATTATTAAAAAACATGATAAACCATGTGACATATTCTTTAAAAAATGTTTCCTTTACTATAGAGCCACAAACTCGCTAGTTTTGTCCATATTAAAGTTCTCTAGGTGAAAATATTGGTTCATCATCTCTCATAAATTATCCTAGGTTAGACCCTCTTGTATTTTATCCTAAAAAACCAAATCTCACCACTTATATCTATTTATTTAAAACATACATTTTATAAATTTGAATTTATAAATCAAAATTTTCTAAATAAATCCATTTTTTTCAATCTTCTCCATCAATTCCTTTTGTTCTGGAGACCCTTATTCACAACAGATGGAAGGTGGGGTCTGTTTAGTGAATTCTTGAGAATGATCCCCCACTAGAGCTTTGTCTATCTTACCTTCCCAAACCAAATATTTAATGTAAAAAAAACTGTCTGAACAAGAGTCATGTCCATGGGAGGGTTAGATTGTAATAAATTTTTCACTACTCACCCTCTACGATTAGCTCGAGTATTTCCTAGAGGCATCAACTGTAGAAAAAGGAAAAAAAAATTCTTCAATATATAACTCATCCTAGAATAAAATAAATAAACCATAATAAGACACTCAATTACTAATTAAATAATAATAATAATAATTAAAATGGGTCCAAATAACATAAATGTTCACCTAGAGGGTGTATTTAGTTCCGATCGAGTAACCAACTCAGAATTTATAAATTTTATTTCTTAATAAAAAATATAGAGGCACATAATTTGGTCAATTCTGAGTTGAAACCCACATATAAAAAGTTGAAAAACACTTTAACTCGATATTTAAGATAGTACCTTAAAATTAAAGGGAAACTACCACTGAACTTATAAGAACTACTGATAAAGATGAATGAATCAAGAAATCATAAATCAAAGTTCATGAAGTAATAAATTGAAAAATAAATAATAGATAAATTTTAAACTTTTATAATCAAGACTAAGTGAATTATATTTTCTAGTTAGATTCTCTATAATCACTGAGTTTTATTTTTCTCATAGTATGGTAGTTTTGATTACTTAGAAATTAGGTTACCCAAAACCATGTTTAAACATAGAATATATTTAATCTAATGGTAATGGGGAAAACCATATCATAGTTAATTAATTAAAAAAACTATATCATGCAAAGGTAATGGTCTTACAGAAATAAATAGAATAAATATATAGAAAAAAAAAGTTAATGAAAGAACTCAACATGAAATATCATAAAATAAATTAACCACTTTAATAACCCAATCTCTCTTTATTAAAACCACCACGACACAAAGTTACTTTATAATTCTATCCATGAGAGAGATTAAATAAAAATAAAATAAATAAAAACCTCATAATACTTTAGTAGACCCTCCTTTGATAATTTAATCTGAAGATAATCCCAGATTTTGATGCCTTTTTAGCACAAAACAACCTCTTTATTTATAAGAAAAAATTCCCCTACATATTTCTCCAAATATCTCAATAATATATTGATCATATATTATCATTATATATCATTATTTAAATTTTATTAAAACTCATTGGATAGGTATAAAAAACTTCTTGAAGATCACTTATATCTCCCTCGTAAGATATCTCTAATTATTATAGGGGGATTGAAAGTGTTGAACTTCTTATCTACTAGAAATATAATCACCATGGTGTGGTATGACCCCCATGGGAATTTATAATTCATTAATACACTCCACCACATGAAAAATACCTCATCACCATAACATGAAAAATTTAGGTAGTTCTTGATACTCTTCCTAATGACATACATGTAGTACCGTGTTTGTTTTATATAGATGTTTTCCATAATATGTCACATGTATGTAACACCACACCCTAAAATTTATCAAAGAATTCTCCATGGTGTTTTAAAATTATACCCATGAACTATAACCAACCCTCTACTTGAATTTTAATCCTCATTTCAATATTCACTAAATAATAATTCATTACTAAAGAGCCTACCACATCAAACCCTATCATAGTTTCATTCTCAGGTAATCCCTATACACCATGAACTCTTCCTATAAAGACATAACACCAAAAATTTCAATCTTCAATGTCCTCCTCAAGACATACCATGTATGATATGTTCATTTCATGAAATAGGAATTTATATTTAATGTATGGGTGTTTTCATGAGTGTTTTTAGTCTTCATATAGAGGGAGAGTGATTTTTGTTCGATCATTAGTTGTAGTGTCAATTGTGGTTCCTAGTTAGTGTTCCAATAAGAATTTTAGTTATAATGACATGAAATACACTCATTTCATAATGATTATGTAAGAACCCGTGTTTTTTCAGACCGTCGTTTTGAGCATAAATTTTAATTTCTGCTGTTAGATGCTAATTAGAGGTAAAATGGTCATTTTCCCTTACCAAATGATCACAGATTTGTTTTTCTAACAACTCTATTGGTCCTGAAATAGGGAGTTTACCCAAGGACATGAGTAAGGTGTAAATCTAAGATGTTCGAATTTTGGTGAAATATTTAATATTTAATATTATTAAATTAAATATTAATGTATGTACAGAGGTTAGTTTGGAAATAACATTAAAATGAAGTGTCAGATTGAGATTATTTCTATGCCATTGACTCCAGAATGGGGAGCTTATCCGGGGGAAGGTATAAACTCATGTCGGGCGATGAGGCCGGCATGAGCGCCTTTTTCTTCTTTTTCTTTTTTTTCTTTTCATCATTCTCTTATTTCATACTCCCCCTTGCACACGTCTCCTATTAATCCTCCTTTTCAATGTCATTTGGTTAGAATTTGAGTTTTAGAAAGAGAGAGAGAGTTGGGAGGCAATATGGGTACAAATTCGAATCTCTCAACACGTTGACTCGGTGTGCGACAACCGTGAGCCGGAAATCAACCGAAGCTTATGATGTTTCCACCCAAAGATAGATCCAGTTATGTTTTAACACTATATCCCATTTAAAAATGTTTTTTTAAGTCTCTAAAGCCGTATATTTCTTGCTTGTGGCCTCTTTAGGCCAGATCTATTGTTTCGGGGGTGAAAACGGGTGCTTCGAGCATTTTGAGGGATTTCCCATTGGAAAACCGAGAATTCATGGCATGTTTTCTAGGAGAACACACCATGTGTTCTTCCCATTCATGGAAGAAAACGTTTTCTTTAGTACACTCTGTGTACTTTGAGTACATGACATGTAGTGGATGGTCGTGTGAACGGCCGTGTGAAAAATGACACAGAATAATGGGTTTTAAGAAGTACATGCCATGTACTAAAGTACACGCTGTGTAGTGTCATAGGGGAATGAGTTTGGGTGGAAATACACACAAGATTAATTTTTGTGAAAGGTACACGCTATGTAAAGTAATGTACACACTGTTTACTATTACACAGGCAGACCCCATGTGTCTGGCCATGTGTTCTGGCCATGTACTACTTCAACTTAGTAGTTTTGGGATATCTTGTGCCCTGGAAGTCAAAATTGGGCTTGTTAGTACTGCATTATGTGATTTTTTTTGCGTATATCACAATGGTTGAATCCTTTTTACATTTATAGATCATATAAATGGGGCTTTATGGGTTTTTTTATCTAAATGGAGAGGTTCTTCCTCCAGTTTGCGAGTTCTGTTGACACATGGGAGTGAGACTTGATGTGGATGATAAGTTAGATGTTCAAACCAAATTAATTGAGACCTTTAATATGAGATGATTTGTGAGCTATATCTTGTAACCTATGCTACATGGGACATTCCCCTTATGAGACATTCACTTCTGGCTTATGAGGCTGTGAGACCGGGCACTTCAAATGATTTCATAATGGATACCTTTACTTGTGTGCAGACCTAGAGAGTCCTTTGTAGGATCCCTCTTCTGTTTTCCTTTGAGAGGACCCATGTTATGGAATTATTATTTTTGTCCTTCATTTGAGGATTCCATGTTGGATTCCTCCCTTACACTTCACAAAGGATCCCATTTAGGATGCCTTCGCTCATGATTACTTAGAGGATTCTGAGTATGATGCCACCTTCTTGTTTGACTTGAGTGACCCATCGGGTTCCCGTTGTTTGACGGACTCTGAGTTATTATGTCAGGTTTGGTTAGAGATGGTGTTCGGGTGTCACCTTCAACCCATGAAAAAATGGGAATTCCTTGGGGCTTTGGATATATTATTGGGTAGGGAATTCGGGGCACCCTCACTCATTTGTTTATATCTGACTTGGTTTGCTGATGCAGTAGTAGTTACCAGGGTTGCTTCATGGTTAGTGGTCTTTGAGACTAACTCAAGGCGTATTCTTGTTTGTTGGGATGACTACAATGCCTTGTGTGCCTGAGTAGAGGTGGTTTGTTTGTAAGTAGGCTAATTTACCTTGTTGTGGATGTGTTTTCCCGTGTTGATTGATATTGACCATTTGGTCTAGCTTTGCCTGTTAGGATACTTTGTTTTCCATGCCTAGTATTATTAGTATGGAGTGGTTTTATCTGAAATGCTGTGATATGCTGTAAATTGTTAGCCATGTAGTTATTGAGGTTTACTTTGTCTACCATATATTGTTGTACATGATTGAGTTACACTGGGCCGTGAGAACCTGGTGTAGTAGACCATAGGGAGAATGGACATTGAGGGCTTCTCCAGAGTGTCAGTTTACTTTTACTTTGTGAGACCATAGGGGGGATGGATGTTGAGTTCTCCCTCAGAGTGTGTGTAGTTCCTCGATTCGGACCACATGGGTAATTGGATGTCGAGTGCTTCCCTAGAGAGCCTTTTAGTTACCGATACGAGACTATAGGGGGAATTGACGGTGAGGTATTCCTCAGAGAAACTTTGCTAAAGTTGAGCTAAAGGGGTCAGACTATGTGTACTTCCCAGAGGGTTGGTTGTGTTTGATTGGTTGAACCAGAGGGGTTAGGCTGTGAGTACTTCCCAGAGGGTTACTTGTTTTTTATTAGCTTGCTCAGAGATATAATTATGGTGTTGGCTGAAGAAGGTACATGTAGATGGGATTACAGACCTAGAGATTGACTTATTGATACAAAACTTGAGTGGAATGATGTCCATCTCTATGCCCTTGCAGAAGATATCCAGGAGATCAGGCTTATGATCCCAAGGATAGATTGCTAATGTGGTTTATTATTATTTTGATTCACCTAATCATGAATATTCATATTTATGTATATGTGTATAGGTATGGGACTATAAATGTGTACGTATGTAGATATGGACATCCATCGTGGAACTTTCCCAGTTGAAAAGGATTAACTAACTTGAGTTTGATGGTGGTTTCACATTTGGTTTACTTCCTTTTATTGTGTTCTAGCTAGGATGAGCACATTGCTGTCGTATACACTTTTACCAGCACAATTATAGGTTTCTTGTCAGGGTTCCCTACTGAGATTATTTTTCACCCATGCACATTCTCATCAGTGTACGTGTACACCTTATGTTTTCTTTTCAGTTTGAGCATGAGTTTCATGGTGGATATGGATGAGGCCCAGTGTTTCATGATCAAGCGGAGCTGGTCGAGTGGTTCTACTGATCGGGCTGCTTCAGCTCGGTAGTGTTTGGAGATCGGGTACGTGGATTGGATCGAAGTTTGTAGCAGAGCCCTATACTTTTACTTTTAGTTTATTTTGTACTTTTATCTATATGTTCGGCCCAGTAGGTTTCTAGTTTTGTATTTTTTGAATAGTTGTTCAAGATTTTACAACATTTTACTATTACATCTTGTTCTATTTCAGTTGTTTATTGCTTCTGCACGCACTTTAGTTTCTACTGTGTATTATACTTAGTTATTTCCCCTGTTTTCTTTCTCTTGTATGAGGGCATAGTCTCCCCACTATCACACCCTTGGCCCTCGCTGCTAGTCTGCAGCCTCTGGCATATGGGGAGGCGCGCTTGAGGCCTTGTGGCGAACCGGCTCAGAGCACCGGTTTAGTGGCTTCTGGGTTGGGACGTTACAAAGTGGTATATACGGAGTTTTATTTTCCTAGTCTTTACTATTTGGAATATGGTAGAAACGATTATTTGGAATGTATCGGAACCTGTGATGGATATCAGACTGGTGCATCAAGAACACTTGTTTGGGTAAAAAGTCCTAGTTTCCACAGTTTGGGATTGCTATTTTGATTTTACAATATTACAGTTGTAAATGATTTTCACCTTGAGTGAGGTACATGTTGTGTGGTGTTTGATTTACTATGGATCTCTGGATCTTGGCCATTGGTATGATTCCAGTGAAATTTTTTGACTCTTGGCCGGCAAAGGCAAGAGGATTCTCATGCATCATACTAGGAACGCATGATTCACAACATGTAGGCATGATAAGTGTGTGTTTTTACTGAAAAATGAGACCGTTTGGTATGCTTTCACATACCTTTTATTATAATGGTAGGTTATGTGGATCTATGTTGAGACGTTGATGTGAGGATGATGACTCAGTCCTCATGCACAGGTGGTGCAGTGACCCCAGTTGGTCGATATGGCACGTGATGCCTTTCTGTTTAACCCTTATTGGGAGTTTTTTCTTAGATCTATGGTTATCTAGTGAGATCATTGAGTATAATGTTGATAGATACCAAGGCTTTTCTTGTGAACTAGACCTCCTTGTGTAATTTCTGTATACGGATACCCGATGAGTGTCAGTTCAGTTTCTCTTCGGCTTTGGTTGTGAAATCCAGGGAGTAGTTCCTTCTGAGGATGCTCGGAGAGGATTAGGGCCCTTTATGTTGTATTTTGGTTTTGAATTTCTTTTTTCGTTGTGATCTTTACCTTCTGTAGGGATATGTGGGAGACCTAGAGACCCTTGGTTTTGAATTGAACTCTTGTAGGTCGATGTCTGTTCCATTCGAGGGAAACCTATTTGAGAATGGTTGGACCATGTTTTCCAATACCTTTTTGTGGTGCCTGTTTTTCATGACTGTCTTCGATGGGCAGAATTTTTCGGGTGCCTGGCCTGGTCTACCAGTGTTTCTGATGTTGATGTTGCGGGTGGTAATGCTTGCATATGAACTGGTGAATGGCTGTTAATGAGCCAATGACCGTTGTTTTAAGAATTTTAGTGGTTTGGGAACTCGAAAGTAGTGTTGGAATGTCCCTATGTTGTAGAGGTGACTTTGTAAATTGTTGGGTTACCATGGAATGGTTGACCCATCCTTGAATCCTGGTCGGGTTTTGTCAGGGTGTTAGCGTGGCTCAGAGGGAGATGGGCACGCCTTTAGTGAAATCTTAGTGTACTCCTATTAGAGACGATCATGCACTATCTTGATTCGTCTTGAGTATGATGACAGAGCTTCGACCCTACATCGAGCTCATTTTTCTTTCTTAATGTTCATCCCTATTGTGGATGGAACCTATTATGGTTGTTCTCTCAGAGCGGTGTAAGGAATGCCATATGGTGGGGAGTGAACCATTGGCCTTTTGAGGGAGGTTTTTCTTGTTTAGGTTAAACTACAGTGTTTTCCAGTGGTATTTTGAGCTCAGTGTTGCTTTTAAGATGGCGATAAGGGTTTTCCTATGGTGTGGAGTACCAGATCGGTCGTAGTTGAATGTCTTCTTTGTAGAAGGTTGTTGTCAATGCTATAAGGATAGTCATTGGACAGTCTATATTGCTTGGTTGTGCAGATTCTTAGGTTGGGAGCATGGCTGCTGGTCCTTTCAATGGGCTTCTTGGGGACGAGAAGGTTTATGGTGGAGAGTTTGTAAGAACCCCTGTTTTTCCAGACTGTCTTTTTGAGCAGAAATATGGATTTTTACTGTTGTATGCTCATTAGGGGTAAAATTTTCATTTTACCCTAACAAATAATCTCAGTTATTCTTTCTGACAACTCCTTTGGTCCCACAATAGGGAGTTTACCCAAGGAAACTAGTTTGGTGGAAATATGGGCTGTTCGAATTTTGGTGAAATATTTCATATTTAATATTATTAAATTAAATATTAATTTATCCATGCAGGTTAATTTGGAAATAAATTTTAAATAGAGCGTTAGGTTGAGATTTTTTCTGCACCATTGAGTCTGAATTGGGGAGTTTATCCTGGGGAAGTCATAAACTCATATCGGGCGACGGGGCCAGCCCAAGCCCCCTTTTCTTCTTTTCCTTTTTTTCTTTTCCTCTTTCTCTTATTTCCTCCTCCACCTTGCGTATGCCTCCTATGCCTCCTCCTTGGATGGGTAATTTGGGGAGAAATTGAGTTTAAGAAATAGAGATTTGGGAGGCAATAGGGGTACCGATTCAAAGCTCTCGACGCGCTGAGTATGTGTGCGGCAACCGTGAGCCCTAAAATCAACCGAATCTTCGAAAGTTCCCACCCGAAGGTAGGGACGTTTATCTTTTTTCCATATATCCCCATTAAAAATGTTGTTTTATGTCTTTAAAGCCTTATAATTTTTTGCCGGTGGCCTCCTAAGGACAAATATATTGTTTCGGGGGTGAAAAAGGGCGTTTCAAGCTTTTTGAGGGATTTCTCGTCAGAAAACCCAGAATTCACGGTGTGTGTTCCAGGGGAACATGCCATGTATTCTTCCCATTCATGGAATAGAATTTTTTCTTAAGTACACGCCGTGTACTTCGAGTACACGTCGTGTAGTGTATGGTCATGTGACCGGCCCTGTGAAAAAGGACACAGAATAGTGGGTTTTAAGGAGTACCCGCCGTGTACTATAAGTATACATCATGTAGTGGCACATGGGCATGTGTTTGGGTGAAAACGCACATGAGATGACTTTTTGTGAACCGTAAAATCCATGTAAATAAAGTACACATCATGTACTAATACACAGGCAGACCCCATGTGTCTGGCCTTGTGTTTTGGCCATGTACTACTTCAACATAGTAGTTTTGGGATATCTTCAGCCCTGGAAGTCAGAATTGCGCATGTGAGTAGTACATTCTAAGCATTTTTTCACATAGATCGTAATGGTGGAATTTTTTTACATTTAGAGGTCAAATAAATGGAGTTTTAGGTGTTTCTATCTAAGTGGAGTGGTTCTTCCTCCCATTATAGAGTTCAGTTGACACCTGAGAGTGAGACTTGGCGTGGATGATAGGTTGGATGTTTGGACCAATGTAGTTGAGACTTTTAATTTGATATGATTTGTGAGCTATCTCATGTAACCTATGCTACATAGGTTGTTCCCCTTACGATACATTCCCTTCTGGCCTATGGGGCTGTGAGACTGAGCACTTCTAAGGATTCCTTAAGGGATGCCTTTACTTGTGTACTGACCTAGGGAGTCCCATATAGGATCTCTCTCGTATTTTCCTTTGATAGGACCCTTGTTATGGAATGCCTATTTTTCCCTTTATTTGGGGATTCCGTGTAGGATTCCTCTCTTACTCTTCTCTAAAGATCCTGTGTAGGATGCCCTCGCTCGTGATTACCTAGAGGATCCCAAGTATGGTGCCTTCTTTGTGTTTGACTTGAGGGACCCATCGGGTTCTCGTTGTTTCACCAACCATGAGTTGTTATGTCAGGTTTGGGTAGAGATGGTTTTCTAGTGTCACCTATAACCTGTTCCAAACGGGTAATACCTTGGGGCTTGGGATGTATTATTGGGTTGGGCGTTCGGTCCACCCTCACTCATTTGTTTATATCTGACTTGGTTTGCTGATGCAGTAGTGGTTACGAGAGGTGCTTCCTAGTTGGTGGCTATTGATCCTAATGCAAGGCATCTTTATGTTTGTTGGGATGACTACTATTCCTTGTGATCCTGAGTAGAGGTGGTTTGTTTGTAAATAGGATAATTTACATTGTTGTGGATGTGTTTTCCCGTGTATCTTGATATTGACCATTTGGTATAGCTTTTCCTGTTAGGATTCTTTGGTTTCAATGCCTTGTATTGTAAGGATGGAGTGGTTTTATCTAACATGCTGTGATATGCTTTAAACTATTAGCCAAGTAGTTCTTGAGGTTTACTTTGTCTGCCATATATCGTTGTGCACGATTGACTTACACAGGGCCATGAGAACCTGGTGTAGTAGACCATAGAGAGAATGGATGTTGAGGGCTTCTCCAGAGTGTCTGTTTAATTTTATGTTGCGAGAGCATAAGGGGGATGGATTTTGAGTGCTCCCTCAGAGTGTATGTAGTTTCTCGATGCGGGCCACAGGGGAAATTGGACGTCGATTGCTTCCCCGGAGAGCCTTTTAGTTACCGATATGAGACTCTAGGGGGTATTGATAGTGAGGGATTCCTCAAAGATACTTTGCTAAAGCTGAACCAAAGGGGTTAGACCGTGAGTACTTCCCATAGGGTTTCTTGGGTTTGATTGGTTGAACCAGAGGGGTTAGGGTGTGAGTACTTCTTAGAGGGTTAATCGTTTTTGATTAGCTTTCTCATATATATAATTACGTCATTGGATGAAGCAGGTACATATAGATGGGATTACAGATCCAGAGACTAACTTAATGATACACAACTTGAGTGGAATGATGTATAGCTCAATGCCCTTTCACATGATTTCTAAGAGATCTGGCTTATTGTCCAAATGATTGAGTTCTAATGTGGTTTCTTATTGTTTTGGTTGACCTAATCAAGAATATTAATATTTTTGTATATGTTTATATATATATGACTATACATGTGTGTGCATATAGATATGTAAATCCATGTTAAAACATTCCTAGTTGACAAGGATTACATAACCTGAGTTCAATGGTGGTTTCATGTTTGGTTTACTTCCTTTTATTGTGTTCCATCTAGGCTGAGCACATTGTTGTTGAAAACACTTTTAGCAGCAGAGTTATAGGTTTCTTGTCGGGGTGCCCTACTGAGATTATTTCTCACCCTTGCACGTGCACCTTGGTGTACATGTAGAACTTATGTTTTCTTTTCAGATTAATCATGAGTTTCATGGTGGTTAGAGATGAGGCCCAATGTTTCATGATCAATTGGAGCTGCTTGAGTGATTCTACTAATCGGGCTACTGCAGCTCGGCAGTGTCATGAAATTGGGTATGTGGATTGGCTCAGAGTTAGTAGCAGAGGCCTGTACTTTTTCTTTCAGTTTCATTTGTACTTATATCTGTATGGTCATCCCAGGGGGTGAATAATGTTGTATTGTTTTCATAGCTGTTCGGGATTTTACATCATTTTACTATTATAGATTGTTCTATTTCAGTTGTTTATTGCGTCAACACTGTCTTTACTTTACACTTTGTATGATACTTAGTTATTTCCACTATTTTCTTACTCTAGTATCCGGGCGTAGTCTCCCCACTATCTCACACTAGGCCCTCGCTGCTAGTCGGCAGCCTCTGGCATACAGGGAGGCGCGCTTGAGGCCTTGTGGCGAACTGGCTCGGAGCACCAATTTAGTGGCTTCTGGGTCTAGACGTTTCAGATTACGATGCATGTGATATATTTACACACAAATTATTGTGGAATTTATTTAAAATCACAACCCATAATTTGTTTTCCAACATCATCTTTTCAGTTAGTCAGGAGACTGCTTCATATATGCGAGTATGCCAAGAACCCAATGCGGTTATCATCCTTGTTTTTCTCAATGCCAAAAATCTTATTCACTTTCACCTATAACCAACTATCACTAGGTACACTAATCCATGATCTAATCCACCCACTTTCTCTTGGATGAGAAATGGCTACATTTAGACCTGTTGATAAATATTAACTTTTACTTTCACAATTTGCAAAATAGTGCCCTTCTCTAGAATTTTATATTTTCCCTCTTTCATATTCTCCTTGATCCACCAAACTCCAATTTCAATGTTTTATTTTATAAGAAAATAAGTTCAATATAAATAAGGTATTTATATTTAATTACCTAAAAAAATCAATGAATTAAGAAAAACAAAAATGATTATACAAAATATATCTATAAAATCTTGTCACACATAAACTCATACTTTTCCTTAAGTATAAAATATCCACTTAATAAAAAAGGATGACCATACCACTAACGTTAAATAAACTATAAATGAAACTAAACAACTATAAATAAATGATAAACATTCATGTTTCATTTAAGTAATATTTTTCTAACTCCTCATTTATCAAGAAAGTCAATTAATCTTACATTTTACTTTCCCATGGAAATAATTATAATTTTCATAAAATTTACTAACATTTTTAATCCATTATTATTATGCATTCCAATTTGTGATCTACCTCACTTGATAATTTTTCAATCATTACTCAAGGTATATATGACTAGTGCTATGCTCATACCTTGAGTTAATCAATCCAAAAAATAGGCATTAAAAGTATCTCAAATATCTACCTCACAAAGAAGAGAATCACATTAATCCTTAGGAATTACATAAAAAGTGCCAAATGATTATGAAGTTTAGGAATGGTAGGTAACTAATTTGAAAAATATAGAGGCTTAAAAAGGAGGTTGACTATAAAGCACATTTCATGATAAATAATAGAAATTCTCAATAAAAAATCCTTTTATAAAATTTGATCACCCACTATATGAAAATAATATTAGGGATAAAAAATTATGAAAATAATCACAATTAAAGATACCATCCTTTTTAAAAATTATTTATCAATCAATAATTTTTAATGTTTTTATTAATGTTTTTTTCTTTAATTTATTTTTGAGGACACACAATGAATCATAATGATCATTAATCTATAATACTTTACCCATATCCAATTATAATACCTAATATCCTATCTTTAATATAAATAATCCTATTCAAACCATGTAAAAAATATCCCCCACTTTTCCCTTTATAAATCATGTGAAAATACCAAGAGTATGGTAGGAATAAGAAAATAGGCTTTTAATGTAGTTTCCCTACCAAGTTTATTCATGTTTTTACTTGCATAAAAGAAATACTCAATGTAAAGGCAGGTCTCAAGGGTATAATGTCTCAAAAAATTCCCCAACAATCTTAATATAACTTTGTTATTTCATATATTCAATAAATTATTAATGAAGTTTCTAGTAGTAAACATGCCCCAAGTATCTCTCTGAAAATAGGTATATATAAGAATTTGAAAAATTTAATTTTCAACTCTCTATAGAGTAGGAAAAATATGATTTTGGGGAATGAATCATGGAGTGAATCATAATTAAAAATCAGTAAACATAAAATTTTGATAATAATGTATGCAAAATGAGAGGAATTTTATCCACATAAATTAACCAATCCCCCCAAATCACGATTCATCAAATTAATACCAAAATGATTATCTTTACTCATTCATACCCCATTTTAATTATTAAATCTTATTAATAAAGATATATAAAGCATCATAATTATGGAATTCCTATGTGAAATTTTATATCATAGATTAAACATAATACAAGGAATCTAAATATGCTATAAAAATTCCCCCAAAAATAGAAAAAACACATGAAAAAAAAATGCAGGGAGTAAAATAAATTAAGAATGTAAATACATACTCCCCTATCAATGAATCTATTAATTTTATTCTGTTATTTTCCTTCATTATCGTAATAGACCTATAAAAATAAAAAAATTGAAATTATAATATTCATTTTATTTAAACACGAAAATATAAATAGGTTGAATCAATGACCTAAAAATAATGCTCAAAATAAAAACATAAGATTAATTATTAATAAAATTTAAAAAATCATGGGTTGTATCCCACAAATTGCTTTCTTTATGTACTTTTATTTGAGTATTAACTCTTTTTTATATAATAAGAGTGTAGAATAAAGTTAGCTAGTCTGGATATATTCAAATATAACTTTAATTACTATCTAGTGTTACTCTTAAACTCATACTTATTGAAATAATCTTGAAATTTGTTTAAGAAGGGAACCAAAATTTAGAGAAACATAGAGATTATAGATGGAGTTCATGGTATTTTCAAACATGATAGTACTCCTCTTTGACTTATTTTTCTTACTAATCTATAAAATATTTAATATTTCTCCTTTTTGTAACCCATTAACTTTTAATCTTGGTTAGATTATTCTTTTTTGGATTTTTATTCTTATTAATTATCTTTCAGACCTATAGCGGTGAGGTTGTATGTTAGCACCAAAAGGGGCCAAGATACCTTGAGAGGGGAGGGGAATCAGGGTATGGATTTTCTATTTCAAAATTCCTCTTGCCCTATTGGATCTTGATCTCTATATTATAAGGGTCACTTATGATTGGTATTATGTGTTTATGTTGATCTCTTCTTTTTATCTTTATCTGATGGTTATGCTTTAGATGCAATGTAGAGATGCAACGAGGTAGACACAATATTTTTTACTTGGTTCACCCTCACTGGGCTACGTCCAAGGAGCATACAACGGTGATGTACCACTCTACCAAATCCACTAAAGCTTAGAGCCAATAATGTTCAGGTTAGACCACTTCAATGCCTAGGCTTACTACCTTTAAAATGTTTTGGGTTATCTCAATGATTTCCCAAGGGTCACTCCCTGTTTTTCTCTCACTAGTTCATTGCCAATATAAAGGATCAACTTCTTCCTCTTCCTTTTCTCCCTACACTTGGAAAGGATCCACTCATAGTTTATAGACCTATATGTCTCTTCATTATCACTAATGTATGCATCCTCCACTATATATAGACACTCTAATGATGTCCAAATTTCATCCACTAATTAATACCCCTTTGCCCCTAACTACTGGGCACCAACCATTGGGAAGTACCATCGCAAAGCACCTTACTTCCTGAAGCTCCCAATTTCACATATCTCAAACAAGCCTTCACAAAATTCATTCCTTTTCGCGAAGCTCACACCATCATGGAGCTCAGGTCGTCACAGATCTCAAGTCATCTTATAGCAACTTCCTTCATGAATCTCAATGAGCCAATGCAGAGCACTCAACTTTCACAGAGCTAGATTAGCCCCACGAAGCTCCTTACTTTCACGAAGAACATGGCCTTCGCGATCCACCTTCGGGAGATGAGAGAAAAATATTTTCTTCGAAAACTCACCACTTCTACCAAGGGGGTCGAGGTATATTTATAGGCGATTCCACCAACCCTCGAACCATCTGCGTGAAGTCAATGCCGCGTCATCTCAAATCGCGTAGCTCTGAAGTTCCCGCTGAAATTCTCTCAGAATCGCGATGCACCACAATAATTTTCCAATTGCAGAGCATTCCGTCAATACCTTTTCGGATTTTCTGTGAATCTTCACTAGCAATTCCTTTCTCCACCGCAATGGTCTTCAATGCTTCCGTTTTTGAAGCTCGTCGTAATCGCAAAGTATCATAGTCAACATTTTTCATGTCTTCGCAAAATCCAATCCCTGAAGCCTATATTTGAAAAACTCATTCCTTTTCCTTTATTAAATTATATCTTCAAGGAAATCTAATTTTCATAATTCTCACCAAACTCCAAATTTTGGACACCAAAAATTTGGCAAACACTGGAAAACAATGCCACCTTGTATCTGCTATTTTTGTACCACATCCAGATCATCCATTCCTTTGAAATGGTTCTTTGTCAACATGTATTGTCAACAACCTCTCTGGAACTAGACAATTCACCAAGGAAACCTTCATTGTCAACAAATACAACCTACCCAAAAATGATGCGATGTCACCTTGAGGGATTTTTGCCTAGCAATATCCCCCTTGGGGTTTATTGACAACTCTTCTCATAACAATTCTCTTCACTTTGATACCTCTCTGAAGCTCCTTCCATCATCAACCATCCTTCGCCTCTTGTGATTCAGATAGCGACCAAAGATTCACTTGCCACATACTCTAATCCCACATGAGCAATGCTCAGCGTGAGAAACAAGAGTAGTATGAAAAGTTCATCAATGAGTCACTTCATTTTAGACACCAATTTTTGATACCAACCGGATACTAATTGTTAAACTGATACCAATTATTGATCATTGGAACCCTTATCACACCATTCCAACATCACTCTTTTACTTTTATCATGATCCTCAGCTATCATGATATCTACTCTTTGATCGATCACTTCTAGCATCATCATATTTAAATACTCTCCCCATTTCTCATTGCTCCCCCTATCTCACTGCTCCACCTATCGACTTCTCCCCGTGTCTTTGACTAAGACATTTTCTCCCTTCCTCTAATAGGTTCTCCCCCTGTGGGAGTCACTATCTCACTATTTATCCCCCTTTGTCAACAAACCCATAGGTCACTCTTTTTTGGTCTGCAATATTGGATGGATCAAAGATTGAAGCATTAGGAAAAAACACACCATACCTCGGGGAGAGGGGGGGGGGGGGGGGGGTCCCACATCCACAATTTTTCAAGTGCGGGGAGTTAACTGAACTCCCATATATAGTCATTGCCTCTAAAAATCTTCTTTGGGTAAGGCCTTTGTCAAAATTTCAGCAACCTGTACCTCTGTAGGCACATACTCCTAATCCACAATTCCATGCTCAACCTTCTCCTTGATAAAATGATAATTTATCTCAATGTTATATTTCCTTGAGTGATGGATGATATTTTTGTTGAGATTTATAGCACTTGAGTTATCACACTTGATTCTGATCAGAGACTTCACATCAACACCCATTTCATCAAGTTGACGCTTCATCCACAATAACTGTGTGCATACTTGAGTGGCTGTAATATACTCATCTTCTATGGTGCTCAATGAAATGAAATATTTCTTATTTATATGCCAAGAAATGCACAATCCAACAAGATAGAAGGCACCTCTTGACATCTATTTATGGTCATCTGCTAAAATGGTCCAATCTACATTAGTATATCCAAATAATTCTGACTGAGATTTGTCACTATATATCAAGACGAAATCCACTATGCCCTTGATATACCAAATTATTATTTTCACTACAAGGATGTGGCTTTACTTGGGATTACTCTGATTTCACACTACTTTTCATGTGGAGAATACAATGTCAGGCCTTATCGCAGTTAAGTAAAGTAAACTTCCAATGATTCGCCTATGTTCTGTGATATTAATTTCCTTGCCATCCTCATATCTGGACAACTACATCTAGGTAGAAACCAAAGGCTTCATCTCCTTGAATTTTTCAATTCTAAATATTCTTAAAACATCATAGGAATATTTTTATTGAGAAAATAATGTTACATTCCTTCCTTGTGTCACCTGTAGAACAAGGAAAAATGTTAGCTCTCCAATTATTGACATTTCAAACTCACTTTTCTTGAATTTGGAAAACTATTTGCACTGAGCTTCATCTGATCTGCCAAATATTATGTCATAGACATAAACCATTACCATCATCCTTTGATTACTATTGTTGTTGAAATAGAGATTGTAATCAACTCCACCATGCGGGAAACTAAGTTTCTTCAAATACTGATCTAGCATTGAGTACCATTCTCTCGGTGCTTGTTTTAGCCCATACAACGCCTTCTTCATCATGAAAACCTTGTTCTCATTCTCAATAATGAGAAAACCATCTAAATTCTCTATATACACTTCTTCCTCTAGAACCCCATTAAAAAAATACATATTTGAAGTCCATCTGGAAAACTTTGAACTTCCATTGCACTACAATGGCTTGGAATAATCTAATTGTATCCAATCTTGCAACCAGTGCAAATTCCTCATCAATATCTATTCCCTCTATCTGGGAGAATCCTTTGCACACTAGTCATGATTTTTTTTGAATTAGTGTGCCATATTCATTCATCTTGTTCTGATAGACCCATTTATTCCCGATGATATTTTTATCTGCTATCCTTGAAACAATCTCCAATGTCTGATTTTTTTCTGAATCAGCATTAGCCACTTCTGCTCCTGCCGTGTTTCTTTCCTCCTTAGTACTTTCATCAGGAAATTTCAAACTGTTTCATTGTTCAATGGCATCATTTATTTCAATTAATTTTATGAGTCTCTTGTTGAAACATTTTTGATATTCTATCGCAGCTTCTTGGTATCTGGAAAACAGTCAGCTGATACTAAAATGTTAGAAAAAAAAAGATGATTATGAAATACATAATGTTGCTGCTTCTTCCACAATATGGCTTTTCTTGATAGACAACACCTAAGCTGGGTTATCAAATTATATATTTGATGAATCTTTCATATGATTATGATATTGAATTCTTCCCCTATGATATGAAACACTTCTTGTGGTTAGGCCCACTATTTAGACCCATAACCAATCTTCTACTCCTACATCATTTATTTTAATATGGTACTCATAATTGATCCATTCACCAAATATCTGATCCTACTAAGTTGAAATTCAGTGTAGGAAATAGGAGATAAAGTTAATAACATAATCAATTCCTATTTAACTATGTTGCTCCCTTTCTTCTTCAACTATAGTACCTGATTTGGGTCAATTGAAACTCAAAATCTTATCACTTTACCACTACGAATCTTTAGATGACACTTCCCCTTGGATCGTATCTCCCTAAAACCTAAAGCACATCAATCATCAGTTAATAGAATTTATAAAAATATGGAGAGTGGGGTTCTTATGAAATTCTCAAGATGAGGATTGTGGTTGATCCTGATGGGTTAAGCCCTTGATTATTTCATTCAAAGCATCACACTCCTTCCTTGCTTCTTCTAGATGCCTATCCAACTTTAACTACTCTGGAGATATGACTAAGAATTCATTACCCACATGCTGAGTCTTTATTTGATATGTAGATTCTACAGGCCTAGCCTTTCTCACCATTTGGGGTTTAAACCCACTAGTACACATTTCCCTCTTTCATGTTCCACCAAAATTCCATTTCCCTTGATTCCTTCTCTGGGTAAGAATCTCTCTACTTGTCATCTTACCTTTCTTCTTCCACCATTACAGGGGTTTTTCTCTTTCCTCCACTTCTCGCTGCGGAACTCAACATGCAAAATTTTCAATGCATTCTTTGTCCATATTTCTTTTATCAATTATTCAAGTCACACCATCTTTTCTTGTTGTGGCTGAGTCTTCGATTGACTTTAAATTCTTATTAATCACACTTAGAGAATATCCTCACTTTTTCATCCAAGATTTTTCATATCCACTCCTGGGATTTTTGTGTGTGTGTAACAGAGTGGGTGATTAATACACCTTCTGTTGAGCACCTTGTGATTCCCCTAGGACTGTAAACCTATTTTTCATCCTACCACTTTGCTTTCCACTGCAAGATTTATCATTATACATCCCTGGATTGAAGAATATACTTTTGTACTCTTTCTCCTCTCTCTCTTTCTTCTTGCTGTAATGTCTTGCCAAATTCCCTTGATTAGAACATATAAAACAAATTCTATTAAAGTCATACCTCATTTCATCATTTATCAACTGAGATGTTGATGCATCTTGAGTCCCTCTTCTGATATTGAGATCTTGAGAATCCTGACACATACTCCTGGTGTGGCCCATTCTTCCACAATAGAAGCACCTAATAAATTCTTTCCTCTCAGAGACTCTTCTTTCTGATTTCTCATATCACTTCTTCTTATTCTTGGATTTAGTAAAGTATCTATTTTCATAACCTGAAATGTATTCCTGAGCCACTGAACAAAAGGATGATGTGAGGCCATGAATCTTGCATAAATTCCACATTTCTTCACTACTTCTTTTAACTATCCTCTTAGGCCTATCTCCAACACCTACAGGATTTTCTCCAATTCTGGAACTGTTTACAGCTTGCATTCTATCTGGCATGGGAGGGGATTCATCAAATCCAATCCCAATTTTTCCCAAAAATATATGCTCTTTGAGATGAGAAAATAGGTTTTTGTTTCTCTTTATAAATATCATACTTTTTCTTCATTTTATCATCTCTTGTTGAAGGATAATCAAATAGTAAGTGCAAAGCATTTTTCATTTTAGACATTCAATTGGTATTTGATTTCTCCACTTCCTTCTTTAAAAATTCTTTATCTTCTTCTAGCCTTTTAATATTCACATCCCTTGATTCAAGTTGGGCATCAATTTCTCTCTTAATGAGATTCCCTCTACTCATCTCAGCTTCCAATTCACGTGTCAGCTTATCCACCATGTCACTTTTCTCTTTTACTTTCAATTTTTCCTGAGCAATAGATTCAGAGACAGATGCATTATCTAGTTGTAGACTTTGATTCTTCTTAACTAGTTGAGATAGCTGTATAACATGATCATCATTTCTGGTTTTCAGATTCTGAATTTAATATGAGTTCAGATTTTTCCCTTAATACAATCTTTGAGATTTTCTATCTTTGTGGACGACTATTTCAGTTCTTTGGCTTGAGAATCATTCTTCTCCCTCAGATCAGTAACCACATCAATTATCCTTTGAGTTAATCCTATTATCTTATTGATCTCAATTTCTAGTACCTGGATTTGGATATCATTTGATTTAATCTCTTTATCCAACTTCTGATCCACTTCCTTTGTTTTATGAGAAACTTCCACTTTTCGCCTTGTGGGAGTTTCTTCATCATAAGTAGTTCCAACATCACTTGGAATATCAGGTTCTTCACACTTTTCTTCTACATCATTGAATGAGTAAGTATTTTCACTGTATGATTTATCCAAATCATTATCCTATTCAATAATTTATTACTTCAACTGAATCACACTCTTTCCGTGGACACTTCCACACTGGGGAATTTCACAAGACTTATGCTTCTTCTTTGAAGTTCTCCCCTTTTCCATGGCACACCAAGTTAAGAGTAGACTAAATATTTAACCACGTAGACTGAATGAAAGAAGTGTAAGAAAAAAATTTGATAAAAGAAAACTATCCATATGATACCTATTGTTAGAACAAAAAGGGGCCTAGATACCCGGAGATTGGGGGGCTGAATCAAGGTGTGGATATTCTATTTCAAAATTCTCTTTTCCCCACTAGATCTTGACCTCTATATTATAAAGTTCACTTTGATTACACTTATGTGTTTATTTTGATCAATTATTTTTATCTTTATCCGATAGTTATGCTTTAGATGTAATGCAGGGAAGTAACCAGGAAGACTCAAAGATTTTTACTTGGTTCACCCTCACTGGGCTACGTCCAAGGAGAATACAACTACGATGTGCTGCTATACCAAATACACTAAATCTCATTGGCAATAATGTTCGGTCTAGACCACTTATATACATAGGCTCACTGCCTTTACAATGTTTTGGGTGAGCTCACTACTTTCACAAGGGTCACTCCCTATTTCTCTCTCACTAGCTCACTAGAAGCAGAAAGATTAAATTCTTCCTCTTCCTTTTCTCACTGCACTCGGAAAGGATCCCCTCACAGTTTATAGACCTGCAGGCCTCTTCATTATCACTAATGAATGCATCCTCAACCGTATATAGAAGCTCTACTGATGTCCAAGTTTCATCCAATGATGAATAACCCTTTTCCCCTGACCACTGGGCTCCAACCATTGGGATGTACCTTTGCAAAGCACCTTTCCTCGTGAAGCTCCAAATTTCACGAAGCTCAAACAATCCTTCGTGAGGTTCCTATCTTTTCACGAAGCTCACACCTTCGCAGAGCTCAAGCCGTCTTGGAGCTCAAGTCTTCGTAGGGTAACTTCCTTTCCGAATCTCACTGAGCCAATGAAGAGAACTCAACTTTTGTGGAGCTATATTAGGTTCCATGAAGCTCCTTCATTTCACGATGAACATGGCCTTCATGAACCACCTTTGCGAGCTGAGAGAAAAATATTTTCTTTGAAAACTCTGCACTTATCCCAAGGCGTTCGAGGTCTATTTATAGGTTTTTTCCACCAACACTCGATCCTTCTGTGCGAAGTCAATGCCATATCATCTCAAATCGTGCAGTTCTGAAGTTCCCGTCAAAATTCCCTCAAAATTGCGAAGCAACACAATGATTTTCTGATCAAAGAGCGTTCCGGAAAAACATTCGCGACATTGTTGTGAAGCTCCACTCAAAATACCCTTTCGCTGAAACAATTATCTTTGAGGCTTCTGTTCGCGAAGCTCATCGTAGTCATGAAGAATCACCGTCAACATTTTTCATGTCTTCACGAAATCCAATCTATCAAGCCTATCTTCGCGAAACTCATTCCTTTGCCATATTTAAATTAGATCTTCAAGGAAATCCAATTTTCATGATGCTCACCAAACTCCAAATTTTGGACCCCAAAAATTTGGAAAACACTGGGAAAAAACGCCACCTTGTATCTTCTCTTTTTGTACCGCCCCAGTTCATCTATTCCATTATCATGTTTCTTTGTCAACATTTATTGTATTAAACCTCTCTGGAACTCGACAATTCACCAAGTAAACCTGAATTGTCCACAAACAAAACCTACCAAAAAATGCTGCAACGGTACCTTGAGGGATTTTTTTACCAACATTGTAATTCATGGAAAATACAAATTTTGATTTATCCTTGAAATTTACCTTGGATTTAGCCAAAAATTTAGTATCAATCTCACATTTATTTGCAATATTTTCCTTGAAGTTGGCTTCCACCTTGGATTCTTCATCTTCCTTTTAAACCATTCTCATATTTTTAAATGCCTCTTTTAAAACATACTCTATGATATAATAGAGTGTCTCATCATCACTTGGTTTTGGAAATGGGCCATATCTCCCCTGACTTTGGTTCTTCTCCCATATATGATATATTTTATGTGCTAGATCCCCAACTTAGATGGGAAATTTTTAAAGTTCATTCATTATTAAATCCATTCCAACCCTCAGTACATGAAAAATACTATTATATAAAATTGAGAAAAATGTATCTAAAAATAGAAAAAAATAATAGGTGATAAAAGGATTATCATAGCTATATAATTAAAGGTTCATACACTATATCCTTAAAAGTAGTTTCAAAATATTAATCGATCCTAGGGTATAAAAATTTCCTATAGGGTAAACAATTTATAATTTGTAAATTATCTTTCCCAATCAAAAATGAAAAGCTGTCGTATATGGTTAATTACATGGTTTAACCCATATAAGAAAAGTAGAAACACAATTTAAATCAATGTTTAAGGAAAAAATTAACATAGAAGAGATACTAATAATGATGTGTGTATTGAGAAATAGTAAATCTAATTCCATGAAGCAATAATGAATAAATTAAATAATTGGTAGAAAATAATCCTTTAGATTTGAGTCAAATTATATCCCTTGATATGGGTAGACACTATCCAATAACTAATATTTCCTTTTCATAGGGTCAATTACTTTTTATTAGTTATAAATTTGTTAACAAGAAACCATATTTAAACATATAATGTAATTTTATAAATGGTAATGGTGTAAACTACACCTTAATTAATGCATTAAAAATCACTATATCATTAAAAGGAAATGTACATACATTAATAAATGATATATATATATATAAAAGAACTATGTAAATTCAAAAAAACAACATGAAATATCATAAAAGAAAAGGAGTACTTAAATTACTCATTCACCCTTCATTAAAATCACCCTGTGAAAAATATACTCTACAATGTTATCCATGATAAATGGAAAATAAAAAAAGAAATTAAAACCCTAAAATACTCTATCATACTCCCCTCTTGGGGTAAAATATGAATATGATCCCAACATTTGATACCTTTCAACATGCAACCACCCATTTATTTATAAGAAAAAATCACCCTTCATCCATATCTATATATCTCAGTCATATATTAGTCTTATATTCTCCTTATATATACTACATTAAATTATAATCCAACTCCCTAGATAGGTGTAAAAATCTCAGGGGATATTAATTATATCTCCCTGAATTATATTTCAAATTATCACAGGGATAGAGAAAGTTTCAAACTTCATACCTACAACAGATATACTCACTATGGTGCGGTCTGACCGCCATGAGAAAATAATCTTCTTTACTATACTGAACTAAAAAAAAATACCTCATCAATAAAGAATAGAAAACACATATTGGTCCTAATAATTTAAAAAAAGACATGCATTCAATACTACGAGCATTTTACTTTCCCATTTTCTACAACTTGTCAAATGAATACAAAACTATACCTCATTCCACGTCGAAGTATTCTTCATGGTGTATTAAAATTTTACATGTAAACCATAGATAATCGTGCACTTACATTTTGATCCATATTTAAATCTTCACTAAATAATCATTCTCAATTACTGTGTACACCACATCAAGTTCCATCACTGTTTCATGGCCGAAAAATCCCCATTCACCATGTCCTCTTCATCTAAAGATGTAGAACTCACTGTTTTATTATTTAGTGAACACCTAAATATTTTCCATTCATGTTAAAATTCTTCCATTAAATATGGGAATAAATTTCATGTAGGGGAATTCTTTTTTGGTGTTTTCGCACATAATATAAAGGTCCAACAATCGGAATTGAGATTTAGTGGTGGAGTCAATGATTGTTCTTAGTTATCATTAGAGTGACCTTTTTATTAATAGAGGTAGGTAAAACCCTAGTTTCTTAAGGAAGAAGAGCCTTGAGATGTTTCTTTGTGTAAATTTATGAAATTTTCATTTAATGCGTTGATCCATATTTTTGTCTCCGAGATCAGTTTTTTAGTCACTCGGGAGGCCACTTAATATATGCGAGTGTGTTAGGAATACAATGTTGTTCTCTTCCCAGTTCCTCCCCATGACAAGAATATTCTTCCCTTATGCAGTTGTGTTATGAGTACTACACCTTAATAGTTACATGTGATTTTTCTATCCTAGTTTACATAATTTGATCTATAACTACCTTTATTTCCTCTTGAAAGATATTAATTTTTCCTTCCACACCTTAAAAAACAGTTTCAATCATCAAAATTTTAAATTTTTTCCTTTTTCAACTTCTCCTCAATCCATAAACATCAGTGGTTAATTCCATATGGATATAAATTCAATATAAATAAGGGAAAACAATATACTTCACAATAAAATCAGAAATTTAAAAAAATATCACATGAAATATGACTATCAATAAAAAAGTAAAAACAACTCATATTATTTGTAACCCAAGAAAAAATATCTTAAAAAGTTTTTAAAAAATAATCCCAATTTCATGACACAATTTTCAGCCACCATATGAATCCCATGGTTCAAAATGATAGAGAGTAGTCCACACACTCCCTCATACCTACCTCTAAGCTTTGAAGGTAATTTATCTGGTATACTATTACTCTCAAAATGACAAGTGTGATATGGTATAATTTTATAAAATACTGGCCCAGGTCAACCTGTCATAGCACATGAGTTAGTCTTGCACAAGGCTCGAAGTGTTTTCCAAATCTCCACAGGTTAACAAAAATAACCCATGGTATTTAAAAATAACAATTTGAATTATTTTTATATCAAAATATATTGAATTTGATTACATAATCCAATAGGTAATTTGAAAGAGGGTACCCATAAATTGGAAAAAAATTCCATAAAAATAATTAGTTTCAAAATAAGGTCCCAATAAAATAATTATTAATAAAATATAATATAAACTAAATGACTAGAAATATATATATAAAAAAATATAATATGATACATGATGAGATATTTACATGGGATACCAAAATAAAAAGATGACTATAGTAGACAATATATATACATATTCAAAGTATTTAAATATCCCAAATCACCAAACATTTTAATGTCTCATGATATGTGGTCATGTACTTGTCCACATGTCCCCAAAAGTATGAAGAAGGTGTCACAATAAACTAACAAAAGATTTATCTCCCTTTCTTTTATCTGTATTGATACAACATGGTAAATATATACCCAAAGGGTTTATTTAAGGTGTAAGTAAACAACCAATAATATAAAAACATAAATCTGTATAACTATCTAATAAGCAAAAGTGTTAGTAATTCTTTGATATTATATTATAAAGTACTTTTACTTTTCAATTCTACAGGAGTGTGGAGAAAATGAATCATATCTAATTTTATTTATTATGAAAATATTTATTGAAAAAACTCAATGTAAGGATCATGTGCACAAGTCTAATGAAAAATATGTAATAAAGAGTATAGGTAAGCCAAAAATGGAATGAAAAAATGACTTGAATATACCAAAACATGTGATTTGAACCTTGATTTATAAAGGGGTAATATCATAACTCACTAACTAAACAAATTATTTCCTATGCTGAACTTGACAAACCTAGACCCCAACTTACCCTTGGCTGCACTGGGAGGCAACCCCTATTGAGTGAAATTAATGATTAGGGGCATATTATAGTGTGAAATCATTAAATAGGTTGAACACATTCCTATTATACATACCATTACCTAATATTCATATGTATACTTGCAACAAAACCAAATATTATTACATAATCATCCGTATAAAATATCAATAATTATAGAAATAACTAAGGCATATACATTATGGGAATAAAAATAATCATCTTTAATTGATCACCTTTCCCAAAAATATTTCATTAAACATAACATAACTCAATTTCATATAATAATAATTGAGAATTATAACACCCTTCAAAACTACATTTAAAAATCCAATTTAGCCTAAAACATTCTTTTATGTATTTTAACTAACACCTTTTAGTCATAAAAAGATGTTTTTGGAAAATTAATATTTAGAATCTATGGAAACCTTCACTTTGTAAAAAAAATAACATAAAGAGACATGAATAAGAATTATAAACCATAAAAATACAATTTATATAGGTTTTAAATTATAAAAATGTTACTTTAGAAAATGTAAGTATGAAAAGTGTTCCAATGGAATGGAGTTTTTTAAGACACACCTAGTCAATTCCATTGGGAATTGACCAAATTTTATAAATAACAAGAGATTATAGTAAAAGTATCCCTTAAAAAACCTTAGGAACCATGTAATATTTGATTATTCCAACCATGGAATTGAAATTTTTCATAATGGATAATTTGGAAAAAATGATAGTGGAATATAGAAAAATATGATAGAAAAGGAAGAGGGTTGGAGAAATGAGGAAGATACCTAAATAAAACTCACTTTAATTAAAGGAGGAGACACAAAGAGATCGTAGTTAATAAGAGAATAATATAGGGTAAGTATCTCAATTGACTGTATTGAAAAGGGGGAAGGAAATTGAGAATAAAATTGAATAGGGGTATTTTAGAAATTTCAAATTTCCAAATTGGGCTGATCACATTGTCTGGACGCATATCTTCCAAAATCATGCACCAAATATGTGGAAGTTTTTGGAGTCACTTATGTAAGATCCCATAGTTTTTCCACACGGTTAAGGAAACCATTAAACTACCTTTCTTATTATACTAGGATGTCTCACTTCCCCTCACACAGTTAGGATATAGAATTATTACTAACCGTTAATTCTATAAATTCTCTCATTTTTCATTTTTTCAAAATCTAAACTCTTGAAACTTCCAAAAATATAAAAAATAAAATAAATAGGAAAACATAAATATATACCAATTATAGGTGGGGGTGTCACAATTTTTTTTTAAAATTTAAAACTTTGATAATGCATTATATTTAATACTATTATGAAAGTAATTGAATCTAAATAATATGCATCAAAGCCTTGAAATTTTATATGAATGATGATGATTTTAGTTATGTTTTGTAATACATCTTGTTATATGATGTGTTGATATTTTCTATGGGTTTTAAAAATATAGTTAATATACACATCATGTGTTTTTAGTGACTACTGTTCTAATATAATTTAATCTATATCTCTCCCTATCAATATCACTTATAGAACATGGATAAGAATCTCTATAAAAAATTGATCCTAATGTTAGTGTATTCGAACTGAGAAACCAATCTCTAAATTCACACACATAATAAACTCAATATATCTTCCAGATGTGTAATAAAAAATGAAACACTCACACTCACACTATAATAAGAACATAAGATTTTATATGGTTCAGGATTTTCCCAAATCCATGGGAGGAATAGTGAAAACATTAAATTAGGAAAAGTCAAAGTTAATAACTAGATATGATTTAAAAGTATTAAACAATAGAATACTACTCAATAGAAAAAAAATTAAATAGAAATCCAACATTAATCACGTATGAATTATGATACACTCTATTTTATTGTAAAGGTAATCTAATTTTCTTAATTCTAACACCATCCATTCCTTTCACTTGACCTCTGCACTGACCAATGAGACCATAAGATGCTACTGTAGTGTGAGAATATTTCCTTTTTGAATCAGATCCACTACTTCCAAAATCCATAGTATAGTATTATGAAGTCTACTGTTCAATATTTCTTAGTTCCACTACTCTACTATTCTAGTTCCATAACTTCCTTCAAAAAACACTCCTTATAAAATACCACCGATATCTGTGATAAATTATATTCTATTTATTCTTTCCATTACAGCTTATTGAGATTATGTGATCACATAATATATTTCAAAAAAAATTATTGAAACAAATCGCTTTAATGATGTTTATATGATACAACCTAAGGGTTTTTAGGATTCAAGTTTTATTAATAATGTATGGAAATTTCAATGTATCATTTATGGATTGAATAAATAATATTAGAATTGAAATATTTTTTTATCTTGAAATAAAATATTTTAGTTTCATAAGAAATGAAGATGAACCATGTGTATATGTGTCATTTAGTGGGAGTTCTATTATATTTTTTGTGTTTTTGAGAATAATATGTGACACATAAAATGGATATACCTTCCATGAATTATATAAAGGACCAGGATGGAAAATGAATTTTAATAAAATATATTAGAAAAGTGGCCTCTATACTTGGTATACAGATTTATTGAGACAGATCTAAGTGATTTATTAGACACATATATTGGTAGAGTTATAAATATTTTTATCATTAAGAATCTAATAACGTTTTTAGCATTTTCACATGGTGTGAATCTGATAAAAGAATAGTTTCTTTCTATAGATACAAAAAGGAAACACATGAATGATATTATTTATATGTTGATGATATGATTAATCATGTATGTCATTTTGTTCACTCAAGACAATGTAACTTATGATTTAGGAAAACCAATCAGACAAATAAAATCCAAGAGAGAGTTACAGGGTTCAATAAATATTATCCTTTAGTACTTGAGAATAACTAAGGACATATTATAGTCAAATAGTGGTGGATAAGATCTCATTGTAAATGGTTACACAAATTATAGCTTCCAAACTAACAAATTTGGTTTAAGATATCCACATGGGTTTGTGTTTCACTTCAATGGTGGTTCCATCAGTTTGAGTATTTCTAAAAAGTTATAAATGATTGATTATATAATATAAGATGAGTATATAAATATGTTATATATTACAAATTAATTTGTTAAAATGAAGAAGTTTATTTCTAATCTTGGTGTAGTTTCTTGATATCATCACTAACATAGATGTTTTGTGACAATGATCGATCTATCATTTGGTTGAGGGATCCTCAATCTCACCCAATGACAAAATAAATTCTTAAAAATACCATCTCATTATATAAATCAACTATAGGAGAGATGTAAATATAATTCAAGAGGGTATATAGGATAAATTAAATAATTTATTCACAAAAATAATAATATTGGAATAACATGATGGGTATGTAAAATCCTCTACTATTTTATTTTTTAGTTATTGAAACCAACGTACTACGTTTCTTATTAATTATAACTCTAGTTTATATGGTGTAGTGGTTGGGATTTTATAATTTATCAAAACATTACTATTTATTAAAAAATTTACATTATTATTAATTTCTGTGAAGTATATTTATTATAAAAGAACAAAATGATAATTAACCCATATATAAAATCTCTTTATATTCCATGAACAATGTTTTTAAGGGAAACTTTTGGGATTTAACAAAGTGTTAATAATATATTATGTAGAGGATTGTATGGAGATAAAAATTTCACTCAAGAGACACATGTGTGAATTCTTATATAGATTGGTCAACTAAAGTATATAACTCGGAATATTATAAGTATTTTATGTGATATAATTATGGGTTTATAATTTTTGTTAATTCCTGTTACAATAGGTTAACAAATTATCTTACATAGGAACCTTCATAATTTGATATATTTCTTATCAAAACCTTTAGTATGGTCAAATGTAGGGGTTTTGGGTGGGTTTCTGTTCATATGGTGTGATTTTATTAACCAAGGAAGTTGATTTTCTCCTATATAACATGTGTGTCATATAACCTATTGATTTAATTGGATTAATAAAATTCAATGCCACAATTTTTCAGGCGACATGTTATGTTATCATTTTATTGTATAAATCATATATGATATATTAATTCTGATTGTCTAAAATATTATAGTAGAATAAAAAATGACGAGTTAGATTATTTGAGATAGACATGCTCCATTTCTCATGACTTTATTCAATGTATATTAATGTATATTGTTTTATTATAAATTTGATGTATTGAGATACATCTAATAGACATGTTTGAATAGAGATAATTTTTTTTAATGGAGATCACACTAGTCTCCATTATATATTGAGTTATATCGAATCATTTCTAGTAGAATATATTTTCTTGTATCTCTAGAATAAGAATTCCAGATCATTTTTAATACTATAAAATCACATAATGTCATACATAGGACTATGGAATGAGTATTTTTTTACCTGGTGATTATCCAAAATAAGAGATATTTTTATACCTTATCTATTTCTTTTGGATATGATTTCCCATGTTTTTTTGGAAATTATAATAAAGACTACATTCCTTTAGTTATTGTTGGAGATTTAAGTTTTTATTCATGTAAATACCCATATAATAAGTTAAGGTATGATATTTATTTTTATCTACGATGTGGGATATAATAGGAGTTGATATAAAATAAGTATTCAATATCAATGATATTGAATTTATGTTGTGGTGTTTGATCAGCGACACCGATGGTGGTGGTGGATCAGAGTTTTGTGTAGGTGGTGGACTTTGGATGAGGCCGATGGTGAAGACGAAGAAGTCGATGAATATGGTGATGTGATGACATGACGGTGATGACAATGCTGTGATGATAGGCCGACGAGTGATGATGCAGTTAGGTCTTCCTCGATGGTGGGTTTCTTAGGAGGCACGCTTTCCCTGAGATTCCAATTTTTTAATTTGAACTTTAGTTTTGAATATGGAATTTCGGAATGAGGTTTGTGGTGAATGCTGTTTTATGTTTGAAATTTTCTTTCAGTGTTTTGTAAAGTTCTCACATTTCCAAAAACGTGATATTTTTAGAAAATGGGAAAAAAAGATCGGAGGACTAAACCACAGATTTCCTAATCTATTAGAACATGTGATGATGTATTTATTTAATTTTAATATTTTAATAGTTCAACAATTACATGTGATAAATGAATCACGTGTTATATTTTATAACATAAATGACTAATGGGTTTGTATAACATGTTTGAAACTGGTAGGGGGATATAAGTAGTTTTTAAGGCTTCATTTTCAATAGAAATGAGAAATAATTGTGTGAAATATATATTTTCAAATATTGTTTCTTCCTTTTTTATTCCATAACCAATATTGGATTGTAGAATAATTTTTAAATTAAAAAAAATTCCTTACAATGTTTTTGGAGACTCTATAAATGGTAGTTCACCTTTGTAGGTAAGAATCAATTTGTTGTTGTTGAGTTTCTATCCTAAACTACATGGGGTCAAACTACAAGACAAAAGTTTTATTCCATTTATGTTATTATTTTTATTATTAATTACTAAAATATGAATGATTATGGTTTATTGTGTTTTAGGATTCCACTATATTTAGATATATTTGATTTGTAATGAACCAACCAACTGGGGACCACCTGGTTGGAGGAAGGCTAGGCTTCCCCAACCCTAAGACCGTCTCTACTAGGTGAGGGGATGATGATAAGCATTGAGAAGGTATAATATAAATGGGAGGCCTTCTCATAGTGTACCTTTACACATTCTCCCAACCATCTCCATGCAATAGTGCAGAGTTATAATTAAAAGGTATATAAATCTAGATTGAAACTATGCATGTGAAAACCTATAGGGAATAAATCTGAGTATGAAAAAATAAAACCCATTTATAATGGGGAAAAAGTACACACCCAACTAGAAATAAAGTTCGAACATGACATCAACAGAAAAAAAGAAATAAGAGATATCCCGGCTCATGATATCCAAGATAGACCACTATACACAGTCTATGAAACTGATTATCCTTATGCATCATTGAAATCTCCATCGATATATCAGTCAAATATATAATACAAGATATGTGCAGAAAAATAGCATGCAGGGGTGGGCACAATCATACCCAGTAAAATGCCCTAAAAATTCGAGGGGGAGAAATAGAAGATATGATATAAGTATTTAAATGAACCCAAATAAAGAGGAAATCAAAACCCATATATATATATATATATATATGTGCTCATAAAGAAACATAAATGAGAGAGAAAGTGGATCTCTATCTCACACATCATCCAAGGATGATGAATCTTACCATACCTCTATATGTATATCTTATATTCCCACTATCTCATGTGTCTATCAAAAGAATTCATTAAGAGAAACCACACCTCACTATTGTTCCATATCCCAAGTGGCACAATCTAGAATAAAAATATGACTCACACCCTAGTACGATAGGGGGAACCTAATCAGTAGATAATTAGAGGAGTCATTCCCTAGTGTGATAGAAGGATTCCACTTAGTAGATAGGTAGAGGATCATTGCCTTGGTGTGATAGGGGATTCCATTTAGTATACTGGTATAGTGACCACACCATGGTGAATTAGGGGGATGCCACTCAAATCATAGAGGACCCACAACATAGTTCAATAGGGGGTGATACTTGATAGGTATCGATAGAGGGCCCTTACAGGGGGCGGGGTGCCACTTCACGGGAAGAGGACTTGTGACCTAGTACATCAGGGGGTGAAACTCAAAGGTAGAGAAACCAATACCATGTACATCAAGTGTTCTACTTATAGGATGGAAGACCTGACCCATAGTATGTTAGAAGGTTGACGCTTATAAGGCAGAGGACCCACACCCTAATATGATAGAGGGTTCCACTAAACCAGAGCGCAGTGTATGGGAGGAACGTAACCTGTTTTGATTAGGGGGTTACCAACATTGACCTTGCTCCCTAATGATCCCCCCTCATCACTTTCATCATCAAGCAGCACCCAAAGAAGCCTCATGCTCATAGAATTCCATGTTGTATCTCAAAATTAACTATGAAGCATACCATCACATTCTATGCAAAAAGTTTATTATAATAGGATACTCATGGGACAAAATATGAGATGAGATATGCTTGGTAAAATATTTTCATTGGGATACACTGTGTGTATGGGGGCCACATGGTGTGTATTCTCACTCTTCTTCATGGTGGTGTTCTACCTAGGACATGGATCATAGGATCTGTCACTGTACATGGTGTATAAGGCCCCCCACATGGAATTTCTCATCGAATTAGGAAATTTTCATGTGCTATTGTCCATGGATTTGTTAATCAAGCTTTTCCCGTATACCTATGTATGCCCATGTACTTCTAGATTACATGTTGTGTCCTCTCGGATGGGGTGATAGTTGTGTGTACCTTCCATTATTCTTAGACTCCTAGAGAGGGTCACATAGTATGCGGACTATACACACAACATGTTATAATTATATTCCCTGAAGAACTATCCACCACATTTGTATGGGGCTGCACGATGTGTGTTCTTCGACTGTATACCATGTGGTCAAAGTTTCTGCCAAAAGTCCACCTTCAAGAGGATTCAAAATTTACTATTTACACTTTGATTTCCACTATTTTACCAGCTAAAATTAGTGGAGGTCACCAATGATCATCATTTCTCATCATTTTATGGTTGAAAAAGAGATTTAGTTTGTTCTCATGTAGCCCACACACCACCTAGCATGCCTCCCTTGATATACCACTCAATCCCATTGATGCTCGTGTTCCCAAACCCACATAAAATCACATGAAACCTATGATCTATCTTGATACATTCTATGTTTTCTAATTTTTTCATCATACGATCTAGTTACATAAATTTTGTGGGTATGATCATCCTCAAACCTACACCATAAAATTAAACCCGTGACTCCATAGGTCAATGGTGAAGAACACTATAAACTGAGAGAGTAAAATCATAAGAACAACGTGAATCAATCATTGGAAAAGCATTCTTATCCAATGATCATAGAGAGATTATTTATATGGTTGATATCATGTGAAACAAGAAGAGAAATATTGAATTAACAATATAATATGGAACAAGTCTCATGTAAAAGAATAGATAAATCACCTAACAAGAATAGTAGATAAAATTCCATGATAAAAATTTTAATCAAGAGAGGAAATGAAAATTAACAGTCCCTATATTTATTTTAGATTTATATTTTTTGATTAACACATTCTCCAGTGATGGAGGAGACCCACACCAATTATTTCCTCTTAATCCAGCTCGATCTGATCATTGTTCATCATCCTATTACGATTAACCAATGAAGAATTCCCAATTATCCTATCAAGACTCCTATGGTTTTGTGGATAAATATAGAAAATTACTATAGTATAAACTATATCTAGGGAAATAGGTCAAGGTTTTTTAATTAATTAATTAATATATTTATTTAATTAATCCTCTTAAAATATTCACCAACACATGCTTCATCCAATCACATATCACTGACCAACTTTAGGTCACACCTTAGGTAAAACCTACAATCCAGTTTCAACTGTAGTGTCAAATTTCTTATCTGAGTCTTCACTTGGGAGTTACTCCACTTTATCCTAAAATATTTATGCATGTGATAATTATATATTTAATGTATTTATAATATAAATTATGAGCTCATTAGACCTCATAATATCACATTGTCTCAGATTCTAACTCCAAAAATATTTCTTAATATATTTCAATGGTTTATAAGGTAAAAATAGTGTCACTATACTATTCCATCCTTCAAGGATTCTCGTTCCTACAAATGAAAAGATAAACAAAAATATAGGGATAAAAACTGCATATTTGGATCTCCTACTCCCAAGAGCTATCCTATATGATCTCATGCTACCATAGAACACAAACAAAAGGAATGGTCCATACTAATAGGATCATCTCCTGTCAATCCTCGATTTCCATCTGGTGTACTGTGAAGGTTGTTCCATCGATGCCCTTCTCTCTCCATTCATCAATGTTCATAGGTTCATGCACATATCTCATCAACTATGATACATGGAAGATGTAATGAACTTGATCCAATTTTTTGGGCAAGTCTAGGTGGTAATAAAAATGACCAAACCTCTATAATGTCATTAATGGACTGATGAACTATAGTGATATCTCTTCTCTTTGGCCAAACCTCTGCAATCCTCATCATGTGGATAAAATCAGGAAAACTTGGTATCTCTACTTGAACTGAAAGGTCATATTATATTGTTATTAATAATATTTCTTTCATATTTGGGCTATCCTTATTATCCCTATCCCAACAAGATATGTCTCACCAATCTCGATCCAGCATAAGGGAGACCTACGAGGTTTCTCATACTTGAAATCAAAAGGTTACATACCAATCATAGAGTGATAAATGTTATTATAAGAAAAATATACAAATGTGAAGTGATCCTACCATATCTATAAAAAATCCAAAACATACTATTTCATCATATCCTCCAGCACCTAGATAGTGTAATCGGTTTAACCATCGATTTAGGGGTGAAATACCATACTCATCTGCAACTGGTTCCTATATACTTCTTGCAGGCCTCTCCAAAACCCAGAAATAAATTGCATATCAGGGTTGAAGAAAATCATCATGGGATCTCCATTGATTTGGATGGTCTCCCACCCATACAACTATCCTAGACCATCCATCAAATTTTTTTCCTTGTTGGTAAGGAAATGTTACATGTTCATGAGACATTAAATAATCACTTTGATGGCATCATGGAATTTTTCTATCCTCAGAATACCTATCAAAATTTCCATGTATATTCCATCCCATTTACATTTTGAGATATCAGGAGGATATGTCAAACCTTATAACACTTGGTACCAATCCTTCACCTACTGACACGTGAGGCACTAAGAGATGAACTTGGACACGCTTGGCCTCACACTAGTCCACAAAAATTACCACTGAAGGTCCTTTTACATATTTTAAAATACGATTTATACAACCAAATGATAAGCGTAAAACTCCTTATCAAATCCTCTCACATCATGACTGGAACCACCATCCATCCTTGAAAAAGGATGAGTAGTTCCCATCCTTTAGAAAATCCATCTGGTGAATCTCTTAAAGATAAATGATCATGAAGAACTTTATAGTCAATGTTTCCAAACTAAGCCTCCCTCAAATGATGTATAATTAGATGAGTCAGAAACATAAATAGAATATAAAATACATCCCTCTCCTCCAACTAGGATAGCTAAAAAGAATCCAACTACCTAGATGCCTCCACCACTGAATGAGAATAGAAATTTCTGCTAAGGGAATCTACCACCATGTTGACCTTCCCAAGAATATAGATTATCTAGAAGTCAATGTACTCCAGGAACTCTAACCGGTTCCTCTATCTTAGGTTTAGATCTATTTTCATGAAGATATACTTGAGAATATAATAGTCTAAGAAAACAATAAAGTGCTCTACCAGAAGATAGTTCCTCCATATATTTAGAGCGAAGACAACTGCTACTGAGAAGATTTGAAAAGATGAGTTCATGAAATCTTAGGACTATCTAGAAAGACATTATGAAGAAATTATGGAGGCCAATCTAGACTACCAGGTTAGTTCCTTTCCCTGGAAACTGTTTAGGGAAGGAGATTCCAATCACCATAATCTTGTGTTTAATCAGTCAGTTGTATCCTTTGATATTTTATCTGCTTTTCTATGAGGGTTCTTACTATAATATTGTGTTTAAAAATGATAATTTAGAGAATACTATTACTGATAACAAACTCAATCCATGTGAACAAATGCTCTTTCTAGGTTAGGGTGGTTAAAGGGGCCAAAATCCTAGATAATTCTTCCATGAACCTCCTGTAGTACCCCACCAAGATAAGAAAACTCCACATCTTCTACATGAACTTGGGTGGTTCTAAAGTAATCATTGGATCAATAATTTATTGGTTTATAAATAATACATGATTATATTTGGAATGAACAAGAAATTAAACCTCATTTCTATAAGGCCCCAGCCTTAAACATTACTTAATCTTGAGATATTTCAAGAATACAACTTGAGGATCTTTTCAGGTTTAGAGTTTTAGAGAATTAGATCATAAAACATGCATTACATCCCACATTTAAACAAAGTGGTTACAATAAAAGACAGTATTCATTTTCCCATCAACGAAAACATATTTAAAATAAAACATGGATTCTTTCTTGACACTTCCTAGACACTATCATCATATCATGTACCCTTCCCTTGAACTATGAAAAACATTTCAAAAATTTGGGACGAGCATAAATAGCTCAGTAAGGGATATAAAAATATGGAAAGGAAACATGAGTACATGTATACATAAGAATCAATGAAATCATACTCTACTCATAAAACATAAGCACTTTAACATACCTCATCAAATCATGAATAAATCATAGAAATCATAAGACATAAAGGTAACTTGAGGCATTCATAACATTCTTACGTAGGGAGTAACCCTCTTGGTTACATTTGGAATACCCATCATAGTATATTCCCTAAATCTCTTCGTAGAAACCTTAACGTTTAACTCCTTCACATTACCCAATGCATTGGAGAGATATATCGGGCTCACCTGCCCTCATTTTATCATGGAACCACCCATCTTCATAATAATTCCCATGAATCATAACATAATCATATCACATAAAACATGCATAAAGGAAACATAACGTTTTCACTTTTCAATCATAAGATATCAGTACAACACATTGATATAAAAACATTATGAAAACCATTTTAAATACCAAAATAAAAGAAAAGTAAAACGTGGTATTTATTTTTCTTTAAAAAATGGTATTGCTTGTAGAGGAAGCCAAAACTCAAATAATGGTCACGACGGCAGAAAAGTCGTTGTCGCCGCATACGTACGAAAAAAACATTCCCTTTTTTCGTTTAGTAAAATGCATTGTATAAAAAATATTCCTTTAGGATAAATTTAAAAGTCAAAGTGGTTTATACACCGTATAAAATAAAGGTTCGTATAAAACAAAATATGCCTCAATGAATGGAGATTGAGACGAAGTCCCATACCTCAGGTCTGACTTGACTCGATCATTTTTCAACCTCCTGAATAATAAACTTGAGTTAATTTATACTTGCTTAAGAAAATTTTTCAAGTTCATTATTCCTTTTATATCACTTATTACCAGGTCATGAACACTATGTAATTATTTAAGTTAATAATGGTCGTTTTCTCGATCATTGGTACTTGAGTCAAAAATAAACTGTTTATAATTACAAGTTGTTCATGTATCCATTATATCCAGAGTTATACTCATGATGTAGATATCATATATATCATATATATCCAGTATATACATTCATTTATAATATTACATAACGTTTAGAGGTAAGAAATGAAATGCACCGTTCATGGAGACGGTAAGCTGTACGTACGCATGAACGCTAATTTCATTTCTATTTCTTATTTTATGGAATGGGATCATAATGATATAAAGGTATATTATAATTACAGTATAATATCACTAATTAAATCCTTTATACATCCCACATATGGCACTAAGGAATCAAATCACTTTGAGGGGGCGGTAGTCCGCCCTTCCGAAAATGAAGATATCGCGTTTACCCATAATGGAAACCATAAAGGTATGCCATAAATGAAAAATACAGAATCTTTAGTAAAACATAACCATATTATATATCATTTATAAATATAGTAACATCTTAATGTCCACCTTTGAAGTTGTTATAATAATATTGAACAATCATCGTTTCGTGAGGCAGAAATTCGCCATCCATAGAAACAGTATGTTCTTTAACCATTAGATGTAGGTGTGTGTAATTTTAGCTAGAAATATTCTTATAAAAACATCCTAGTATATTTTAGATACTGGATTTGTTACAAAAGAAATTAATAAAAATAGTTTAGGGGGTTGGAGAAGCAAAATAAAACAAAAGAACACAAGTGAAGACATTACCTTAAAAATGGGTAACTCTTTTTGATTTGATCTCAAAGGATTCCTTGGGAAGACTTCTACCCAAAGTGAGGATTCTAAGAGTTATAGAGGGATGTGGAGAGACAAAATGGGCAGGGTTTGGCCGAGCCAATGGCTTTTGAAGTGTGGGTAAGGTGGTAGAGGTGGGAGCCTTTTATAAGAGGAGAGGAGGGCCACTCTTGGAAAGTTAAGAAAAGATACTTTGTAATAAAATGATTTTTGGATAAAAAGGTCCCACAATTATAAATTTCGAGGATAAGGTGATAAGGGTTCCAAATACACCCATCCAATAGGTTTTTTAAATGTTTAGGTCTTATATTTTACATTATATTTTAATTTTATTTAAATCATTAAATAATGAGGTAATCGCTGCATCATCATGGTGTCATATATAATTTAATATATTTAATGTCTAAAAATTATAAAACAAATAATATGATGTAGGAAATATTTTTATATTTACAATTACTATTTATAGTAAATAATCTGACTTGTATAACCCCATTTATAAATTGTTTTAGTAAAACAACTCAAGTTTGTGTCATTTTTACTTTTACTTTAAATAAAAGGCATTAATGTCATTATCTTACCCAAGTGGCTCCATGGGGTCCCAAAAATAGAGCCATGGGTTTTATTGGTCATCCATGACACATCCAATAAGGGTAGGATATGTGTCTAGGTCATTTCATATTTTTAAAACATTATGTTTACCTTAAATTACACTAATTACCTCTAATCGTGATTAAAAACTTAAAAGTTACTATTCAGAAAAAAATTATTTTAATCCCATTGAACCACATTTTACTTATTAATGACAACCATGTATGTTGGATTTTAGAAATTCAAAACACAGAGGTGGTAAAATTTCATTTAAACGAAAAATCAGTTTTTTATGTACCATTTAGTGGTTTCACTATTCATCAAAAATTGAAGTTTTTCAGAAAAATACCAAAACATCACCCTAAGATATATTTGATATTCCGAATTAAAAAATGATGTCTATTTTAAAATATTCAAAACATATAAGTTAAATTAATTAATTTAATAATTAATTCCCACTGTCATAGCAAATAGCGTGTTTTTATGAAACCATAAGTATCAAAAGATTGACACTAGTTTAAGTCCAATTTCAAAGTGAAATTAATTCAAATGACCTCTATTAGATTAAATGGTAAAAATATATCTAATTTAAATTTAAAACCAATTAAAATGATAATATAATCATATAAATAAATTAGATTAAAAAGAGGTTTTGAATTAAAATACAACATTTTTCCCTATTCATTAAAAAATGAACTTTATCGGAAAAATACCAAAAATTTACCCAAAGTAAATTTCAATGTCCCAATCATAAAGAATAATTTTAATTCAGAAAATAGAGCTTATAAAATTTTCAAAAGTTTGATTTAAATATGGTTTTCCATCAAAAGGCTGAAATCCAATCTTTTAAAAATATTAGTGTATTCCATGCTTAAGATTGGATTTATTCTCATTTTAAGCCTCTAAAACACTATCTAATTCATTAATAGACATAGATAAAAATATATATTATTCATTACTTACTTGGGATGTTACATCCTTCCCCCCTTTAGAAAATTGCGTCCCTATAATTTATTTACTTATCGAATAAGTGGGGGTACTTAGCCCTCATTGCATTTTCAGATTCCCATGTTGCCTCTTAAATCATGTAGTTTTCCACAAAACCTTTACCTGATTAATCACCTTATTCCGTAACACATGCTCCCTATGGTCAAGAATCTGGACTAGTTGTTCCTCATAAGATAGGTTCTCTTTTAGCTGAACTACCTCTAGACTCAAAACATGAGATGGATCTGGCATATACTTTCTCAACATCGAAACATGAAAAACATTGTGTACCTGAGATAAACTCAGAGGTAAAGCCACTCGGTAAGAAACGGATCCAACTCTCTCCAAAATTTCATATGGTCCAATGAACCTTGGAATCAACTTTCCTTTCTTACCAAACCGCATCACACTTTTCCATGGTGAAACTTTGAGAAAAATATGATCACCTACCTCGAAAGATAGATCCTTCCTCCGGTTATCCACATAACTCTTCTGCCTGTTATGAGCTGTTCTCATGTGTTTTTGTATCAGATGAAATTTTTCGGCCAACTCTTCTACCAATTATGGTCCCATCAGCTTCCTTTCACCCACTTCATCTGAGAATGCTAGAGTTCAACACCGCTTCCCATATAACACCTCAAATGGTGCCATCTGTATACTGGAATGAAAACTGTTATTATATGAAAATTCAACCAAAGAAAGATGTTGGTCCCAACTTCCCTGATAATCCATCAAACAAGCATGTAGCATATCTTCCTAAGTCTGAATTTTTCATTCTGACTGCCCATCTGATTGAGGATGAAAAGATGTACTAAAATTTATTTCAGTACCCAACGACTTCTAAAGGCCTTTAAAAAAGTTAGAAGTAATCTTGGGATCATGATCAGATACAATGGAGAGAGGAACTCCATGTAACCTGACTATCTATTTAAGATACAAATGGGAAATTTGATCTAGGGAAAAATATCTCGTATAGCAAGGAAATGAGAAGATTTAGTCAAGCGACCAATAATAACCCACATTGCATTATTACCTCGAGGTGTCTTCGGCAATCCCACAACAAAGTCCATGGATATTTTTTCCCATTTCCACTCTGGAACTGGTAAAGGCTGAAGCATCCCTTTCAGTAACTGCCGTTGTCCTTTAACCTATTGACAACTGAAACACTTCACTGTAAAATCACCAATATATCTTTTCATTCCATCCCACCAGTAATACTCCTGCAGATCTCTGTACATCTTAGTACTGTCAGGATGAACTGAAAATGGAGAACTATGAGATTCACATAACAACTCTCTCTTCAACTGTGAATCACAAGGAACACACAATCTCTTCTAAAATCTCAAAACAAAATCGTTATCAATGTTGAATTCAGGCAACTTACCCTTCTGAACCACCTCTACATTTTTCTGCAACTCACTGTCTTGCTTCTGTGCTTGCCTGATTCTGTCTGATAGAGAAGATTTCACTGATACCTTAAACAAAATAGAAGAACATCCCGCACCAAAAAATTCTATGCCAAATTTCATCAAATCCTTAACCAAAGGATCATGTTCCAAATGCAACATTGTTAATGAATCATTATTTCTTCGACTCAAAACATCAGCCACTTTATTTTCTTTTCCCGGATGGTAATGAATTGTACAATCATAATCCTTGATTAATTCTAGCCATCTACTCTGTCTGATGTTCAATTCTTTCTGAGTGAATATATACTTTAAAATTTTGTGTTCGGTATATATTTCACACTTTACTCCATACAAATGATGCCTCCAATTTTTTAAAGCGAAAACAACAACAGCTAATTCCAAATCATGTGTGGGGTAATTTACCTCATTAGTTTTCAACTGTTGTGAAACATAAGAAATTACCTGATCATTCTTCATTAGGACGCAACCAAGTTCTTTCAATGAAGCATCACTGTAGATAACAAACTCACCATTCCTGAAAGGTAGTGCCAAAACTGGAGCATTCACCAATCTTCTTTTCAATTCCTGAAAATAATCATCACATTCTTTTGTCCAAATAAACTCAACACCCTTCCGAGTAAGCTTAGTCATTGGACTAGATAACCGTTAAAAATTTCTAACAAACCTTCGGTAATAGCCTTCCAAACCAAGGAAACTACGAATCTCAGTTACATTTGTGGGTCTTTTCCATTCTTCAATAACTTTTGTTTTTGCAGGATCAATAGTTATCCCATCTTTTGGAACAATGTGACCAAGGAAAGAAATTTGTTACAACCAAAACTCACACTTGATGGATTTTCCATACAATTTATTTTCTTTTAAGGTTTTCAAAATAACCCTTAAATTTCTTTCATCCTCCTCTTTACTTTTAGAAAACACCAAAATATCATCAATGAAAACAACCAACATTTTTCACCTGAGTCAACTGAGCCATCACTGCAAAAAACTTTTCAATTCTGATTCTGACCATCTCAGTATGCTGATTTGGAAGGTAATTTCCCTCAGTATGCCTTCCCAAAAAATCTTCTCTATTTTCCTCTATGAAAAACCATTCTTAACACTGAAATATCTTAGGTGAAGAAACATGGTAATCTGTAAAA